>JBAJMU010000001.1:27312763-27408102 GCA_037952995.1 Hyposoter didymator | reverse complement strand
AAAAAAAAAAAAAAAAAAAAATTCTTTTCCCTTTCATTCGTTTTCGTTTCCTCTTATTTTCTTGAGCCCAGAATTAATCTTTCCGTTCCACGACGATGCTTTGACACGCTTGTTAGGGTCAGAAAAGTTGGGCGAAGACGATGAAATTGCGATGCACGAGGGCGTACGTGTCCGCAAACATACGCACGCACACCATTCGACAATACAAAGTTAGAAAGATTGGAGCGAGTCAGAGAGCCCGCCCGAGAAGCATCTCGTACATTCCGATCAAGCGTGCGGCTTAGCACACGGCGAGCCTTCACTTCGACCGAAGGCTTGCACCGCCGCTGTATTTTTATCTACGGGTTTATTCACCTGCCTTGTTATCTCCGAATAGAAGAGAACCTATTACAGGATAGCGAGAGAAGAATTAGGCAAGGGGTGGGAGCAATCCGCGGAGAGCGAAGGAGTCAAAAGCGTCCAAGAGAAAGGGAAGGTTATTGGCGAGAAGATCGATCACTCTCGAATCAAATGGTATCAATAGATTACTATAGAGCAGCTGTGTCATCGCTGACGTATACCAATCCAAGTCGCCGCTCTTTTTTCACACAAATAGAATTTTAAATGCCTATAATGACAATAAAACAAAAAAAAAACAACACCCTCGAACATTCGTGAATCATCAAAACACTTTGAATCGTACGAAATTTACGGATTTCATTAAGTTGGCGTATAGAAACCGAATAATAGCTCCGTTCGTCATTTCATTTTCCAACTAAATTATCGCCCAATCGCCAGTCGTAAGATTTAGTTCACACGCTATAGGTTTTTCGATCTTTTCAATACGATATCGTGAGTGAGGCAACGTGAGGAATCCCTTTCTTTACGATAACTATTTCCAGACAGCATCATGACGTATCGGTTCGCCTGGTGAACGCTCTTCGCTATATTTCGATAGCCTGTCAAATTGACCAAACATTATTCACTAAAGAATTCAACAGGAGTTCCGGTGATTAAAAAAAAAAAAAGTTTACATCCCTGGTAGTTGCGCAATCGTTGCTTTTTTCGTGATTTTCCTTCTTTTTTTTTTTAGCCACGTAACTCTGCAGCGAGAGCCCCGACGATTACGAATCGATCCGGTGTGTCTGATTCTATTTTATTTTTGTTTTTTTTTTTTAAATTCGAAATGACGTATTTTTTTTAGTGCGTGTATTGGGTTGCCGATCGGACGAGCATCAAGGCCTCGGGCATCACGTAAATTTGTGGACTCGTAGGCGTGGACAATTAGCGGTGAACGGTGAGGAGGAAACCGTTTGTCGCTAGAAACTCCGTAAATTTCGTTGCTAAAAACGTATCCCAAGATTTTCGAAATTCTTGGCTTTACGCTCCTTCCACATACTCAACGCCTTTCAATCTCTTCATTGCCTTCCCCATGCCATTTTTATCCTTAATTATCGTCTTTGATTCCCTGCGACGTTTCTTCATTATCGATCGCGATACCTCCATGAATTTCTTCTCTATCGATTATTCGTTAAGCTGTAGTCGACATGATCGTATTTTCATTAAATTTACAAGAAAATGAAAGAAAAAGCAATAAAAAATTCGGATTTATTTTCCAAATTTTTGATCTTACTAAGTTCTCTCAGTTTTCTCACACAATGATGAATCTCAATTGCAACGACTTGATTAAAATAACTCTTGGAAACTGAGCTAATTCAGACTCTTCCGGATGAGAAAAAAAATTCTTCGATATGATTATTTACAGTCCTTTTTAATAATAATTAATAATTGCATAAAAAGTTGATGATTTAATTCCTGCATGCTTACGTGATTGCATTTCTGGTCCAAACGCAATCAGTTTCCACTTAGCAGTTGAATAATTAAGCGTCAAATATTCGTCTACGTTTTCGTCATATCTGCATCGATCTCTGAATACTTTTACACTTTTTGCGGTGATATGAAGCGTTCGAGAGTCATTCTCGTGCGATCGTTCGGATCGTTAGATCTTGTAGAACGGCGGTGCCCCGTTTTCCAGGGCCATTCGGTATACGCGCTTGGCTCACTCGTTTCAGGAGAGTTAAAAAACGAAGCAGAGAATAAAGCTCATTCGTAGGTGAGCTCTACATAGCTCGTAAACATAAAGTCTCAACAGCTGTCGATGAAAAACAAAGTCTAAATTTAGATGGAAGGCACAGAGTAGAGAGAAGTCGATGGCTGCGGAAAAATATAGGAACTAAAGAAAGGACGGTATGCAGTGAACAAATTTTGACGAGGGAGAGAGACACGGAGGAACGAGAAGCGGGGAGGGGACCGCCGGGCAACTTAATTAGGTATCGGACCTTCAGGATAATTCCTGAGTGTCCTGGACATGGCTACGTGCATCATCCATCGAAAAATTGATCGAGAAATCGTTCAACGTTCTGTGCTCCCCATTTTTCAAAAACTCTCGAAATTTCACGAAAATATTTATCCAAGTGAAAAATCATTTGATTAACGCGTTTGTTATTCGTCCAACTCAATTACTCCACATACTCGGCGGCCGGCGTAGCAGCGATACGGTTGCCTGCCGCATCATAGATTCGCGCTGTCTGGCTATTGCTTAACGAAAGAATTTTTTGTACAAATATTGAGAGTATTACAGACGTTCGCCTATCTTCTGACTATAAACTCGCGCCGCATATAATTTTTTGCCTTTTTACCTCTCTACGGTTCTCGCTTCGTACAGCGATTGATATTTTCCCAAGCTTTCGAATCATTTGACTCTACGAAATCGAGGATTCCAAAGATATAATCACTGCGTTGGGTAGAATCTTTATTTGATTGCCCGATAGTGCGTCGTCGCGTCAACGAAATTCTTGCCTTCTTCCAAAATTTAAAGCACCGACGGAGAATTCATTGGCTGGACGAAATCATAACGAAAAATCATCGTCGATGATTTTTTTCTTTTTTCATTCAGTACCACACATTCGTTTTTTATGCTATTTTAATATTGAGTTTCTTCTGTGTCAATGTTATGTATAATCCCTGCGTTTTCGTAATTTGAAAAAAAAAAAAAAAAAACAAAAATTCAACTTCTCGGCCGATTTCATTCCTCGGATCGTAAATTTAAATACGTAGGAAACTGCAAACATCAAACGCGATATTTCGAATAGTAGTCCCCGCGTTCACGAGGCCCGAAAATAAATTTTTAACTTGCTCTGACATAATCTCATTTTTCATTTTTAGAAACTATCGAATTAGATTTTTTTTTCCGGCTTCTGAATTTATCTTATTTACATTTTTTTGGGGCGTCGCAATATCACAACCGAATGAAGGATCGTTTCACCTCCCGAATCGTAGGTTTTTGGAAATTGTGCCGAGTCGCGTCGCCGAATTGTATGGAACGATAAATGAGATTCCGGAAATAAGAGACCAGCCGGAAGATCGAAGTTTCGAAGGATCGACATGATTTTTTGTCCATTTTCATTTTCCTTCTCCTCATCCATCGATCCTCATCTCTTAGGTGCCTTTGCTATTTGATTATTCATCGTAACGGTATGTGCATCGTGTGGGCGTTCAAGTCTTTTTCGTTTTTTTTTCCCAACTTACATCTTTTTTGCTCCCGGCGGAGCTCGACGAAAAGAGTGTCTGGCTAACGTCCAACTCGTGCGACACTTTACACCCACAAAATTCGACTGGGGCAACGGATGCTCATGAATTTCCGAATGGACACGTCTTTATTATGCGACTCTCACACCATTTCCTCATGACGCGTCCATGACTAAAATTCCCTCTTCTTTCCCTTCATCTCCCTCCGCGATACTCTCCACGTAATTTTCACGTGGTTTATCCTTGAGCATCCGGATGTGGGAGCAACTTTGAGAATACCATCTACAAGACGGTGCCCTTTCGGCCGACGTTTCCTATCGCAACTGAATTGGGAAAGATCAGTGTACAATGTAGTGACAAACACAAAATCGCGTGTTTATCAAACATTCCTCTCGTCGGTATTCCCTCATAGACACAATGATCCAGTCGCGATCGAGATGTCTTCACTAATTTTTTCTTTCTCTTTTGATAAATCAGACGCGGTCTTTGCCAGATTCGATGCATTATCAGGCTATTCTGCTTATGTCTGTTCAATTATTCCTCAGGGCCTTGTGCTTGCAGTCCACTGCTGGCTAGTATGAGTCTGAAGTTTGAAATATTGAGATTCAACGAAAACCATTTTTTTTAGTAATTATTTATTGAATTTCGAAAATCCTGGCAATTTTTCGTGTAGATCGAATTTTNAGAGGTTTCGCGCACAAAAATCTCGAGCTCGGAGTTCAAGTCGGAGTGGGGGAAGCGCTCGAGCTCGGAATAGGGGAAAGTTTCTTATTGCCGGGTTTCTTATTTGGAGGTCGGACTGTATTCCCTCATAGACACAATGATCCAGTCGTGATCGAGATGTGTTCACTCAGGGCCTTGTGCTTGCGATCCACTGCTGGCTAGTATGAGTCTGAAGTTTGAAATATTGAGATTCAACGAAAACCATTTTTTCTAGTAATTATTTATTGAATTTCGAAAATCCTGGCAATTTTTCGTGTCGATCGAATTTTTAGGTCTCGCAAGAAAGGCTCGTTTTATGGTCCAGACCAAATTGAATAATAATTATCAGCTTTGCTGAAGATGAAACAGCATTTCGTTGCTTTCCAACGATGGAATCTTCAACATCGCCTCGCCAGTTCGAACCCAGTTTCCCATAAAGTTTTCTATCCAGTAACTGCTCAATAAGTTTCGAATGCCCAACGCTGCCTGTATATCTTTGTGGCAGCGCTCCAAAATGCGACTATAATTCCGAAGCAAGATCCGACTCGCTGATCAGGCCCTGAGAATGACGTTTGTTATCGCATAAGTGAAACTTGAATTGACTCATTTTGATAACACTGCGTATACTCACGCATGAATACGTTGACACATTTAACAGAGCATGTTATATTCGAATCACATCTCCATTTTTTTGCAACCTCGTTGCATTGTCATTTCACTTGAGAAGCTCGACACCCATTGTGAGCTCTTCGTTCGGACCATCTCATAGAAATGTTCGCGTGTGTCGCATGGAATTGGCTTTTTGTTGGCATATTTGTGGAATTCTTACTTTGTTATTCGCAATGATTTTTCCGTCCGTTCTCAATCTTTCTATAAGTGGGACTAATCTGCTTGATCTCGCTGTGACCAAGAGACCGGAAACATTTTCTTAAACTGTATTACGTTTGCCAGGTCTTTTTCAATTTTTTATAATACTTGGCAAGTGATTAGCCATGAGCTTCGGGCCTGATCACTTAATCCACAGTAAATTTTTATTTTATATGAATTTTTTATTTTGAGGATATGCCAAAAGTTTTTCGACACTTTTTATTAACTTGTTTTTTATTATTTATGTTTTTTTTTCTTATTTTGAGGTCTCGTTAAAATTGTGCGTTCCTAGTTTTCATTAGTGATTATTATCACATCGACATTGGTAGTTCGTGGAATATTTCGCGCAGCTATTCCGCTCTCTGTGACGTACTAACTCGAACAGGCCTCTGGAAATACTTGTTCCAGAATAACTGCAAGATTTCCAAGCGACTTGACGAATCTTGACGATTAGTTTGGGAAATTTCTCGAGGATAAGGAACTTCCGTAGTCCGAAATCCCGGTTTCCGCGATGGTATTAATTTCTCTCAGTAAATGGAGAATTTAAGTAGAGACAGATTCATCGTTACTTTGTACCCCTCAAGTTGGAAGTCTTGAGCTAGGATTCTGCTTTGCGACCAAAGTCTCGTGAGCCACGGCGTTACAGATAAGCGAGCACAAGTGGTGCAAGATTCTCTATTTGCGGCCTCCCTCGATTAGCCTTATTTACGACTGGCAACCGCAGGGGCGAGAATAAAACCTCAAAATAGAGAGAGGAAGAGAGAGCGAGAGCGAAGAAAATTGTGGGAGAACTTTAGAATGAACGACAGAAAGTAGAAAAAATGTAAGAACATGAAAGTTTTATGAAAAATAAAAAATAAAAACACTTCTCGCTTTCCTAGCGAGGATATTGTCCCCGGTAAATACAGAATTTCGATTTTTAGAACGATTCTCACTCGCGTGTTACGGAAAAAAATTCTGAAACAATTAATCGTTGCTTATCTCCCGTTGATGAATAGTTTTCGTTTTCGGTTTTGCACATTGTGCAATATCGATACTTCCGTTTTACGTAACAAAAGATTGCTAAGACACACGCGGCTACAATGTCGCGCCAGAAGGCAAAATTTCCGTGTAAGAATGCTTGTTGAACGTTTCGCCGGGCGAGTGTGAAGCTCGTACCGAGTGCGAGGCTCGTATATCACCCTGTCCGTCTCGTCTAATCGAGCGTCTCACCAACGTCGCGACGTCTCCGATGAAAAGACGGCCGTCTTAGCGACGCTGCTGTGACAGACATCTTTTGGTGCTGCCTCGACCACGCACGGAGAATGAATAATACGCGAGAATCGACGATAAAACGCTCCAAATCGGTGCGAAACTCAAAAGCGTATAATGAGACCTTTATCTCCCTCGATTTTGTTTATCCTCGCAAATCATTATCGTCTAGTCTCGTCATCAGCTGTTAACGTAACTTTGTTTCACGCTTATTTTGAGAAATCGGACAACGCGCATTTCGCAGAGACGCTAATTTTGCAGTTTGCAAGAAAATTCCTCCGTCAATTGTTTTTCAGAAAAAAATTGTCAAGGTAAAGGACACGATTGAGAATAAAAATATCTCGTTGACGTAACATCAGATACGATCCCAAAATCCTAACGAAGAGTTGAAAATAACCACTGGCCGTTGAAACACGCGATAAAACTTTGTGCAACATTTTGGAAACACTTTTCAATTAGTAAGGAGGTTGGATCACGAAATCAAAATAATCATAATTTGATAAAATTCAGCCATAACGTTCTTTGGCATCAAGAATAGAGACTCAAATTATTTACCACATGGTTATCGAGTAATTGAGAGTTAAATCGAACTTCCTATTGCACGAGATGTATATCTTTTCGTGTATAGAGTATTCATGTAAACTCTATGCTTATCCACGTGAACTTTAGTGTTCAATTACTCAAGTACTACGTGGTCGATAAATCTAAAAAAAATTTGGATCGTCATAGATATTATTAAAGAATATATTTACCAAATTTTATGAAATTCCTATGTTTTTGAAATTTTGCATGTTTTTGACATGGTTTCGCATATGGCAACATTGTATCCTTGTGATCCAACCTCCTTGAAGAATATACATCGATGGTTCGAGATGTCTGTGTCGTATTTAAAAATTTTCATCAAATTAACAATCTCGAGAGCGAAGCTTTGAATAAAAGGTATCGAAGAGTCAATAGATTTGCTGGAGCTGCATAATCGGGAGCAAAGACAACGTATATGAATAGTTTACGATGCAACAGCTGTGGTGATTGCCCGGGCACGCACTTTGCCTGCGCAAAACGGCGCTAATGGACCGTCAACCTTGGCGGTGAATAGATTGACGCAACAATCTAGATAGATCTTTCCTCTTGCCAGAAGCTTTTCAATGCCGCATTAACATAATCGTCCGCGTACTTTCTATTACTCTCGCTTTCACTCGTTCCTGCATCCCGTGTCGACAGAAGATCGTCGTCGCATGTAGATTCATCCCTGCGCTTCTCTGTATAGTCGACTGGAAACGGTGTAATTGACGACAAGTGCTTTGCATCGATGCCCTTGCAAAGATAAGATCGCGTACACGCGTTAACTAGAAAGATAAGCTCGTACGCGTTGGATCTCTCGAAAATTATAAACGCGGCATCGTTCGGTCCTCAAGAACGCTCTTCTGTGCGAATTTATTGCTAAATATATTTACGAGCTACAAGATATTCCGAGCAAATCGCCAATTATTTGCTTCTGTACGAATTCAAGGCAATTTTACGAATAAAGAGGGCACAGTCCAGTTAGAAGGCTTTGCGAAATACTAATCCGGTAAAATGTGTGCAGTCTCGTTATTATGACTACGATTTTATATTTTCCAACCAATCGAATCGGATGACACTAATTGATTGACGTAGTAAACGTTGTTTAAGGAAAAAGGGCGTAGGAATTGACACCACATCGACGAGGGAATGTTTCCTTGTCAAAACTTGATCGTCTAATTATCTCGCATCTGTCAGACTCCAATTTCCTGCGACGCTACACACCGCGCTATGCCCTGGAATTATCTTTATAAGATCAACTGCTCGCGTGACACGACAATGCAGCGACGAATTGTTCTCCATCAAGGATCAACCCAACAGCCAACGAACGAGTTTAGCGCTTTCGATTTCATTGGCATTTGGTGATACTAAAAGCCTGAGGGCACGTTCGCTCTGACGTTGCCACAAACATAAACAGGTCCCAGTCGGAGACCTAGTGCCAGTGAGATCTTCCTTTCGATAGCGATGAATGAAACAGCACGGGCCAAAATTCCAACGGGTACGCATCGTAATGCCTAATATAACTCATCTACCCCCAACGAGCATGAGTAATCTGCTATGTTGACGAGATCACTAAAGTAACTCTCGTAAGTCTCTGCAACGAATCTCGTCGCGACAATCGTATTTCGTACTTTTTCTTGTATTACAGTTCCTAATTGGGCATATTTCGGTGAGGTCGTTGGGGACGAATATTCGTTACTAAATAAATGCCAATTGGGATTTAAGTTATATCTAATGTGACAGCCTCTTGGGGCTGTCACATGCTATGGGCTGCAACTTTCTTTCGTCGCTCATCGTTAATGAATGTGCATGCATTTTTAGGATTTCTTTTATTCCATCACGACCAAACGGAAATATGGTTATGAGAACAATTTATGGTTGGAGTGTGCCATGGACGTAATTACTGAAATACTCGACAATCGTTATTCCCTTGATCGTCATGAGCTCGTTTACGATCTCATAACCGTACGAAAAATCGACAGGGAACTTCCGAACAATGCATGACGAGTTGTTATTTCTTCGAATTTCGATCTAGTTTCGATAAAAGACTGTCAAATCCTCTGGGCGTTGATCATGATTCAGTTCTATTCTCGTACTAACACAGTTACGAAAATTGTACGTGAAGGATATCAAATGCTTCGTGAATGAAATTGTTCTCGTTCTCAAATTTATCATTTTTCGCCAAATCATAATTATTAACAAAATCTAAGTCTCAATTGTTTTGAAAAATCTCTTTAAACTTTATAATTTACGTCTCCGAGACGCTGAGGAAGAAGCGGATCTTTGCATTTTTCATGTAAACTTTTCTTAACCAATATTTAGAGCAAGGATAGTCAGAAAATATTTTTTTCCATAATTCTTTTCGATCTACATTTTTTTCGCCATAGTTTTCTTCTTTATTTTTTAGAATTCAGTTTATTTTATCTCCGTTATTGTAGCACAAAATTTTAAATAATAATGTTACATATTCGTGATGCAAGTAATTTTGGTATAATTTTCGTTACATAGACGGGAAGGTAGCGTGTAAAGTATTTGTTTACATGAAATTTAAATATTTTAATGATGTAGTCACCAGATGTTGATCTTTATCTCTTTCGTGTTTAAAAGGCAAGATGTACGGCTTTGTCATAATAATTATATGACACTCGCTACAGTTTTGGTTACGTAAAGTTTATGAAAATAATCTGAACTGTTAGTGCTGGGACGTTACGTGAATGTAACGATTCGTGGGACGACTATGGGGTGGCTGCGGGAATGTCTATGATTACTGGTGCCCCTTGACGATCTCTTTAAATTCCTTTTTTCTTAGATATAAAAACTTGGAGTTAATAGGTTCACGGTCCATCCGCTTGCTACTTCCCATGTTGGATTTTTCGATGTCATATTTCCAAAGATATATTCACACTCCGACGGTCTTTTCCGTTGTGCTATTTAAAAAGGTGCACTGCGTGTCTTTCCTCGAGAATGTTTCAGCCTATTTTCTATTTTTCTAACTCTCATACTTGATCAACGGAAGTAAATTTTTTTTCTTGGCTGAAAAAGAAAACGAAAAGTAGTAGGTGACAGAATTTTATTTGAAATCAGCCAAAAAAAAAATCAGAGCATCGGTGAGCTGACTGCTCGGCGCTTTGAAATTATTTGGCTTCTCGTGTTGGAAGCTAAAGAGTTTCCTTGCCAGTCGGTGTACCGTGCCCTTAATGAGTTGGTGACTGAATATATATGTTTAAACCAGTCGCAGGCTGTAGTGCCTTTCCTCTCCTGCTACTCCACTCGCATTCTTACATCTCTGTGCTTTTCAAAATTCTTCATGCTCGTGGTCGTGCATACACACGTGGAATTACATGCGTTTCTGTATATGTATTCTTGTTTCATTGCTTTGACTCGGTTGAGTGCCTTGGATTTCGTTGCTAACTATACGAATAAGCGTTGGCCGCTCGTACGTACTGTGCAAAGCTTACGAATCATACGTATGAAAATGACCTGGATAGGTACCAAACTGCAATTACGCTCTCTCTCTCTCTCTCTCTGTCTCTTCCTCTCTGTTTTCGTCTTTGATTTCCTCTAAAGTCTGTCCTCTAAAATTCGTGAGTATAAAAATTGGCTTTTCAAAAGTGAAAATCATTGATATGAATTTTATTAGAAATACCACAAGGCCCGTCGCGTTTTTATTTTTTTCTTTATACGACTAAAATTGCCTCCGACGTGCCAAAAGATATCCATTAGCATACCAACATCCATTACCTTGAGTCGTGAGCATTGACTGATAGTTTGGCAATCACAACTTTCGTGCTATTATCGCGTCAGGATGCCAGGAAACTTCTTTCTTCCTTGTAATATCCAGCTTCGCTTTCGAACTTAATTCGTAACGTATAGTTCGCGTCAAACTCCCAACCCTGCTGCTATAATTGTTGTGCCTGAGCAGAGCGCATTACTTTCCCACTTGAACGTCAATTTGTCTCAATCAATACTCTGCTGCATTTTGGCACCCCGGGGACCTTCGTAAATATTTTTTTCTCGATTTTACATCAAGTCCTGAGTGTTGACGTTCGAAATGGTTCACGATTTAGAAATTGTTCTTGGTTTTTATTATTATTACTATTTTTTTATTAAATTATTTTCTTTTTTTTGTGTACGACCAAGTTAGATACAAAACAAAAATAATTTACAATTATATCACATAAATGAAAATTGGTTTGTTTCGCGTAAGTTTGAAGTCGAAACGAATGAGTCGGAACGAATTACAAAAATGGGATGCTTACGTGCACGGACGTACCGACAAATAGCCGGTGACTGACGTGTTGATTCGATCTGCAATGAAATCGCTCAAGCTTGACCAAACTATTCTGAATCACCGAGAAAATTTAACTTTTCAACATTCTTAGAGTTACTCGAGCATCCTTGATTAAATGTTGCTCGTTGGCAAGGTCAATGCCAACATTCTTTCATTTTTGCGATAAAACGTCTCATAGAGTCGCGTTTTATCGGACGAGTAATCGCTTCCCGGAAGCCGAGACTGTGGGTTGAATGTTAATCCTAATGAGTCATTCGTTTCGTGCGCTGTTTCTTTCGCGAATCGATTATTAGTTTTAAAGACTGAATTAGTTAAAAATCCCCCTTTCGGTTCTCATAATTGCAAGAGTCGCAAACGTATATGCACACGTTGGTACTCGTAAGCAAAATTCTTGATACAATGAGTGTTGAATGTTATTTTAAGAATTTGCAAATCTGCCAAACGTCTATTTTTATTGACGTTATTCATTGGTGCATGCATCCTGTTGCAAGATGATGAACTCGTCTCTCAAATTGAGGTTGAAAGAGTTGTTCACCCTTCGCGTCATTACTCGCAAAAAACAGCAATTTATTCTTCCACTTCTCTTTCTCTCTTCATTGCTCTCGTTCTCTCCATTCATCAATTCATCCCTTGATTTTCAATTGTAGTCAATCCGTGTTATTGAGTTCACGTTTCCGATCTTTCCAAACCTGAAAGATTCGATTGCGACCTGATTTTAGTGAAAATTTAAGAAAATGGATGTCACAAAATTTAATCAGAGCTGATTGAATAATTTTGTAACGAGCCTTGAAAAGTTCCTCATTGGGGGTCTGCAGGACCCGCTGGGGCCGGTATATTCGTCAAATACTTTTTACGTCATTTGCGTCGCGGCGATGAGTTTTTATTTTTATTTTTTATTACTTCGAACCTTTTTAGCTCTTATACGTATTAAAGCCGTACAATCTGAGAATAACACGAAATGTAAGCGGGAGTGGAGCAAACCAAAACCGCCCAAAAAAGTATAATTTTTATTTTTTGAGTTTCAAAATGCAGAATTTCCCTAACTGAAACCTACTCATCCAAATTTAGACTTTTTTCGTGTCCGAGAAAGTGAAAATTTCACTTTTTTGCGGGGTGATCCGCTTTGCCCACCTGTTCCACTTTACCCGTCTCTTTTCTATGTGAACTTTCGTAATTATTGAATATCATGCCTAAATATAGACGACTGAAAAGATTCTCACAAACGGCTCCGAATTTTCGGTTGTAACGTGAATTAATGAAAGGCGATAATAAAAACGATTACCGGTGACCGCATGTACGCGCGATGCAAAGTGAACATTGGAACCCACAGTTACAAACATAATTTTGGGTTTCTGTCCCGAATTTGCGATGTGCACCCGGAGAATCGAATGCTTGGTGTATGCAAATATGCTTACATATTCAATCGGATGACGGGCAGGAGGAGGGGGAAACTCGAAGAAAATCGTCGGGAGATAGTGAACTGATGAATGTATCAATATCAGGAGAAAAAGTATTAAAACGGTATAGTGAGCAAATGTAAGCAATTCTCAAAGTAATATTATGTCCATGTCGTTTGCAAAGTGCGCGGCGTCGTCGAGGTGGTTGATGAAAAGACTCCAAAGAAAGGCTTCGAGGAGGAAGGTCGTTGCTGATAATTGCAGCAGTCGAGCACACGGCAGTTAATGTTTTTCTTGTGTGGTGTCTCCCACTTTGTCGCTTCTTCGTTTTCGTTTGCTCGTCTCATTTTTTTTTCTTTTTTTNATGCCACGAGGCGCGAACAGCGACGTGCTCCATCTTCCCCGTTAATACGAGCGAATCTATATACCGCGTGCTCGTATTCGCTCTGATTGTTGACTGCGTTTCGCAGGGCGATCTCCACTTTCTCGCTCTCTATCTCCATCTTCCGCTCGCTCGACCTCTGTCGCGACTTTTGGTCGCTGTCGTTGTCGCGGATACTTAAGACGTTAAGATTCCGCCTTTCGTGGTCACTCTCAAGACTCAAGAGGATTTCGCGAGAGACCAACCGAAATCCCCAGAGGCTGCGATATAATGCTCACGAGAGCTTTGGAACTCCCTTCTGGCATGCGCAACGATCTCTCTTTTCTCTTACCTTTTGTTTCTTACTTTGATGCAGAAATAGATTGTGAGAGTTGCTTTTATTTTTTACCCTAGAAGCAAGGAAATTCAAGCAAAAAAATGACTTCGGGAATGCTTAGAATAGAGATCATTGTATGCGTTAATCTCACTTCACTTTTTCCAATAATTACTTCGTCATACACTTATGTGAAGCTGACACGACGAACAAAAACCGAATTCTTCTTTTTTATTTACAAAAGAGAAAAAGTCGTTCCCCTATGCAAGGCCTTGCTGATACGTAGAACCGCGGCTTGACGCGAAGTATTAAAAATAAAAGTGTTTAAACTGCCAATGTATTGGCAGTTTAAACTGTGAACTGTGTTTGAATTGTTTTTTTTTGTTCGCTGACAACATAATTCCTCGGAAGCTCGAATAGATGGGGAAGGTATTCATACAATAAGGCATTTCATTGGTTTTACGGTTTATCTCAATATGTATGGATCGATTTTTCAACGATACACAAATCTCAATATTAAGGAAATGAATATTTTTTAGAACAATAGTAAATCCGTTCTTAATGAGAAAAAATAAATAATGATTAACTGGGACTTATTAACAAATCCCATAGAGAACTGGATTTCGCTTTAGCGTTATTGATAAATAATCACTTTCCATAGTAACGGAAGGTTCTATCATTTCTTACTTCTGTTTCGGTTTCCTGCGAATCGGACCGAATCTAGAATTGAATGGATCCGATCGAGCAAGGCCGACATGTCGCCGTTGCCACAATTTACCAGTGTCTCGGTTCGCAAACGATCCAGATGCTCCCTGAGCTGTATCCAAACGAGGATTCTGCTTGTTTCTTACAAGATCGACTGCACGGGCAATCCGATCTTCTTCGTTCTGGTACGGATTGATTTCGGCGTATATTGGTTCGTCATTTTCGTTGTCGCGAACTTTGTTGTCAGTTGGTGTCAGGTCTGCTCTCGATGGACCAGCTTCCTGGTGAGCCTGCTGCCTCGTCTGCTGCCCTTTTTTCTTGTCGGCATCAAGCGCCCGCTTGACTCGATCTTGTAGTTTCTTTTGTGGATCAATCGTACTATAAATTGGCTCCTTACCAGGGTTCTGATTGCGCTTCGATTTCGCTTCAGCTTCGAAAAACTGTATGATCTTCCGTATTATTTCAGGTGAGTCTAACACGCGTGGCTTACCGTCGAATCGTTTTTGAGACAAATAAGTTGCGAGGGTTTTGGAACCCGAAGTTCGGAAGATGCGCCTCATTGCACAGCATGAGACTTTTGCGTTTGCAAATTTCGTCAACGTTCCCATAGTTACGACAGCTAACAAGGGTGTCAAATCTTCCATTACAGACTCTGAATATTCGAGCCGCATTTCGCGCAGCATAGCCTCTTTGTAGAGCTCTTTGTCCCTAAAAATCAGATCCTGTATTCCGCGTTTTGTCACGATCCTTTCGAGAGCATACAAGGTCTGTTCAGGCTGAAGAGGAAAGCTTGGAAAGTCGCTGTCGACAAATTCTTGCATGAGGTTGGTCACGTTGAATTTACTTTTTTCTCTCCAATCGGGCAGCATTCCTTGGAAAATCGGAAGAGTATCCGAAAAACCAGCGATGACGCTTTGGAATTCGTCCACCGCCTTAGTTTGTAGGATTGCTTGACGCAGGAGCATGAAGGCGTATCTTGCGGAATTGGCAACGAGTATAACTGGCTTCGGTGACGACTTGAGAATCCGGAGAAACTTGCCCATGGAAGTCGCCAGCGACTTGTTAGGCAGTTTTAAATGTTTTAAAAACAATCCACCCTCCGGATCGTATAGCTCCTTGATGGTTGATGCCACCTTTGCAATTCTGGTCGCAGGGTGTATCCAAATGGAACGAAAAGTTCCATGATCGAATCTTACTGTTAGTTGTAGAACTTTTCCGCCTTCGCCCACCGTTCTCATGTGAATGTACACCAATTGACAATCGTCAAGTGTCAAACTCATCTTTGATGTCGGCTTCTGGTCCAATGGAAGATAAAAATTCGTCATTAAGTTTAGTTACAATATTTTTAAGTTAATTACCATCCAATTCGTCAACATACTTGCTGAAGTGTGCCTAGCAAAGTCTTGGTGTTTGGAATGTAAACTCGATGGGGGTCTGATCTCTAAGGAAGGCTCGATACGTCTGCACAGTCAGGCAGCTCGCAGAATCATCTTTAACAAGCTGACATCTGATTGGCGGTGTCAAAGCGGTTCGTTAGCGCTTGCTCAGTCCCACGAAACTCCTTAGTGGACTCTTGATTGGTTGGGAGTGCCGAATGCCGGTTTTAGAACGATTGCTAAGTAGCAAAGAGAACTCTGGTGGAGAGTTTTGGAACTAAGCACACTAAATACGTCGCAGTTACGCTGTTTCAAGGTTTGCTGCTTATTCGAAAAACGACGGTCGAGTATTAAGGATGCGAGTGGATGCTAGTTGGGTAGACGAACAATTTGGCCGACCGGAAATCGATATACGTTCAATAACTCTCCTGCAAAATGTTAAAAACTTACTCCAACAGGCATTTTTATATTAAAAAATTATTTATGCAATCTGCATAAATATGCAATCGTGCTATATTTGCAGCTTGATTTGTTCTTTATTTCTTGAAATAAAAACGGGGCCATAGGAAGTAATAAAAAAGTTCACAATTTTTTTTAACGTGGATTGATTTCATGGAAACATTGTCATTTTGATGTCTGCATAGTCGTTTAGAAGAAAAAAAAATGGTAGAAAAACCTCACCCATGGCTCAAAACTTTAAAGCGAAAGTGCAACACAGCAATTCTGTGATTAATATTTATGTTCAGGCATATGTTATAATATGTAGTAATGGATGTATAGAGAATGAGAGAGAGAGAGGGACGAGAGCAAAGTGCGGCTGGAAACGCCTGGTTAGATTAACTCGGGCGTGCTATTTGTGTCTTTGAATATATATCCCCGTTCAAACTCGTCTCATGTCCAAAACTGCTGGTCGGAATTCCTCTCTCTCTTGCATCGATCTTCTCATTGGTTTCTCATACTTTGAGAGCATGGGATTGACATTTCCATACTCTGTTCACTTCGAATCTGAAATCGTTCATTTATCTGTGTCCTTTTCCAATAGAGCAGGGTCCATGGCGGTTGATCTAAGAGTACGAATTGCCTGCTGACTTGCGAGCATCACGAAATCGTACGGGTGGCTGATAGTTTGGTTTTTTCAATTAACGATTTTTTCCCTGCTACACTCAATATCCGCCGAATGTCTCGATTTGACGTATCGAATCTCATAGCCATGAGCTTGTAGCTGTATCTCAGTGGAAAATGCTCAATTGATGAGGTTCTAAAAATCATGTTTCTTGTTTCGTATTCTACACTAAATTTATCCTCTTTATTTTCTACTCTGAAAATGATTTCAAGCGGCTTATGTAGCTTGGGAGGAAATTCGCAAAAATTGAATGAATCTCGATTGCGTGCATTAATATTACTTAACATTTGGTCTGTAAACGTTTTTCCCGCACCATCCGTCTGTACACCTGGACACACCATTCTTCCGGCCTGTTATTACTTTCCAAAACTTCTGAAAAAATTCAAGCTACTGTTCGAAATCTCCAACTCGAAATTTCAATTATAAAATTCTAGGAAAATGAAGTTTTTCATCCAATAAATAGACCGATCCGTAGTATTTGCCCGGACACGAATGACTCAGGTTTTCAGCGGTTGTTATCGATCCCAAGCTATAAATTTACGATTTTTCATAAGTAAACAATGAGTCTCCTGTGAGTAAACGATTGATGGTTCCAATCAAGCAATTATAATTTTAAAGGTTGGTAGTAAATTGTGAAACAGGTTCTCAATTTTGATAATATCACTCATCGGCTCAGGAGAATTGGAGTTTATGGTTGAAAATGAACATTCAAACGGTTTTTTCTTCAAATTCCTTGTCATGTATGCTTCTGTCGTCAATTAAACAAAATTCATTATAAATCGTATTTTTTTTTCTTTTGTTTCAGGTAAGCAGAAAATTCATTTCACATTTCAATTGAAAAGCACATTTCGGGCGTAATGGTGAGTAAAAATTGAGGAAATTATTCGATTTTCCGTGTCGTAGAGGCTTTTTCGATTGATTGAGGCAACGAATGCAAATTCCGAGGGAAATGCATGTGTACAATTATGAATTCTGCGGGATCTAGAATCGTTCCAGATGGAAGGTAACGAAATAGATGAGCCGTCAATCGCGTTATCCTTGAACGACCTATTGGCCCCTGCGGTAGTTATAGATTGTGATTATTAGTCAAACAATTTTACGACGTTCATGCATCTCACGAAAAACCACAAAACTGAATGACAACTTGACGAGAGAACGAATATCATCGTATAAAGGAAATTATACTCCAGTACCATTTGCTCAATCATTTTGTTCGTCGTTTACGGTCTTACTCTCGATCGTTTTTTCCTCTTTTTCGATCTCTACTCCACATCCTCTTTCTCCCTCAAGAGTTCTACTCGGAAAATGGTTTCGTAGTTGAAATATTAATGCATTCTCCCGTGACATGTACGAAACAGTTTATAAACCGCACTCCACCGATCTGAGAACACCTTGATCTCAAAAACTACCAGAATACACATCGCATCGCTTTCAGCACTCACTTGCACTCCTTGTCATTGCAACAACAAAACAATGACGAGGTGAAGCTCTGGCAAGAAGAATAGCGATTTTAGTCGATTTTACCACGAGCTCTAATTAATAAACGGTCGTTCGTACGATTCGAGTGTCCTAATTCACGGAGAGTCTCATAATTGATCCTCTCACGAGAGAACAAACGTGTCCCAGTGTGTAAGATGAAATGCCAGAAGCGCACCAGGCTTTCGCGATCTTTCAATGATATTTCGTGTCACTGTTTAAAATGCGCTGCGAACATGCGTCGCAAATGTAATCTTTGAACCGTGGCGCGAGCGATTAGTTTTGTGCGGGCGTGCATTTTTTAAAATATCGAATTTTGCTCGTTGGATTCCTCGTTCGCACATATTTCTCTCTTTGGTTTTCGCCCACTGTCATTTTTGATTGCCTGTATAAATTTCATGATGTTCGATCTTTTTGAAACCTTAGAAAAAGATTTTTCAAACAGGGAATTCATTACGCGAGTTGTGGTTTTTGGGCTCTACTCAATAATGAGAAGTATTTTTTTTTAATTCTTATATAAATTGCAAACGTTCTGTTCGAGCATTCATATCTTTGTAATCACGATTGACGTTGAATCAATTTGAGTTTCGTGGATAAAGATCAATTTTGCGGTGGGAAACTCTGATGAAAATGAAAAAAAGGAGCCAAAGACACAGTGAAAATTGATTTTTGGCTTGGAATCGTTATCTTAACGAACTAAGAGTCGTTCGCGATCGCCGATCGTCCTCGGCGAATTCTCATCCATTACTTATGACAGCCTCAATCACTTGGGAAACGTTGCTTTTCAAATATTCATGCTCTTCTTTGTGACACTTCTTCTCATATCGTATTTTTCGTTCGCTGGGAGAACCTCACCCACGCAAATTTATTTCACCGGTTAACGAGACGACAGGTGCGGAACAACCTCCAGGCTTTCTTGCGCAATCCCGCGAAGCTCGCGCGAACTCACGTTTTGCGGAACATAAATAAAAACACACCATCGTGTTGCATCGATCTAATTATTAGTTACTAGTGAGTAACTAGTGATTTTCTCGGAAGCGACGGAAATATATATTTCGATAACCCTCGAGCTTGACCACAACAATGTAATGGACCACGCTCTTGGGAATCCCGAAATACGGTCCAAAACGACGTCAACGAAAAATTGCGTCGGTATTTTTTTTCTTCCAATCCAATCGATTTTTTTATTTCTCAAACCGTTTTTTTCTTCAATATTCTTTGGTTCGGAGAAAAAAGGACGTTTACGTGTATTACCTAGATTGCGGGAATAAAAAAGTTGCGATTTCGGGAGCCGGAATGCAATAGGAAGATAATTTAGTTCGGTGACCAAAAGTTGTTTCGAGATAGAAACGTGTTTTATACGAGAATAACGATTCTTCGATCGTGAGGAAGAACAATAATATCTTCGTCGACGTGGCTACCTCACAAAATTGGGTGACACTATCTATTTCCGTTTCTACAGTGGTCTCGGTAGCTGTGTTTAGAAAAGAGACAGAGAGAAAGTGAGCGAGAGAGTCACAAGTATTTGCTAAAACATGTCGAGAACATCAAGATTCTTTATTCATATATTTTTCTCAAATTTTCGTCGAGGATGGGTCAAGCTCTTGTTTTTGCGTGGGCGATCAGAATTTTATAAAAGAGTCATCTGTTAGGACGTTTCTTTCTCGTTGCATATCTTCGCTGTTGGTAAATCGAAATAGGCTCCAGAAATAGAGAGACTTTGATTTCGGATTTGTTTCGAAATCACTGCAACAGTCGAGCACTTTTAAGACCCCCGAAACCTATAAACGACCTATTTACAAAAGAGTCTTCATTTCAGGAAAGAAACCATGGACTGTTTCAAAATTCCGAATGCTTTTTATTTATATAATTTGGCACCGAAGGAATCGAATAATTTGGCACCGCAGGAATCGTCCTGATAAAAAAATCCAAAGAAATTTCATTACTTTCGAGTAGAAACAGTAGATGCTGCGAAGACAGAGTTCCAGCAGGGCAAAGGCAAGACACGCTACGCCCTTTATTTTCATGATTTTTTGAAATCAACTAATAACGACAACTGATCATTTTTTTCACGCTCATGGATGTCTGTTTTCCGTGGTATGGGTTCAGAGGAATGTAGCCATAATCACGACCAATCAGAAACTCGATAGGCGTCGAGAGGTCTTCGATAGGGTCGTCTGCGCGCATATAAACAGCCATACGAAATTTTTTAATGTATTGGCGCTTCTGCATAATCTTTGCAGGTGCAAGATTTTTTCTCAGCAATAACGGCATCAATCATGCTGATTTTCGCTCAATCGAAAGTTGTTTTGTCAAATTAGTCTCCGCGGTACAATTTTCAAAATACAATATTTCCTCTGGGCTCCGCAATAAAATGAAGATTTTTTCAGCTGTTGCCCCTAACACTGCAAATTGTTTTATTCAGGAATAATATAATCGGCGAGTCTCTCGGGCGAGCGGACGACACAGCTGCCAAATCTACTTGTCCCGAAACTCTATTGAGCCTCTTGATTACAAAAATCGGTGTAGGCACGTTAAGCCCCTCCAATTTGTTGCTTATTGCATCTTTTTTTTTGTTTAATGGGTTGATACTGCGTACGTACTTAATAAAAGCTCTACCGATACAGCTCTATGAGAGACTTTTGGAGTATCCGCATATAGCATTGGCACAAACCTCTTACTCTCGTCTTGCATCTCTTCCTTCTATTCGCGTTGTGGCGTCACCTGTTATGCAACCAATTCCCAACTGGGGACTGCTCTACCAAACATCCGAAGCATGTTCTTACTCGGACATTCCTTACGACCCGGCAGCCATCGCGGCTGAACGTCCGTTAAGACCCCTTTTTCTCTGCGTCTTCTTCTTTTTCTCTTCTACGTCTATTTTGTATGAAAAGTTCAAGAGTCTCATGACAGCATTTCTAAATCAGATCTTACGGCTTTTACGTCATGTCCCTATCGATCAATTGTGCAGTTTCATTACCAATAACAATCGATCGTAATTGAATCTTATCAATCTTTGCGAAATAAGCTCTTGAGATTCTCCGCGTCTACACAGCGATATCGCGTCCGTTTTGTTGTCCGAGGTAGAAAGCTACGTTCATAGGAAACGTTTCACATGAGCGTTTGATGTTTGGCTCCTGCGATCATCAAGTCGAGAAGTATCCCTTGCGAGGTCAATTCTTGGTTGGGTGATCACTTAGCTATGCATTGGCTCGCTCATTATCGTTGGGGGTTGAGCAACGTCTAGTTTGCTAACAAAAAAAATCAGTAAAAATATAATTCCGTTCCTTTCCTCAGGACTGCCAAAAAGTGCAAAAAAATGGGCATTTTTTCAAAGGTGTCGATATTTCTCACACCCGTTGGAAAGACGCTACTAATCAATGCCAAGAGCCTCGGAGATCTCTAGCTCTGTAAGTTTCTCACGAAATCGTAACTGATTCACGAAAAACAAAAAAAACACACCAAACAGAGAACAAATGCCAAATATAAAGTAGGCGAGCATTTTTTTGTTGTCGCTTTTTGACAATACGTTTTTGCTCAACGTCGAGACCAAATTATTCAGCAAACGCCGACGAATTTCCGGTTTGGTAAGAATTCAAGAATTTTACTTTGGTTGCCTAACCTGACGACGGTTCGTGAGGACAAGACTCTGACAGAGTCTCTTCGTTTATGATGGTTCCGAAATTCTCTGATACAGAAAAAAATCTTTGTTTCTTCATGGTGTCATTGCATCCGGAGTGAATATTGGATATCTGCATATCTCAACATACCTGTACGGAGCCTCGCAGTCATCAGTAAATTCATAGAAATTGGTGTAAAGCAAAGTCGAGGCGATTTGGCAGGTGAACAAAATTTTCCGAGGCCCTCCCGCCATTCCTTTAGAGCAGAAAATGTCTTTTCCCTTGATGCAGTATCTTTTTGGCCGATTCAAATTCGCGGCAGCGAAAAGCGAATGTCGCGTCGTCGATGATCTGTCACGTTTCGTATGAGCCAAACACCGAGCGAATGTATTGTGGGTTGAAGGCACGAGACAAATACCATTCCGATCGTCGATCATATCAAACAGAAATTTTCATATTCATTCATCAGAAAAAACATCAGGGTTCCGAAAATCTTCAAAGACAGCGTCAATCTACAAAGTGATTGTACAAAATTTATATGAAGATTTCGATCGAAGTGTTTTATCCAAAATGCAATGGATCCGGAGGAATCCACGTGCAAGTTATCGTCGTTTCGCATCCAATCGAAAGTTTTCATTTTCTAGTCAACACTTTTCTTCTTCTGAACAGTTTACCGCACGAGGTAGAGAATCCCGTTCGTAGTTTCGGAATACTTGTCGAAAATCTATCGCATATGCCAAACAGTACGTTGGGTGTTTATCGTCGATTAAAAGGATTCTCCAGAAGCTGTGTTCGAAATCTGACGCTCGCAGCGTAATTGAGCATCCGGGAATTTCCACGTAGTCCAAGTGTCGATGATTCTTCAATAAGGATGAGTATCCAGCAAACGTATAGCCGGTACATCAGCACCATTGTACGGTTACATGCGTTTGCGGTTGCACCAGCAACGGCCGTGGCACCACCACGAACCCATGAGCCTTAGAACGTCAAACAGGAATCTATTAATTCGATTAATTTCAATGTCCACATTGAATTTGCGATGCACTTCCGGTAGACTCATCTTTCCTGGCTCCCTCTAAAATGCCAACAGACAGAGCCAAACGTTGCGCTTAATTCTTAAGAACGTAAACAAGCGAATTATTGTAAAATGATCGAAAATATTCCGTTGGCATCATAATTATTAGACATTTCATGGAGCTATGTAACGACTTTTGATTCGACAGTTTATTACCAATAACAAACAATTTTCCAACACATTAGATTAATTAATTCATTTTATCAATCAATTTCGAAGGGCTATTGACTAGTTGGGAAAAAAATGGAATTTCTTAAGAAAGAACATTCATCTTGGAGCTCTATCTCTGAGTTGCGTTCATTTATACGGCGACTGTAGGGCAGTAAAGAAAAAGGAATATAAGCTGGACGACCGAGAGGAGAATGCCTCTGACAATTTATTAAGACGATTCAGCGAGATAAGGGTCCCATTGAATGGACCGAGAAAGATCTCGCCAGATTCGCACTCATTCTCTTTCCGTTTATTGTTACTTTTTCAAAAGATGCTTCTTTTTATTCCTTACCTCTTGAGTGCCATTCTATTGTGTTTGTATATACCTACGTATATACCCAGATGTATGCGTATGTCGCACCCTCAGATGTATAAGTGCACGCACTCGATTCCAAGGATTCGATAACGATCCTTGCGCGGCACGATCCTCTTCTCGTTGCACTCTCTGTGAGCCCTTTTTTTTCACCGCCACCAAAAGGACACTTGCATTTCAAACAACTACAAATACACACCCACTACAACTACATTAACGAATAGCCCTTAAGGAGCATTCCACTCATAATATATTTCCAGGAGGTCCGATCTTTATAATTACTTGCTAATTACATAATTAGAAATTTCGAGCTCGAATAATAATATTGAGAGCAAAAATAACGTGCGCAGTATCATTTTTTTTAAATTCCATGAAAAATCCCCAGATTTTTTTCCACGAGAAAAAAAAACACGCACAGTATCTCGTCGTCATTTTATTTATGAATCATTTGCAGCATTGTTTGGTTAAATTGGCGGAGCAAAAGTTTTGGAAGAATCTCTATCGCCACAATTCCTTGATCGTACTCAAGTTCAACGGATATTTCGCGTTCGCCTGTTCGTACGGTAAAAATTCTTACAATTTCTAGAAGGATAATAATTCGGGAGTAAGCCTCCCCCTACGACTGAACTAAATTCTTTCAAATGCATTGTCGTCGAGAAAAAACATCGTACTTCGAATTTCGAATTTTGTTGTTTTGTTTCTTTTTATTTGGCAATTTTTATTAATTCACAGAAATACGATTCCAGGCTCGCCCGAATAAATAAATGGTTTACTCGATTCCATTTCGTAGATTATATTCGAGCCGTTTTTTCCTTTAAAGTGCAGAACCGTCGACGTTTCGTGGTAACTTAATCGAAGTAATTGAGGTACTCAATATATCCACGATGCATACAGCACCGTATGCTCATCCGACCAGCATTTAAAACCATATACACAACCATATACATGTGAAAATGAAAACTGTATAAATTTTACTCCTTTGAACCAATCAATAATCGATTGATACATTTGCAAGTACTAGTGAGTAAGTGGAAGTGAAACTTTCGAAAGGCAGCAGACGACAGACTAAATTTGTTGACTGCAATATTTCAGAAACTCTTTTGTTTCTCATCCAACTGCAGGCTCCTTTGTATCGGTGTCGTTAATAAGAAAAAGTTGTGGTATTTTTTTTCGTCGCCGTCGAAAAGTGCAGTTTCGAGGTAAAAAGAATTTTGTTGTCTTCTTTTTCGGTTGGAAAAAAATGTTTCTTATTTTACTGCGTGAATGGAGAAGCCTACCTCTTGGAGTTTACGGCGGGTATTTACCTCTAACATACAACGCACATAATCGAATACAATCATTAATTTTTATCGTCTCATTTTATAATCTTTATTAGCGAAGAAAATTTCCGTAAGTGCACATTGCGGATTCATCGGCTTTCACTTGAAAGATAAGAGCCTGTAGGTTGAAGGCAAAAGTGGGAAAGATGGTGAGGGAGAAGCAGAAAAAAAAAAGAGTGCAAGAGTGAGCCGTAAAGATGGAGAAGTAGAAGATCGACTGGTAAAGGTGGCGAGGTTGGAATGCAGTATTACCATATTCAAACCTGACGTAACCGTTGGGCAGTGACCTAGAGAGCATCTTTTTGCATGCAACTACTCCGCCGCTCTAAAACAAAAACTTTCATTGACGAAAGCCCTTTCAATGAAATCTGATCTATTAATTGTTTTCTTTCGTCACTATACTCTTTCGATGCTAATAACTCATTCGCGATAAGGAACGCTCGTTGGCAACGAATTAGCGTCAATTGATTTTCGAATGTCCAAGTAAAATGTTTTCGTTGCATAAATGCTTGAAAATCTGTTCTATTTTTACTCCCAGCCACAGTGTTCGTTTTCCGTTCCTTCTCCTGGCACGTTGACTCGCTCAACTTGCACTTCTTCCCTGCTATCGTGTTTTTATTCATTTGCTCCGACCTTTCGTGAAACCTTCAAGTTTCCAGACAATATTCCAGACAAAAGAGCACGCAGTTGGATTTTCGGAATGAAATGATTTTCAGGGTCGAGCACCTTTAACTCGATCGATCGCCGAGCAGTCTTTGAGATTCTGCTACTATGGGAACACGATCATCTTCTGTCCACTACGCTATACTTTACGAATTTATCTTCATGAACTTCTTTAAATTCGTTAATTGCCAGAGCTCTGTCGATTGGAACATAATTTTCTGATCAAACGCGAAAGAAAATATTCAATATTCAGTCATTCGAATCATTTTCATGTTGTTGAGTTTCTTACGTCCTAATGTGAGTGTCCAGTTTGCTGCACACTTGTCGCAGTGTTTTTCTTGCTACAATCTTTTCGCGTCACACGCGGGGTGGGCCATTCTTCCTCTTGCTTCAATCAAACGCTGAGACATCTTGATGTATCCGTTTCACGGTGCTTTTCAAAATGAAGCCAAATAGCAGCTAAATCATTTCGTGCGGCAATAAAGTCGAGTTAATCGTGCCTGTCGTGATTTCAAGTTTCTTCCAGCTTACTGCACTCTTCCCACTTTCCGTGTCCAATCTCTCGCCTCGTTAGTCCGTGTTATTCGTTGCTTTTTTCATCGCTCTCACGTTTTTTTGTTGATACTCGAATTGTTCTGGCTTTTCTTTTACGAGAGATCAACAGCATCGACTTATATTTGACACTCTCATTTCAAGATTCTGATTCAGTAAAAATCGAGTCACTTGCGATTGGTCAATGTTAAGATGAGTTTTTGTTATTGTGATCGAATCCAGAAAATCTGAGACTATTTTTGCTGGTGTTCTGTGTCGTAACTGAAAAAATTGACTTTCATAAAATCGATGATTGCCAGGTTTCCATTAATTCCATTGGAATTATTTGATTGATCAGCAACATTGCACACTGGGAACGAAATTTTGTTAAAAATCGTCGATATTTTGATGAATACCCGTAAACTAAATGTTTTTTTTTTATAATTTCACAATTTTCACCATTTTGGCAGTTAATTTTTGTTTCTAACGGAATTGCATCAGCAAAATTTGTGAGTGGAACGACAGAAATTTGCTCCCGAAGAGACTTTCTAAAATATTTCTTGCTGCAATGACACTATTATCGTAATTAATTCAAAAAAACGTTTAGTCGAACGTAGCGAACAAAATATCCATATTTTTCAACAAAATTTTGTTTTCAGTTTTCAGTTAAACTTCAACCTTCTCCGTTGCCTCTCGCGATTCAGTTCAAGTGAATCCGTGTGTGGCTCGTTGCGATGAAACAAACATCAAATGTGATATATCGTTGAAAATTACTTCGATAGACAAGCTGATAATTAACTGAAATTAGTAGTTTGCCAATTTTGTTCCCTTTCTTTATTTTCCTATTTTCACTTTTATCTCCTGATCCTTGCTCTAACCCTCTTGCTCTGTCTCTGTCTCTCTCACTTTTGCTTACTCTCCATCGGCAAGCGATCGCGAGCTCTCGTGTGTGAGTGAAGGTGAGAGACTATCACGCGGACGCTTCTGTAGAGCAGCAAGATTATAACTGCAGAATCGTCGCTACCGACTCGTCTTGTGGCCCGGCTCGTTTATAATGCAAATCAGCCTCGTAAAATGCTAATGCCATCGTCTATTTAATAAGCAGCTACCGAGCTCCGAGAATGTACAACGGGCTATCGTTGTATCCAGTTTTATATTCCCTCCCTAACAGTATGTCCTATATAGCTTAGTTTATATCGCCCGTTACTATGTATTCGATATAGTTGGCTGCGAGATCCTATCATGATTAGGCTACATAATATAGTACGAGGGAAATACACTCTCCACCATTTAAAACTCCACTAAAACGAAAAACGAAGGGCGATACATATTATCTTTCACTTTTATTCACTTATTCCTTCAATATATACAGGCAACTCAAACCCAGTGTTTCATTTTTATTGTCTACACTCTCATTACTGCAAAATTTCAAGTTTAATTCCAAAAATCTCTACTCACTGACTGTGGAAATTTCGAAATCATGTTATCGACGGGATAATCAAGTTTTAGATGATTTGAAAAATATAAAACAGCAGCCGACAAGTTTAGGTCTTTTTAGAATGATTTTATGTCAGCGAAGAAAATTGACGTCCAAAGGAGTGCGGGAAACAAACATTGTTTTGTTTCTGAAATACTAAACGCACGGTATTAAGGTAGCAAAATGCACGTGTCGAGTGAGTGCACATAATGGTTTCATGGCAAGGTCAATGTAGGAATTAAACGGAGTATGAAGAACGATTTGTATCACGCAGTATATTTTTATTGACTCAGGACAATAAAACGATAGTTTGCGGAATCTTTAATGGAAAATAGCAAATTTTCTGGTAGCGCATTTCCGTCGAGCTTTGACAAAGATTTTTCATTTTTTAATTGGATTTTCGTATCTATTTTTTTTTTTATTCGTGAGATATTTTCTATAAATTATTAACAAAATTTTGCGATAATTAAAATAGTGACGGCAGTGGTGAAACGATCAGTTTCAGCAGAAAATGTTCCACCTCGTGGACTCGTGAAATATTTGTTGAGGAATAAAACAAGATGCGGTGCATGTGGAGGTCGGTTGAAAAATCCCAATGAAAATGTGACATTGGAATATTAGCATTTTTCAATTGATAAGTTTCGCAATATCTGGTGGTTTCAGAAAGAAGTTTTCAACCGAAAAGACTTGGGAGCTCGGTAGTATTGCTGCTGATGTAACAGCAAACGATTATGTCAATCGTTACAGAGTTTGAATGTTCAAGATTTCATACAAAGTTCAAGTTGGCAGTGGTGCAGAGAGAAGAATTTAGTTTTTCGGAAAACACATCGCGCACAAAGCTAATATGAAAGCGAAGAGCGAGAGAGTCGCGAATAGTAAACACTGGTACGCAGACGAGCGGTTAACGGATTTGGCTCACGAGTGTATAGTCTCGGAATTGGGTTATCCAGCTGAGGATTTGTTTGCGACTAGAATAAACCTGAAATGCTTAAAGTATAGGGATGCTTCCGCGCTGATGCTTTCATTTTTGCCTGGAGTCGGTTTTATTTCGAGACCTTAATTCCTTATGCATTTCCACGTGTCTCCTCCATACCGCGTACTGATCGCTATGCCAGCAGTGCCGAACGAGTGCATGTGTTTGAACGAGTGCAGTTGCCGGATTCTTTCAACGGAGTGTCCCTGGTTGAAGAATTCGATCGCATTCACTGTTCTAATTAGTCATGCAACATCGAGATCCTTGGAGCCTGCATCCTTCGAATGCAACGAAATTCCTTTTTGTCCAAAATTCATGTGTAGGCTTTGAAAACCATAATTATTCGTTTTTCGTTCTATGCAACGAGTATAGGCAACGCTTGTAGTGACAATTACGAGAATTTTACGTACTTTTTTGTCACTGACGTGGGTTACATGGGTTTTCATGGGAAGGTGAACAAATTAGATCGCAAACGTTGAATGAGAAGTAATTTAATTTATGCATCGTGTAGAAACGGCGGCCGAAACGGAGCTAACACTTTTTTGACCGTGGTTACGGGACACCCTGTATATGCTATATAAATGCAAGAGTTTAGTGAAGTTTCGAAGCAGAAAATCTATTTCAACCTTCGATGGACGCCTTATGCGTTGAGCGTGGACGGGACGTATGGCGACGCATCTCGTACACCGTTTATGGTCGATAATTCACAATATGCGGATTTTGCGCGGTTAACACTATTGATTTTTTGTTGTGAAATCGGATCGCACTACGCATATTACCGATTGAGATTGCCGACTCTGAGCACGTGCAGCAAAAAACGCTCGATACTAAAAATTAATGCAACCTGTTTGCGTCAATAGAAATAAATATATAAATGCGCAATTAAGTCCTTTCAAGGCTGTGAATTTAAAAAACGTCTCGGGGAAATTCCAGATTCCATTTTGCCTAAATTTCATGTTAAACATTTCCAGCGATCGAAAAGTTATTTTCTATTTGTATAGGGAACTCTCCACGTTTCTTCGAATTAGTTACAATTTATTTACGCCCTTGGACAATCGTCAGATAAATTAATGAATAACTTGACAATTTGAGATTTTCTCGAAAAACTTCATATTTGAAATGGTCGCGAAGCTTGTAACCTCAAAGTTTCCTTCTTTCTCATTCAAAGGATCCAATTTACTCGAAAAAAAGACCAAGAAACCAGCGCCCCTCCCGCCACGAAAAAAGAAAACAATTGGAAAAGATTCATTTAACCTGCATCCAAGGGAATAACCAGCAATGAATGTCACACGATGTCGGGTCAGAAAAACAGTCCGCAAAAAGAAAATAAATTTATCAATGTAAATAACAAGCTGACAAAAAAAAGCCAATCATTTACGTTCATCATTGAAATTTCTTACATCGGTAAAAGGGCAAGTCTTTCATTGATTCCTGTGGGTGAATCAATTGACGATAAAGAGAAAAGAACTCGTTTCTTAAAAAATGTCACCAAATGTTGTACCTTAAAGTGTAAATTTCACGTGATCTCCGTCCCATGTATTCGGGGTGAAAAAAAAACAGGAAGACTCGGTTGAGTTGAGTCGAAAATATGTCGGGGTTGCAAGAAACGGAGAGCACATATTCCGGATTCTTTGAGGTTTGGAAAATTGTCATAAAAGTATTACGATTCACCGAGTATGATGTTTGATATTAAAAAAGTAACAGTTTTAAGAAATGTGACATTCTAACGCCTACGAACCACGGTCGACATAACGCGATGTATAAAATAAAGAATGTGAAGGCATAAAATGGTTCCATATTGCCTTTCGGTCTTTCCCAATTGTTGGAAGATAGCGAGAGCGAGAGAGAGAGAGGAGAGCACACGAGGGTGATTTTCCTGTTTATTAGGACTTTCGAACAAACTACACGCCCACTATCATATGGCGAGGTCAGGGGGACGGCCACTGCAAGCTTGCTACTGCCTACTCGCTATGAAGTGGCTCTGGGGCGTACCGTGTCGACTATCACTGACAAATTGATACATAAATGATGTCCCGCGCCGACGATCGTCATGGCAGACATTTCTGCTGCGATGAGTCCCCCTGATCGTTCTTCTAATTGGAAGGTCAATTTTCACATCTGCAGCATCCTCCATTTTTCTCGATTTTATAAAATTCATAATGAAAAAAAAAAAATTTCCTTGCATTAATCTGGACGACGAAGAAATGAGAGAAAAAAATTCGGAATAATGCATTATTGTTCGAAAATGAACAACGAACGACGACGATGAATTTGTTAGTCATTCCAAAGATTTTTTAGCTCACACTCGCGCTTATTTCGGAATTCTTATATTTGATTAATTGGTGTCTGGATTAAATACGGGATTAAGGAATTTCTCATGAGATTCTCGTTTCTGCGGGTAGCGGATAATTGAAATTATTATCCAAAATACCAAAAGACGATGCCAACACACAAGAGAAGTCTGAGCTATGCAGTGGGTGTTAATGGTTCCAGGGATTGGTCGCGTGGGTCGATGCATTCAAAACAAACAAAAAATCTTCTTCTTGGACTATGAAAATCACGGAATGGATTTCGAGCGATGAAGAAAAATAAAAACGAAAAAGTTTGTTTCGCAAACGTCAGTTTCTTCGAAGAAAAAAAAGGGAAATTATATCGTATCGATCGAAGAGTTATTCTTCAAACACGGCAATCAAAATTGTAGTAATTCGAAAGATTACTCTCGCTCCGATGTTTACCAATTTATATATTTTCCACTCGCTTGGAAGAAACCGACTTATTACTCAATGTTTCAAACTCGTATTTTTCTTACGTTTTACTTGTTTTTTCGTCTCCGCGTCCTAAATGGTGCTTCCAAGTCTTCGGAGTTCATTATTGATTGCCAACTTACAGACTGTCGATCGTATACGTGCGCGTCCCGATAAGTGATCTCTCTCCCTCTCTCTCCCTCTTTCTCTCTCTCTACAACGTGGGGCTTGGCAGTTTTTCCACCGAGACGAAGAGATAGACATGGTCATTGAAAGGAGAAGAAAAAAAAAATCTCACAAGAACGAGCACAGTTAACGCGCCAGGTGTGAAAGTGCATTGCGTATGAGATTCCGAATATGTAAGTGCGCAAACTACGCACGTTCTCGATTGGCAGAAATCGGGAAAATAGTGCGATTTCTGACAGAAGCGACGCTGTCAAGTTGCTCCTTCATGATTTATTAGTCGATGCTAAACGATCGTCATTTGGCCAACGCTCTCCACATCTTTATTAATTCATAACTTATACGCGATATTATAGTGTTTTCGTAATTCGCGACTATTTTTAGCCACTCCAATTATTTCGGTACAATGATACAGTTGCCGCATGTAATTGTGTATTATTCCTCATACAAGGCAAATGTGTGAATTACCCGAGAATAGATGTCGAATCTGCTCAGAGATTCGACTCACGTACGATCGACCTGGTAATTTTCAGTTGAATGTCTCGCAATTTACCCTCCGGCTACATTCGACAGTCCCATGGAATTAATACCTAATTACGGTAGACAAGGTCAATCATATTTTACGGATGAATCAGATGTGGGACATCCAAGAGTAGCGAATTCAGTATTACGCACACGAAATATCGTACGCACATACCTATGCGCATAAGCTATCCTGCGAGATCGATGTGCAAACGTAGATTCTTGATTTTCAACATGATTTCGTCCGTCGTATAAAAAATCGTAACCTTCAAAACTCGCAGTTTTTTTTTCGAACCTGTTTTATGCACATGTTTTCCGCGTTAGGCATTTTACTGATCCCGAATAATTATTACTGAAATAGTTGGTTAACACTGAGAACACGAAGCTCCGAAAAATCGTGGAAAATTTGTCATTTTCTTGGGGCTCCGAACAGATAATAATGAGCTTTTGTAATTTCATACCTTCGATCGTACTTTTATGGATGGTCACGTCGCTGCGTTCGGAACATTGCGGCGTCATCGTAACGTGAACAGTTTTTAGGTTGCATTCATTTTTGTCGTTACCTTCGTATTGCGGTGTGATGGAAAAAAGAAAAGACGTTTTTCAGGGAATCGTTTGCAATGAGTTTCATCGGAAACGATGACGAAAATCCTAAGCGAATTGAATCTTTGCCTCCATCTTTCCACTTTCACGATTTTCAAGGCGAGTTCCTCTATCGCTAGTGAAACTGTTTCGACATTACACCAGATTTCAACGTGCATGGATGATCGCAAATCGTTGTGGTCGTCATAGCGATTTACTGGAATTTTCAATCTCCACGTAAATGTATAAATTTTCTGCACTCGCGCAGGTACAACCTTCCAGGTGAAACCATTTCCCTTACCATACGAGATTTTAACAATCCATAACTTCGCTATCATCTGGGGATATTGGGACGCCCACCTGCTTGTCTCTAATTCGCGAGGAAAAAATTATTTGTATATTTGTACAGAACCGGGTTCCGAGATCAAACTGGCGAATGAGCTAGTCGATCTGTTCTCGTCGACGACGTCATACGAGCGAACGCGTCGGCGTTTGTTCTTTCTCTCTCCCGCTCTTTTTCTCGTATGTTCCCGGTATACGCTGAAGATCGTGACACACGGATTTTAGTGACTACTCGGAGGCGTGGAACTAAACGACACCAATCGTGATCGTAGATCGAAAGACAGAGGTGGAAAGAAAAAAAAAACAAAAAAACGTTTCAACCAAATGCAGCAGTCACCCAGAATCTTGCGTTTTTACTGCTCACGTTGGTACCGGCTTGGGACACTGAAATATTAACGAAAACAAACTTGTTAGCAAACAAAGCTGTAAATATCGAAAAGACACGCGGATTTCAAACAACGTTTCTTCATAGAAATAATTGATTGCTACGTGAATGGAAAATAAAAATATACAGCAACGCGATCGATGAAAAAGACGGAAGAGAGACACTGCAAGGAATCGAATTAATTATAGAATTTGACTCCATGATCGTTGAGGTTTTTCGAATCCAAAGTCATAAATGTGAAGCTCTTACACCGCTGACACTCTGATCGAGGGCTCGGAAAAAAAAAACTCGATCCCGACCACATCAATGACGAACAAGCAAAAAATACTTTTTAAGGATAAAGTGATTTCGTCGTTTCGTATTTTCCATGCATGGATTATTAGAAATTACCAATAGCATTAAGATTCAAAATCTTTTCAACATGACGATATATTTCCAAAAACCATTGACGAACGATGTCAAGCAACAATATGATGGAGACGAAAATTCTGCGACTGTTGCGATACCCAGTTTGTTGGTTGAATCTGACATTTCACCATTTTTTCGATTGATTTAGTTTTCCATTTGAGAATCAAACTGCCGACATGAATCGTAGTGCGGAGGCTGCACGTGTCGCATATCATGATGAAGCACCAACACAGTCGCTTCTACGAAGGTGAAGCGAAAGAGATAGGTAAAAAAAGATAGAGAAAGAGTACAACGCGTGGGTAGCTAAAGTTCGCCCTTCCCATAGAGAATACCAATACGAATGATCGCATGCACTAACACACACACACACACATACACATCCTTACAAAAAATACGCCAACGAGATATCAGTTGTGACTTCCACGTGCGACAACTCGGAGCGTAAACGTGTGAGTCTCGCCGCATTTATTCGCGAAAGCAAGCTAGTGAGTTACCGTTTCTTTCGAAGAACCATTGAGCTTCCGCATCGCCAATATTTCGACGTCATTCGCGTTGGCAAAAAAGAATAATCATAAATGTAAAAAAAAAAAAAAACCAGAATTTTCACATCGCGGAGTGTGGAAAAACCTTCGAGTTCTGTGGTCTGCGTGCAAGGGAAAGGGAAAAGACGAAAGGTCTTTGTGACTCTCGAAGTGACGTTTATTATTAATGCATTTTTCTACTTTTTACTATTCGATTGGAAAATAATGAAATGCGCGCTCGAAAAAAAAGAAATAAATAAACACTCGAGGAAGCCCGCGATACACACTGGATGGAAAACCCAAACGCGATTTCGAACAACAAAGCCAATATCGAGTGACTCAGGTACGAGCATCGGTCAATATTTATTTTTATCTTCCACTACTAAAGTGTTTTTCACGATAGATCGCGATTTTTTCGATCGTTCAAAATGTGTGGATTCAATTGTTTGGCGAACTTGCAACCAACTTTTTTTCAATTGTCTTTTTTTTTTCTTCAAGAATCTCGTTGCACAATTGCTAAATTTGATTTGATTGATTAATTGATATGGTGCGATTCATAATGGCATACAAACGCGTGAATGCAATTGTGAGTAAAACTGCAATAGCATTTTTTTCGCAGTGCAATAGTTTTCAAATAACACGCAAAAGAATCACAGCTTTCTTAGCCAATCAGGAGCGGTCTTACAGACATAGTCGACGACGCCTCAGTGGCGTTGAACTTGCAAGCCAAAAGGGATTGCAAGCATGGTGACAGCGTCGTTTGGGTTCAGAGCCACCAGTAAAATATAATGCCAACCATGATTCTTTTTTTGTTTTTCACAATGAAATTGGATCTTTCATTCTCTTCCGCTATTAATTTTCAAATATGTATTACTCTGTATCGAATCGTCCATTGTGACTGATATGATATTGGAATTCCTTTGAGCTCAAGGAGAACAGAGCAGGTTTAGAAAAAAAACACTCCCTCTCTCAACGTCTTTACCTTTTTCGATTAATTTATAATATTATCATACGATTCGCATCACAAAATTCTTCGTGATGTCGCCTACTCGTATTACACTTATGCGATTCATTTGATTTATTGCATACACATACGGTCATTGGAAAAAAAAGTCTTGGTAAACATTTTCATATGCATTTTTGAAGACTAACACGGCCGGCCTATAGCATGTCGCAGAGAAACTTGTGTGACTCAAACTATAAATCATTCGTTGCGGACGATAAAGCTGGTTTCACAGCACGACGTGACAATTAGAATAACAAAATCTCCCGAATGCTCGAGGAATTTACAAAATCAAAGAAATATCAGAATTTTTCTGCAGTTTCGATGCAACATCATACACCACGCCCTTAATGTTGATATTTGCGCTATTAGAATGCAAAAACGTTTAATTTCTCGTCGGGATCTTCCTGGTCTCATGACACCCTCCAGAGTATGATCCGCGCTGCCTCTCTTTTCTAATCCATCAACGTATGCAGCATTCCAATAAGAACAGATACTCAGTTGATGCCACACATCGACTGAACACCCATCGTCATCGGCAATTGTAACGCAACTACATGAACGAAATTGTGGAATGTAAATATGCAATTAGTCTTGAAATTCATACGCATGCGAGTTTTTTACGCAGTTGCATTCGTGCCTCATGAGGTGTCAATTTGATAAACAGGAAAATGGGTGGACACAAGTAAATAAAGCTGTGAGAATGGATCCTCCTTATGCATCGCGTGATGAAAGGTCGTTAAAGATACTCCCTTCAGTTGATTTTTGCATCTACTTCATGCCAGCCGCGAAAAGATACACAGATGTATTGATTTCTTGCAATCAGCACTAAAACTCGTTTCCTTTTATTGAAAATGTAATTCATCATGATTTGTTTGGGTTGTTTGGTATAATTGTATTATGTGTAAGAAAAATGAGGGGTTTCATTTATTTGCTTCCTTTCATCTTTCACAGACGGAAATAATTGCATCCGTGCCGCAAATAATTCAATATGAGGGGTAAAGAATAAAATTGAATTGAAATATACTGTGAGAACGTAATTCATGTCAAAGCTTGTCCTCCGCACGACAAACTTGGAGGCTACCGCGAAAATAATCTTCGGCAATTCTCTTCATATAAGACGATTGGACATGACGTGAATGCATCATATATTTGGTCGATCGTTAATAACAATCTCGTATATGAGTTGCAATTGAAATTCGTTGTCAATTAGTTTCACCATTCGTTGCGGTCCATTCGATTTTTGTAGTTTTCTTTCCTTTACGGACTTGACGATGTTCGCCCCCGTTTGACATATAGACGCTGCTGCCAGTAGTGACCCAGTGCCTTCTTACAATGGATCCAAATAAATAAATAAAACGTAATGATTGCGAAATGAAAGTTGGCCATATAAATTCGCACTGCGGGTGCTGGAAATATTTTTTAATCCTCGCCGAAGAGTCCATTGTTGTGCGGTAAAGCTCTCTGATGACGCAGACACGCTCAAGTTTCGAAACATCAGCACTCATCAAGTTTTCGGGTCAGGCTCATGGAGTCTACCATGGCGAAAGTATAATTTTCTCCCTCTCTCTCTCGATACGTCCTAGTAGCTCAATGGACAACGCTCCATTTCTTCACATCGCATTTATTCGGTTTGACCATTGTTCGAAAGTTTCGATACAAAATGCGACCACGGCGCCAGCAAGGCCGCCCATCATGCTATCGGTCGTAATGAGGTCAAATCCTGTGAGGATTGTGGGAAAACCGCAAAAACTCCTTCAACAACGAGCATCTATACTCCGAGGAAAGAATAAAAATCAATAAAATCACCGTTGCAACTAAATAGAAATGGTGGGCGACCTTGAATCTAAGAGCGTAACGTTAAAAAATGTTAAAGTCCGCAGGAAGAAGGCAAATGAGTCAAAATTTATCACGCAAAAAATCATCGAAAACATTGAGTTAGTCATTTGTGGGTATTGCTGTGTAACGGTGATTTTCCACTTTCAGTTCGCTCGGTATCGTTGATAGGAGAGCTAAACCCATAGTTTCTATAGGAATAAAATGAGACAATTGCAGTCGCATCTCATACCAAAGATAAATGCGATGACTGGTTGCAGTCATTGGAGAACAACAACAACAACAAAAACTCATCACACAAGCCTGCGGCTGTGCAATGTGCGACGAATGACTGGACTTGGTCCCCCGTTTTAGATGTTGCATGGTAAACCATCAGAAGCAACGATTAGGAAGCCAAAGTAGTTTATGACTTACCAATTAGAAACACCTGTACGTCTGACGCGTTTTTCTCTGATCTCTATAGAATCTATCATCGCGTTTTCCGACCCTATATACGTATGCGCGTATTCCTCGAACACGCGCACACAAAAACGCACACACACTCGCACATGTACCAACACATATATGTGTAAAGGTATCGAGCGTACGCCGCTGCAGTGTTTATGCGTGGGAACCTGGCGTTTTCATTAATTCAACTGGCTTTTTGCACCATCTCCCTGTTATTTTTACTCCGGATATCGTATAGACGAGGAAGACGATGACGATGAAATGCCCAGACGTACTGTCGTTACCGAGATATATAGCCAGCAATATCGCCATTTTATATAGTACATTTCTATACATCCACTTATGTATCAATATTCTCTCATCACGTTTCTCCCTATACATAAACATACAGACACAGACTTGTCTTGTCTTTCTTTTTCCCAATACATTCTCATATGCAAGCATTTTAATGTGAAGAACAGTAGGACAAGTTCACTGGTAATCTCGGGACGTTTTTTCTGTCGAGTATCGCGCATCACCTGCAGCACCTACTTCTCATTCCTATTGGGTTCCCATGACAGAGAGCGAAAGAGCTCCATGATACCCTTTCGGTATATAGTGCTTCATTTAGTCCATTCGTTCAATCTTTTACCGTTGCCTCGCATACATGGCTGCCGTTTGTTCGTGTGAGACTTTCTTCCGATCACAGCAGTGTCTTTTTACAGTGAGCTTCGCGATCGCCCTAAAATCTTCGTCATCTCCCTCAAATTCCGTTTTACTAACCATCGCAATTTAAGAAATTTCCAATCTTGAGTAATCTTCTGTATAGGAAAAGCCTCTATATCGTGAAATTCGTTTTTTTTTTCACATTGAATACGCTTACGTGCTATACTTGCCACACCGGGTTAAAATTCTACCCCAGCGACAAGAAACTGTTGAAAAATATAAACTATTGATTATTTTTACTTGCAAATTTGTTGTAACTTATGAAGAGCTTACATCGAAAGGTGACGGAGGTTATGACACTAAGAATTCAATTAAATATATTTGACAAGTTGTCAAAGTTGAGCCTTTTACTTGCCACACTTCTGCCAAAACCACGTGCGCCTGGGATATTTTTTTTTTATTACCCCGGAGTGACAAGCAAGCAGTGCCACGTCGAAATTGCCTATTTCATTGTAAAAACGATAAACGAGCCATTCTGTAATTAATTGAACTCTTTGATAATTGCCTGAACTTTTCAATCAATGATTAAATTGAACATGTTTCACTTTGTGATTAGAGAAATACGAATTAATAGTGAACTCGTGGAATAGTGTTTAACATTATGATGTTTTTTTGCAAGCATCGAAGCTTCAAGCCGTAATAATCTGTCGATGAATCTGAACTCATATCGTAATGATGATTGAGAGCCATCCATTTTTCGAAAGGTAATGATATTGTATGGAATACATAGCCGATTTACTTTATCGTCAAGGTCAAGACTGCCCTTAAAAACCCAGGTTGCAAATAACTCCGTATCTATTGTTGAAAAAATAGATTCTTCATTTAAAAATCGTGGACCTCCGAATACCCATAAAATGTGTGCATCAAGGGGGTAGTATTGTTTATTAATTTCTTAAGAAACTGTCGCTTACGCGCGAATGTCAGGGACCATAAAAATCAATGGTCATTCACGAATGATCGAAGGTAATGATTTAGTCATCATTGGTCAACTGCATGAATCGACGATTCAGACAGGACCTATACAGAATTTGGTCAGCTCGTGCACCAATCGTATGACATTAATATACTCGCGTTGCATTTCCTGGTTTGGTTTCAAAGGGATCGATCGGTGCACCAGAAAATCGTAATCAACTGGAGATTTCATTATTTAGTTTTTAATGAATGAAATGGTATCGTTGTTTCTTAATTCTTGAGATTTTCCGTGACATCGACAAGTAAAACACGATGGCGAGAAGAAAAAGGGAAAAGGTAGATTCGCTATAGTCTCTGATGAATAGTCCTCGGTTGAGAGCCTCGTCGTGTTGTGTCGATTCGCGGTGGCAATGTCGTCAATTTTTTGCCTCGTTTTTTGTCTTTTTCTGGAAAAAAAAGAAAAAAGTAAACTCACCAGCTATATGGCTGATTCGAGAGACACGCACGCGTAAGCACGCACCAGTGTATATAGATGCAAAAAGTCGGCTGACTTTCTTCAGGTGTCCATCCATATGTATATATAACGCATACGAATGGATTTTTACTCGTATAAATACGTGCGAGCTTCCGACGAGACTGTGGGAGAAATCTTTCGTGCGAGTATTCGCGCAGAGTAAAGATGCACCGAGGGAGGATGAGAGGAGAAAGAACGAAAGAGCCGAAATGCTGCTGGAGGAAAAACACAACCAAGACATCCTGCAGAGTCCAGCCGACATGGGTGCAAGAAACTTTGGAAACCAGAGACGCGAGTTTTATTGCCAAAGAAAGGAACACTACATATACATATACATATAAATATATATAGAAAATCAAAGTATTGCTCCAGCGAGAAGAATAAGGGAGATTTGTGTACCCCTTGACTCGTTTATTTTCCATGAACGGCAAGATTCCTCCGGACCATCAACATTTTCTTTTTATTCAAATGATCATTTTTCTCGCTTGAGTTTCGCTTGTAAGGTATACTCGCGCTGCCACGACAAGTTTATCGTGGAATATTAAGCAGTTTGAGAAAACATTGCGTATTCTTCGTCAGAATTGATCGCTTTTCTCTCATATGATGACTTTTCAATTAATATTTCTCCTGCGTTAAGACAACAGTTCCAGTTCGTGGAGAAGGATTAAAATAGGTCACACGTTTCAAAATCTTGTAGAGTGTCTGAAAATTTGAACGGGCAAGTCAGCCGCGTATCTATCCTCGAGATTCGGCCTTTTTCCATTGGCTGATATGAAGTATCAATTGACGAAACTGATACGTAAATAACAACACGACCCATGATGACGCTGGAGAATTTTCCTGGCTGCAGTGAAATAATGAGGTAAAAAATTGTCGCAGGGACATGAGTGGTGGAATTGTATTCGGGCTTGTGCACTATTTATACTATTTCGTTCGGATAGGCTATCTTTCAAGCTCGGAGGCACAATAGAGGCGGCAAGTTGTGCCCCACAGAAAGCTTAATCTACATACTACCCAAGTATATTCCGACGTAGATCTCGGGCAACCCCTTCGTGTCGCTCTTTCGTTCTAAGAAAACGTAACATGAATGTATGTATATCTATAGGTATAGGTAGATATAATTCATCGGCTGGCAAAAGAGTGGGATTGGACAGTAAAAAGACTCGTCCCAACGTCGATCGTCTTCGACAATGGCTGAATTTTTTTCGTTAGCATTAGCCTCGCCCGATCCTTCTTCATACAAAGTACATGCTCCATTCCATCTCTCCCTCTGGTTGCCCATTTTGTGGACTGGGAGCTTAAGTGCCGCGCGACGATTCACCGCGTTCATGAGGGAAGGACAATAAGCTTCGCTTGATAGTCATTGTCCTAATAGTCCCCCGCCGTTATACCGTGCGCTTATACTTGCTCAGTTTCTTTGAGATTGTCGCGCGCACGTGCGGTCCCGCCCTGCGCGCTTATTTCACCGACAGCGACAGACATCGCAAAACCCTCGAGAGTTAATTCTGTCCAAGCAACCAGCAGCTACCAAGAATAAAAAGTCGCCGGAGGCTCTTCGATTAATGGCCTGGCCTGCATAGATTGTTCGCTTTGTGAAACAATTACCGATTAAACGCACCATCATTGACACTAAACTAATTTTTCTTTTATTCCTCTTGAACAATTTCATCCAAATGACAAATCATTTTTCGAACCTCGTGCCCGCATTTTATTTTACGAAAGAAAATTCGTCGTGCTAGAACCTGCGCAACTCGCACAATCCGCAGTCACATCGATATCTTAATAATGAAGAATTTATCGATACTGCCAGCAATCATTGGTAATTCTGAAGCATTTTTCTCTCATTCGCAAAACTGTTCCCCCGAGCTCATTCTTTTACGTCAAAGATATATATACACACATTTCCCACTGTTCGAAACATACTCGAGTATTTATCAAACTGCCAAGGGCAGTGCTTCTGCATCTGTAAAAAAATAAAAAAACGGGGGAAACATGCAGGAGGACTCGCTTGTTCTTACTTTTTTATGATCACTGAAGTCGCAGTTATAACGAATCGAACAACTTCACATGCTGGTACATTTATAAATATATACTTTGTGCCATAACGTCAAGCGATCTTACTGACAGCACGACGACCTTTGAGGTCGATGCACCGGTTGCCGCAAGACCGGCGTTAAAACAGACCTCCTATATATTGTTTATACGCCTATATGTACGATGCAATGGGTACACTACTCTTCAAAAGTATCGTGACAATCCACATTTCGTCAACCCTTCTCCAGCGTTCGTGTTTTCCGAAACTATCTTCAGGATTTACGAGATTTTATGGTTTGTCCAATTAAATCACGCGTTTCCGGCTTCCGGGATATTGAAGGAATGAAAGAGTCTTTGCGTTTAATAGATCCGAGAAACTTTGGCAGAGAAAATCGAACTTAATTATTGTGCCCTTGGGTCATTACTGTGGATATAGTTATATGGTGGAGAAAAAGAAAAATTGTAAATTTTTGGGTAAAAGAGATGTTTCGAAAGAAGCATTTAGTTGAGAATGATATGGTAATCGATTTAGGTGGACGTGGACTTTTGAGTGATGGTGTATTTGAGGAGAAAACATAGTAGCACGTGGAAGGTTGTATACAAGCTGGATGTGGCGTACTCTAGAACGCCACATCCTACCTAGATGCTCACTTATCTCTCTATACTGGTTTGCCAGTATGAGTGAGTATCCGTGGTGAATAGCTAGATCGCGGACGGAAAAGTTTCCCACCGTCTGGTCCCGTGTGTAACTTAGTTGAGCCGATTTCTAGACTCTCGTCGTCCGTTTCTTTCTTGCTTCGATTCTCGTCGAGTCTAGCGCGTCTCGCTCTTTTCCCGAGGGGGAAGTTCTGACGAAGACGCGTGGATGCAAGGGGGCTTTGGATGATTCCTGGAAGCCCGCGAAGGCGCAGCGCTGTCTGGCTAGGTCGACGGGAATCGTCTGTTGGCGACAGTGCGCTATCGAGCCAGCCAGCACGGGGACGTGGATCAAGGCTGGTTAGCCAGTGCATGCACTCGCAGTCTCTTAAATACGAGTGCTGCGTTACCCGGATGCCAAGGTGAAGGCGGTAGTCATGGATGGTACGTGGAGTACCGACGATGAACACGAGGATCGCGACGAGAACCTGAAAAAGAAAGAGCTGGAGAACGTGGCAAAAGCGCTTGATGATGTTCGGGTGGTGGAGAAACGAGTCAAACGAGAACGCGGTCAACCCGTGTGTCGCATGTAGAAAAGACAGGGACACATGACGCGTTACTTTACTGCTAGCCATCAGGCTTCTCGTAAGGATGATCCAGTCGTAAGCACATAACATCGTACGAACAAGAAGGAGTTGATCTCATGTATATACTCTTTATACAGCATAAAAGCACCATGGGATTTCTAAGTACCTACGTGATGAGCGATAATAACGTCAGAAGCTGCTCAGCTTGATACATTATTGACGTGCATAATATGAGTACAAACAAAACTCCACTATAAACGAATATTTATCGTTAAACAAATTCTCTGATGTGTACCAAGTCTGCTAAACCAGAATTTAGAATAAAGACTTTGTAAATGTTTCCTCATCAGAATACATCATTTTGACATTGTTGCATTGGGTGGACCCGCCGACTTTTATTCCTTTTTCATTCAATTGTCTTTGTTGTCCACATTCATATCCGCAGCCATAATTTCCACTCAACGCAGCCTCTGATTACGCGACGCTTCTTCCTCGAGTAATCGATATCAATTTGAGTCAACTTTTTTGCAATCCTTCCGGAGACCTTCCCTCTTGCATTCTCGCTATCTCTGGTCAAATCGATACGATACTCTGAACACGACAAGCTGATACCCCGCCCAAGTGCTCCCGCGGCTGCACTCTTGTCATTTCTACGAATCAAGTTGTAAGATTCTCGCGTGTGCATGACTCGTGCGATCTTATGCACCTGTTCAACTTGTTTCTTTATATTTTTCTTCCAAGTGCGTAAATAAATCGTACTTCGCTCTAAGGGAGTCTTGATAGGGAATTTTGCTTTTTGTGTTCTACACCAAATTCTTCGACAAAGAAGACAGTTCAAGCGTCAACCGTTGCTTGTCGATTCGGAAGATTTTCGCGAAAGAACTTTAACTCGTCAAGCTGGATGCTTGAAGATATTCTTGCGGCTCATCTAGCACGGAGCTCTACGCCTCCCACACTTGTTTCTTTTTTTCTCTTTCCCCTTGCAATATTCTTTTGTCTCTGAGAAGGAAACTGCTCAAGTGTCTACCGGTTGGTTTACAGTTGTGACGTCGGCGATGCTGCAGGTGATTTACACAAAAGAATTCTTCACATCGTTGCTCGAACACCGATGCTAATGATGTATCGCTTAATTCGAGTCGCCGTTCCACTTATCTTTCCACTAGAACGTTCGCATCCTCTCGCACCTTTGATTGAGAGGGATGAATTATACTTTTCATGTGGCACATTTTTAAATAAAAGTACAAACACTGCCAGCAAAGTGTTAGAAACAGTGGAGCACACTTTGCTGGCCTGCTATTGCATTTTCGAAAATGGCGAACAAAATGGAGCAAGATTTCTTGTGGCACGTGGAACCTCCAACTGACATTCTTCGTGATCTTGTTATACAACGTTGTTTAATTGTGGAATGAGATTTGTTTGTTTCGCGTATGAGCGCCGGGGAAAAAATGGTCCTAGTTGGTAAAGAAAAAGCAGCGTCCGCGCAAGCACCAAATGTAATGCTCTAAGGAATATAAGGAGAATGTCGAACTCTAGAGTTCGAGGACGTGCAGTCCACGTGAAGAAAGTCACCCCAGGCCGTAGTCTCACTCGCCCGCACACGTCTGATTTAAACCGTGATTTTGCTCGTTGCACCGACGAGACGACTCCACAGGGGGAAACAAATAAAGAAGGAACTCGCAACGGAATGGGAGAGTGAGAAAGCAGAGTCCACGGATTCCAGAAGCATCCATCAGGCCTCGTCAAACCAGAGCCGACGACGACGCATCAGTGGATCGGCATGCATCGCCCGTGGACCTCGTGCACATGAGAGCGACGTGATGCCAAGGGGGGACCCTTCCTTCTCTCGTACTTGTCGTCGCTTCTTTCTCCGCATATACCGTCGCTTGTCGATATAAACCCTGCAAAACCTTATTTCTCCTTCTTCGCCCTTCTTCATCCTTTTATTCGCCATCGAGCGTGCCTCGTGAACAGAAAATCCACCGTCGGGTTATCAGAGTTCAATGAGTTCTTGTCTCCCTGTCTCTCTTTTTCTTTCCATCGAAATAAAAACTCGACTAATTTGTCGCCAGCTACCTAGGACATAAATTCACTTCTTTTTATAACAATCCTCGAAAATCTTCCAGTCAAACCAAATTTTGTATCTCGGATTGACTTTTACGTCTGCATGGAATAGTTACAAGTAGCTCAATCTTTTAGCGTTACAACTCTAATGCATTCCATGGATCTGAAGTAAACCTGACTGGAATAATTCCGACTCTCCACACCCTGTGTGATGATGTTGAAGTTTGCTTCGTTGAAGTTGATCGAAAAACATTAAATCCATTCAGCATTTTTTAAAAAAAATTTGGAATCGCCTCAATTTTATTTTTGGCTCTGCTTTCAAAAGATGGAATGAAATATTAAATTCCGTTGCCCTCCAACGACGCAAACTTCAGCATCATCCCTGCGTGGGCTTTAGATCTTAATAATTTTTGAACTTTTGGGTGGATTGATTGAGCGCAAATGGAGAAACCTGATACATTGTGCTGCTGCGAGCACAATGCACCACTGCATGCAAGACATTTACGTCTCAGTTTAGAGTTTTATACCACAAAAGAGAAGTTACGATGTAAATCAATGAAATTAAAAAGTCGTGTGACGCTCTCAGACGAAGCGAACATTCCTCCCATATCATGGCTATCCGAAATGTCAAGGATGATCCCCGGTGACGGTAATGAAAATGAGAAAACAAAATTGCCGCGACTCTGGCACACGACGACTGTACAGCATGCAATTCCTGTACCAGAAAGATATAAATCCAATTCTGGGTCAAGCTTTAAATTCTGAACGAATGCTTTCTGCTTTCAAGGCATGTTCGCAGCCACTGGGCAACAACAGTTCCTTATGGAAACGATTTGACTGACGTTGTAGACAAAATGAATTCGTTATCGCTGGCATAGCTGAACGTTTGAGATTCTGGACTGGAAACTCAGAAAATCATTTGAAAAACATTTTTTCACAGTGGGTCGTCATTTTTTTTTTTAAAGTGGGCATTATTGTTAAAATTAGAAAATGCCTATTTTTGCAACTAGTCTAATACTCAGTACCGGTTGCTCAAAGACATCCAAGTAAATTACATTTCTGCATCACGATTCTATTAATTTTGGGCACCGCAATTGGCGTGCACTCACGATCTTGACTTCCACATTCGAAAGAGCGGATGACCGGCATTAGCTCAAGCCTGGACGCGACGCTAATAAAGTCGAATGTATCCCGATGATTTGGAAGTGCGTAGGAGTGGTGAGCTGAGAATTTACGTTGACAAGAGGAGAATCCGCTAATCGTTTGATATGCTCGACTTATTGCCCGACTTTCCTCTCTGTTATTTTTCTCTCGTATTGTGCAATCAAATAGTATTACTTACAGGTGGTTAATGGCGTATCAACTCTCGTAGTTGGACCGTTTGTCATTGTCGGATTTAAAACGAGAGAGGATTGCTTCTCAAACTGGCGAGGTCTCTGCAGGTACTATTCTCTCCGGAATCAGAGTCAGTGACCCAGCAAGAACGGTGTCCCTCGTATCGTGACGAAACCTCTGTAGTAATCACAGGGATTGTTCTTACTTCTTGATGGTCAGTAAACGGTTGATAATTGGAGTAAACTGCATTATAATTCGTTGTGAACGATCGGTTGTTGCCCCCTTAAAGAAATAATACTGCGCATAGCACAACTCGGTACTATATTACGACAAGGTGCGGAAGAAACTAGTCCATGCGTTGACTTTCGACTGGGAATAGATGTTGGGATGGGACAAATAATGTTAGCGAGTCGAGAGAAAGGGTGACAAAGATCGAAGCTATAATAGCGACTCTCGCTTTCGTTGGGGTTTCCATCCGAGGCGGAATGAATGTTGAGGTGATTCCAGATTTGCTTTATAACTCCGGGCTATCCAGACTCCAAACATTACTAAGTGAATGATATTACTACGGACTGTTGAAGAGGCCTGGAGCAACAGGATCCACAGACAACGCGTTGGCATTCTGAGGTGGTGCGCTTAGTTGTCTCCCGAGGCACGTCGTCACCGGGTAGTACCAGGAATCCGTTCGGACTGCCTCACTAAGGGAGACCGCGCGAGCGAGATGACTCGTTCTCCGATCCTTCGTGTCTCTCTGCTTCTTCTCAGTCCTTGGTCCTCAAGTACACATATAGGATATGCAGTAGATACAATTCAGTTTCTAGCTATACAGTTTGCAGTCTGCCTCAGCTCTCTCGCTCTCGCTGCATGGAAGCAACGCGCGACTCTTAAAATATGATCAGCGCCGGCAGATCGTGCGGGGACGGTAAACTGGAAAATCTCGGTAGACTCTTTCAATGCCGTTACTTTTCACATCCGAGTCTGTCCTCTCCCACGGCGTTCTTTTATTGCTATGCTCTTTATACTCTTTAAAGAATTCCCGATTGACTTCAAGTTTTTATCTTTAATATTGCTCCGTCATACCGGAGCATCCATCCAGACCAAATTACCGGGAATAATAATTCGTTTCTTTTTCTCTTTCAGGTAAGGAAAACAAACAATCAGATATAATTCATCGAGCCAAACTGCAGCGGTGCTGTCTGTAGGTAATGTAGGAATTCCGCATGGTAAATTTAGCTGATCAAAGCAGCTTATGTTGACATATTTACGATCCCTTTACTTTTCGAACTTGTCAGCACAAACGTATACTATTTGCGACAAGCCTCGACAAAATATTCGCAATCAAATATCTCGCGACCTATGAATAACGAATTTATCAAGTCATCGTCCCAGTGAAAGGAACAAAATGAATTTACACTCCGACGAATATTTTGTCAGCCTTTAGGCCTGGGTCGCAACGAGCTTCGACCTTTTGACTCGTGACGCACACCCGCGACCGTTCACACACTAATTCATAAGCGACAACATCTGAATGAATATTGCAACGTGTGACGGATGAGAGATCGCGATCGAAAGTGTATTATTCCGTGGAGACTCCACTAAGGATATTTTTCCCTACGAAACTGCTCTGGTCAATTTCTAATATAGTTTTTCGAAAGATTAGGATAATTTACGAATTATTTTCGAAAGTCGATGACCAGGAGGAACGGTCGAAATGCTCCCAAAAATATTTCCAAGTTCAATGACTCAGAATACATCGATCGGTCCGCACTGTCTCGTGCCAATGCGCGCTCGAGAGGCTCAACGTGTCTCGTAAATTTAACGAGCCCACTGTTTTTCTGGGTTGTCGACTTGCTTCGCTGGTTTTTGTAGAGACTGCGTACCTGCAGCATACTAGCTGCGAGTCAAAGTGCCTTGAACGCGAATTCAAGGTCATCGCTGAACTTTGATAGGGTTGCGATAGAAACGCAAATAATAAAAGCGGCGCGATGCATTATACGCCTCGTTTCACTAGCAATGCGTGCACACATATCGCGGCAGGCGAACGCTGTCGTGCGCTTCGAGCATGCACGGTTCCACCATCGAGTTTCGCTTGCAAATCGATTCCTAAACTCGCATTGAGCCGGAGAATCGAGTTCTCTGCGGAACTCTTTTATGTCGCCGTTTTCTTCGTCATTCCGTCCGTTCGTCTCCGTAGGTTTTGCGTGTACCTTACGGAACGAGAATGCGCAAAAGTCGAGGAGAAACCTCGCTCTCCTGCCAACGCATTGCATTTTACGAACGCCGCAAAGATTTAGGAATGCGAATAGGGGAGAAAGATGTACGTGCACACAGGACAACGGAGCCGCATGTTTTATCTGGAGTTCGTTATGCGATATATTCAATACGACGTTGCAACCGGGCATCGTCGTAGATCGGGCGGGTCAGCGTTTTATCCTTTCTCCCCTGTTCTCTGATACTTTACCATGCTCCTTGTCTTTCATAAAGAATACAGCACTCGGAGGAGAGATCGATAGTAAGACTGTCGACTGCTACCGCGGACCTGCAGGGCTACAAAGCGTTCTTTCATTATTTTCGTTTTAAACTCGATCGAACAAAAGTCATTGACGTTGCCAATCTGGAGCGTCTCAGATTTCTCATTATTATTATTTTTCATGACACGAGCGGTCAGGGCAGCGGAACGGGACCACTTGACCGTACGTGTTCGTTGTTAACATCTTTTCAATCGCTTTTTCCTGTTTATTTCGTGCGATTTTTCTTTTCATTCGCTCTTCTAGGCTCTTGTAATAATATTCTCTTTTTGGTTCCCACTTTCACACTATCGCTGAAATGCTCGTTTCGGCGGTAGCAGTATCTCTCGCGGTCGACGGTTATTTTTTCGCGCAAGAAATAACAGAGATCAAGAGGCAAGGGGTCTGCCGCGGTAGCGAACTCGGCGGTGCGGCAGGCCGAGGCGATTATCAATTTTTGTAATTTTCCGTGTCCGAGGTTTATGCCGTCGCGTCAGCGCGTATTACACGCTAATTAAAGAGAGGGGATAATCATCTCTTTTTCGTTCTCGAAAAAGTTATCGGTGACCCATAATCGTTCTCAACAAATATTGTGTAATTGCGTGGGGGCTTTATCCAATAATCCGAAAACCCTTGAAATTATGGCGATTTCTTTTTTATGCCACCAAATATTTTCCTCCGATCGCTACACGCTACCAATGGGGGAAAAAGTTTTGAAAATGGAAGCAAAGATCCACCTTATTAATGCGAAAGCCAACTAATTATTATCGCGCCCCACGAATGGATCGTGCATTTTTTTTTCGTTTTCTGCCACCTCATGGCCTGATGTTCTTCATATTATTTCGTAATTAGTTATTCACGGCAGATCTACCGCGAAGACTGTACATGAGTCTCTCGATTTATTTTCCTGGAGCCTGGGCTGATTGATGGCGATGCCATCAACTTATTTCGTATACGAAGGAGTCAGAATATTGCGTGCGCGATCATCATTGCTAGCGTGAAATCCTAGGCGAATAGAGCGATGCATTCCCTTCCATTCGGATACGCTCTGTGGAATATCGTGCCCTAAGGACTCCATTGCAACTCTCAGTCTTATGGTTGGGAAAAAATTTGAGCAACGCTGCAAATGGTACATTTATAAATAAAATGCTGATCGTGATCAGGTGAAGACTTCATTGTCCTGTAAATACAATACTCCAGTCGAAACAGATGCTGGGCTTTGAGACCCGAAGTAGGCTTACTCTTTAACAAATCAAAAGATACAATGATGAAGAGAATCAAACGTCGCGTCGAGATAAAAAAAGAAAGTGAAATTCCATTATGGAAACAAACGCGCTAACGAAGCATTAACGTTTAAAAGAGAAAACATGCGTAAAGTCTTGCGTTTATTTTTTTATCGTCTGGGCAGCGAACCGGTGGCGGTGTAACCGTTTATTTCGAGGAGTATTCTATAGGACATATATGTTGGCATATTTCCTAAGTAAAATTCGGCAATAAAGTGTCGAGGGAATCCGTCGGGTGGCTGTCATCATCGACCATATTTCGGTCTCTCTCCCTCTTTCCCACTTACACAAACACACACACACACACACACATACACTTGAACATAAATGCAGGCGATTACAGAGACACGCGCGCGCGAATACACGCACGCACACTCTTTCGTTCCTCCTTCCGCCATGTGGGTCACGCGTATTCCAGCAAAGAGATCCTCTCGCGATCGTTGTGGAACACACATCAAGCATAAGATCCCGTTTAGCTGTTTGTTGTCCGACGACACAGCAGCGAAACGGGCAGAGCCTTCAAGGAGCTGGAATTGTGCGTCTCTGCGTTTTTCTCGCTTGTTACGCGTACTATACCGCGTCCAACCTCTTTCTCGCGCGTTCTGTAGGCTTTCGGTCGTAACACCGCTACGAGCAAAACGACCGGTCCATTTCTTCCCTCGAACGCGTATACCGACGATGCCAAGCCTTGCAGACATTTTGCGAACTTCTTCCCTCGTAACACCAGCGAAAGCAAAAGAGATAGAACATCCGCGAGCAGACCGGTAGACTGGCAGATATACTTTAACACACCGCCGACGATCACCGCTGCTCGCAAATGTGCACACCATCTCGCGTGCAGACACATTGCAATAAAAGCTCTCTTCACGCCTCTTCTTCGTTCAACAGCTTCTGTTCTCGCCGACCATCAGATTTGTGGCGACCTCTCCTCCCCATTTCTACTTGCTCCCGAAAAGCAAAAAAAAAAACGCTATCAGCGAACTGTACGGCGAAAAAATAATGATTACATTATAACAATAATCATAAGGGAAAGCGTAGACTCCAGTTTTGCTTGAGAGACCCAAGAAATATTGGATTCTTTGTCTTTTACCAAAAGCCGCTACGAGCTGCTTTTCTCTTTTTATTTATTTTTCTCTTGCTCTTCCTCAACATTAGATCTTCCAGAGTGGATCCTCGTTTGCTTACTTTATCCAATCTCTGCACGTCAGATCTATGCCCCCGATTTACAGTCTGGTATTTTTCTTTGAATTCAAAGATTTCTCATCCCCCGATTACCAAAAGCCTCTGTAGAGCTCGCCTACCGCGTGTCAACGTTTTTCCGCTTTTCCACATCCTCGAAATATCGCAGCAATTTTTCTCATAAAATTTTCCTATTATCCTTCGTATCGGCTTTTCGAATTTCCTTCGACGCCTTTCTATCTACGTTCTGAATTTCGTGCATGCCCTCTCTTGGTCTTACGGTTATCTCCGAGCAGCACGAATTCGCGAATAAGGTGGAATGAAACACGGCCCAGTACGAATCTCTCCTGCACGTTTGTACTTGCGACACTCGCATACAATATGACTGTGCATGAGGTAATTTTCTTTTTTGAGATATATGAAAGAGCATGGTGTACTTTACCTTAAGTTAACTTTATGTAGAGCATTCCTCGTGTCTTTTTTATGTTATTGAGTTAAGAAAAAGAGTGTTTTTCTGCAAACTTATAACTCTTTCGTTCCATTCGCAAAAGTCACCTCCGCGAATATCTGATGGCATTTAAAAATTGTATTTTCAAGAAAAAAGTTTTTTTTGTTGTTTCCATGCACAAGTGCCTACCACGAAAATAATGTGCTGAAAAATATTTCGCAAGCCCTTTTATTACTTTATTTAGAGGTGTCATGCACGTTTGGCCACTGCATAGACCTAATGGGTCTGACTGACCCAGAGCGTCTACGCTACCGGTCTGCCTTTCATCAGCAGATTGTCCGTCGATTGTTATTGCAAAAAATCATGGGGCAGAGTGGATTGGCGTGCTGCGCATCGGGAAAATTTGACAGATTCGTTTTTTTCTTTCTAATTCTAGAAACTATGTGATTTTCGGAACAGCGAAAGTTTCACTAGAAAAATGATAATTTTGTTAGTCTTTGAAATTTTTTATGGGCTAGCGATTCACTCATAAAAATTTTTCGCGCTCAGAGGGAGGGTTTCATGACGATGATAAATATTTCTGGATCCGGAATGAGTGACGGCTGGTAGATGTTTGTCAGGGTCGATGAGACCCAGTGCGTCAACGCGGGGAGATATTTCACAGGAAAGCCTCCAAATTCGGTCCAAATTCTGGTTTAACGACTAAAATACAACACATCTGAGTGTTTTTGATCTTCTAGAAGTTTCCATGGTTTCTTAATTTTTCAATAAATGTTTCCTACCACGATATTTCCTCGTGCTATTTTAGTTGCATTTACAGAATCGAAAGAACCGGTGCAAATGTATTATGGTCGTACCCAATATATTTGCACGTGCACCGTCGATAATATATCGACGGGAGAGAGATTTCGTCCAGGTATAACCTCGACCACCTTCGACAAGTCTGGGCTAGGTGGGTCAGCTTCGGGGTCTCGCCGGGACTCTCCTCCAATTCCTTTCATCGGCTACCGAGCGTCGCCGCCTCTCCTGATGGTGAGTCACTCTCACCACGGTCCACGCCGTGGCCCGCAGGCGGCATTGCAGCCAGGCCTGTCCTGCCTGGCGCCAGTATTGCGCAATGCCTTCTGCTAATGCATGCGTATACATATATCGTAATTCACTTGCAGTTACATATATATACATATTTGCATTTACATTTCGTCTGACTGCACTTGGACCGTGACCCCAACAATTGTCCATGCGGTTGATCAAACTTTGAAAAATAATACGTATCGAAAAAATCATTTCAACAAATTTCAACAATTCCTTCGACCTCGAAATTGGAATCTTTGGAAACGAACAATATGATAACTTTTTGACTAACCGGGACCCTGAATTGCGTTGTTCTTCATCGACTCGAAAAACATCGACAAGAACACTTCACGACCTTTTTTGCCATTTTTTAAAACTTTTTCAAAGATATTTTGAAGCTGCAGATTGAAAGCTGCAAATGTTTTTCTCTTTTTTCGTTTTTACGAGCATCCTAGCAACCAGTAGATATAAAGTTCGTTCGAAAATGCTCTCCGAATTTTATGCCAGAGAAGAGATTCTTTATTTGTTTTGGTAGCGCAATGTCTTCTGAACTCGTCGTTTGAAATTGTCCGGTTGTTAACTTTGTAATTACACGATGAGTACGTATCGAGTTTCATTCAAATGTTTTGTTTGTTTACTCGCGCGTATTTCATATCTGTTTATCGGTTCTGTCAGATTCTGTGTCTGTTGATTTCGTATTTGAATTTTGATTTATTCGGTTAACGGCGATTCTGAATTCGTACGCAGTCTGGAACGGCTCGGAACTTTATAGAAAACTCGGGACATTTTTCAATCGTGAAAGTTCTTATTTCTCCAAAAAGCTAATTCTCGTTTTTCTTCTGTATAAAAAATGCTGTTACGTCGTGTTTGCCACCAACTGAGTCACTCAGCCGTGGCTCTGGCTTTTCGTGTACAAATTGATTTTCAAACATTGTCTCCCTGATGTAAAGAAGTTGCTTGTTTTCCTGCAATGGAATCCTGTGAATAGACAAATGATCGGGGACGATAAGGTAGGATATGACACAGGGAGGACATTGCCGACGTCATCCGATGACAATTAGCGTGCAGTCTATGATTCCGGTGTACTTTGAGCACAAATCGAGTTACAGTGAGTTACCGTGAGTCACGAGTTAACGTGAGTCTCGAGGGAACGAACCGGATCGGCGGAGCCATGGATTCCAGTGAATTTTTTTTCTCGTTTTTGTTATTTAGATTTTGTTGAATTCAACCCTCGCGTAGATAATGTCGAAGTGACTATGAGAAGGTAACGGAGAAAAAAGCTGGGCTGCGGCGAAACGTGTAGAAACTTTTGATGTCAGAGATCGGAACCTATAGGTGGCGGGAGATGCTCATAAATCTTGTCCTAACGCACGCTGGTTTATTACTCGTAATCAAGCAGCCATGAATTCTGCTGAAATCACCTACATTATAGTGAGAGAAGTGAGGCTGCGGATCCCATGCATTCTCTGCCTTCTATACTTAATACAGCCCCGCATACTTTAACACTCTGCCGCAAATTTTGTAGCCGCGCGTATGACGCCAATGCTCAAGTACCATACTCGCGTTCAATCGGCGCGCTCTTTACATTATTATGCAACGAAGGATACGCCTCGTCCCTTCTGACGACCATCCGTACCGTTTTCTAAAGTATATCCTTTGAGGATATCAACAAAATGGCACGGAGTCTTGAGATAATGGCACATTGAGAGATCGAACTCTCGTTGACCTCCTGGCGCCTTATCATAGTGTTGGGAAGCCACCAACAAAATTCCAAGAAATTCCAAGAATTTAGGCAAGATCTAAATGGTGGCGTCTTGACGCCGGGACGCTTGGAGTTTGGATAACCATTTACCTACGGAATTCGATGTTAATCCGGAAACTCATCAGAAGTTTCAATAGAAGACGAAAACTCTTAGTGGGAGAACGATGTACGCGTTAGAAAATGATAAGGCTCACAATTTTAGATCTTAGTTGACGCAGGGCACGTAGTAATCTTGAGCGATAAATTGCGAGTCGTTAATTTGAGCGCCTCGCGTCGATACAGAGAAAAAGTATCTCGAGAATACTTCCGGAATCTTTCTTCCTCTATGGATTCTAATATTCCCTTTTACACATCGACTCCAGGCTGCCTTCTACACTCAACAGATATTAACAAAATATACGATTCCCAACTTTGCCCTTTTTCTAGAATTATTTTTATAGTACCAAGTTGATAATTAATCCGCCAGAAAGATTTCGCACGGAATCGTGCATTCTTGCACGCTGCATACGAAAAACTGCGATGTCTTTTCTAGAAGTTGACACGAAAAAAAAAAAACAAACATCGAATTACCATTCGACATGATGTCCATTTCTCCGAGTACCACTATCACTCGTTATTCGTCAAGACTTTTCAATCCAGCCAAGAAAACATTCGAGCGCACTTGCGGCGTCCTGCCGAAGCCTTCGAAACCGAACGTCGGCATCGCACTGTCGATGCCGACGTCGGTCATTATTTTTACGACCTATCATACCGCTCATTATCTTCGCACTGCACCGACACTGGTTACGTGTTCCGGTCAAATGACTCACAGATACATATGCGGCGAGTGTGCGGTGTCCTATTTTAATTAACGTAATGAATTATCCTCGGAAAATGAGACCCCGAATCACTAGAATGCTTTTACGATTGAAATTCGGTTGTTTGATATTCTCGTTCGATCCTCTTTTAAATTCCCGGGCAAGCCCTTAATCCTTATGATCGTAGAAAAACAAAAATAAGCAGGTTACCCTTCCAGCAGAAATAAACTAACCCAATTGAAATACGAAAGATACATTATCGCAATGAGTCTCGTATCGTTCGTAAACAGCTCTCTCTAAACTTCACCCAGAGAAAGCGATTTGCAATCAATTGGAGTGAATGTAGACACACAAATGCAGCATTGCATTTTCTCATATTTTCTATCACGTTCTGGTCATTATAATAAATGAATGATTCGAAAGTATTTTGCTCACATCATTTTTTCAGAAATTCAATTGCCCATTCCTCTACTTAATATTAAAGCAGTCAGTATTTGTAAACAATAAAAATTTCTAGCAATAAATTTTTAACAGTTTTAAGCAAAAGCCGCAATTGCAAATAGTACGCCGAATACTCTTTGAAATATTCCTTGTTGTTTTATAATTTTGTGAGAAAAACCGCGAAGTCAGAAAAATTCTGTAAAATCTGTAAAGTGGATTTCTCATAGTCGCGTTTTTGTAATCTTAAAATGTTTCTCAATTATATTTACGCCACAGAAAAATCTCTTGCTTTTTTTCACGGGATTTTCACCGGCGTACCAACTGCAGCAACGATTTTTCTAAATTGTTTTCATAGCAGTGTCTTTCTCACTTTGTTTCTCTTTATCTATGTGTGTGTGTGCGATTGCACATCGCTCGGTATTAAGAGCGACAGAGAGTCGCCAGTTTCAACGAGACGCGTGAGAAAATTGTGGGAAAATATTTGTCCCCCAACGCGGGATGGCCTGCGCTTGTGCGATTCCGTACCTGCGTCTTCCAATCGCATTTCATATTTTTCAACTACTATTTTTCGGTCCCTAGAAAATCTGATGATCATTATTTAGAAACATTTTTGAACTAGCTCATGATCGAATCGATAAATAATGGACAGGATGCAATTTTATAGGAAAAAGGAATGATTCTGGCAGTTCAATTTTTATTTGATAAAACAGGATGTTCATTTTGATTCTATGAAATCATCACACGTATAGAAACTACGTGTATAGTGAGGAGGAATCGCGAAACCACACATCCGAGAGTTCTGTGGTAGGATAGCCTCGTATTTCTCTTGTCGTTCCCCCACGCAATGTAACAGTATTTTTTATGACAAAGTTAAAACCTCGTCGTGATGTCATTTCGCTTAAATTTGATTAATAATCTCGACGAAACGCAGAGCGTGCCCTTCGCATTAATCCACTCAGTTGGAAATAAAATCTCTACTCAAATGAAGAGGCCATTGAGATTCGAGTAGCTAAACAATGTGAGGTTCTTATAACCACCCCCTGTAACCACCCAATGTTTTGTCAGCTGGGTATTTCCGTATTTCGTAGAATTACGATTTACGAACTTGGGCAAATACGTTTTTTTGTTTCCATCGATATCTTGGACGACGAACAACGGCGTAGTGATTAAAAAAACAATAACAATTCAGTGACGAATCGATTCATCACAAAACGACTTTATTTAGGGTTCTTTCAAAATTTTGTATAAACGTTCTTGGCGCCAAGGCTAGGAGCTTTCTCCTATGACGAAAAATTTTCTGACGTTTAGAATTTGAGATATTTAATTTCCATTTTTTTATTTTTCCCATCTAATCGTGTGTAAGTTGGAATCGCGTTTCTTTTGTTTCTTTTCTTGCAACTTTTGAACGAAACGTGACTTCAATTTACAAGCTTCAAACAATTTACAATTGGAAAAAATAAAAAACTGGAAATTAAATATCTCAAATTCTAAACGTCAGAAAATTTGTCTTCATAGTAGAAAACTGTTAGTTTTGGTGCCAAGAACGTTCATACGAAATTTTGAAAGAGCCCTAAATAAAGTAGTTTCGTGACAATACCTTAAAATCTGCAGCGAATTTAAACGCTATCACTTTCCCTTTCGATTGTCTATCGATTTATATATACGTGTGTGTGTATGTGCGACTGTGTGCTGGGTGATTCCGTGCATGACATAATGATACGAAGGCATTATCGTTTGTAGTTATAAAGATACATCGGAATAGAAGTAGATCTCATTAATCGACGTCATATTTATCGTTAAAAGTGTCTTGTTAACACTGACGGTAACTCGACGAGTTGAGAATTTATTCGAGTGCGTTCTCGCATCGTCGCGAACTGGTTGCAAGATAGTGCTTTACATACACAGGTATATCGATATAGGTTTGTACGTGAGTCTCGTTCCGAGATGTTATATAGTACAATCTCGGCACGAATCGCCTTATCTTTGACTCGAGAACATTTTCTGTCGCTTCTGTTTGCTGCGCAGGGCATCCATCCACCTCTGTGCGTGGCTGAGGGTTCGCTTTTATAGCTCCTATGGCATGGTGAAATTAATTGACGAGGATCTCGCTACGCGGCGCGGGCACGCGAGAAATCCCGCGCCGTCGCCGAGCTCGGAGACGCGCGCGAACTTTCTGGGCTTCTCCGTCTCGTTCCTATACGCTCCGGCCCTTCCTTCTATCTCTATCGCTCTTTCTCCCGCTTTCGATCTTTTATCGTTTGCTTTTTTATTTTCTTTGCCTGAGAACGAGAAGGATACGAAAACGGGGATTGAAAGCAGTGACGGACAAAATGTAGACGCAAGCAGATCGATCAAGATCGGAGATATAAGACCCGAGTGTTCATGGGCACAGCGAGTGGAGTGAGACTTTCTCAGCAAGGCACATCTTCTCTTCGTTTGCGTCGATTACATTCGCAACATGACGCTTCTTATTTCTTGAATCTTTGGACACTCTCAGTGATGACATAAAACCCAAAGGGAGGGAGGGGGTTGAGGGACCATTGTTATTTAACCGTTTCAAAACTTTCTTCATCCTACGGTACAATTTTTTTTTCTATTTATACCGCGTCCATTCCATGAGAAAAATATTATTTTTTATTTAAATTCAAATTTTTAATTTTAATTTATTTGTTTTATTTATTTTTTCATTCAACCAAATGATTTAATTTAATAAATCAATTTAATTTAATCAATAAACTAAAATTGTTGATGAAAAAGTTTAATTTAAAAATTCATCAAACGTTTTCGCGCCGACATACTTTTTGGGTCGTAAAAACCGATAGTTTCTTTCGACATAGAAAAAAAATTCAACAAAAAAGGTAACATTTCATTTTTTTCGCAAGATGTGGCAGTTTGTCAAACGATGGAGTGCACGAATTTCAATGTCTGCTTCGCATGACCAACAATGTTAGGTTCGTCGGAACGCGCTATAAGCAATAATCAGGCAGTGAGTGTCTCGATAACTCTAATTCGTCGATGCTGCTAATACAGTCATTCAAGTTTTTTTTGTGGGAGTCAGCTATAATTAAGATGCTCGGATCATATCTGAAATTTTATTGAAGAAGTTTTATCGATACTTGCGAGAAGCTATCCCGCAGACCTCGATAAACACCCTTCTCGTCAAGGCAGCCTGATCGCAACAGGTTTGGCTCATTAGCATGTCGTGATTCACCCGAAAAAGGAAAAAAAAACACTCCTGCCAAGAGGAGATTGCGATTCGCAATCTAAAAAATCGAAACCGTTGACGCCGTCGAGTTTCGACCAAAGTAGCAAATTCCGAATCTGCCCGAACATTTCCAATGAATACATTGTACGATTCTCGCTACAATAGTAAAAATTACGAGCTTCATCCGGAACATCAGCAAGCGAATGAAATTAGGTGTAGAATTTTTTGTTGCTCGCCCCGGCCCTATACGCATAATTCTCCCTTCATTTACTCAAGTCCACGACTCGTAGGACACCCTGTATGCTCATTGAGTGTTTTCATACCTATACCGATAATTTATATAGAAGCGTGTCGAAGTTTTATCACTCGGATGTAACTAAACCGTGGGCGAGTTGCAAGCGTCTTGAAATCAGGATGCAAGCACACATCTCATTCCGCGGCGAGTTATATTGCGTTTCCGTTCACCACGAATATATCCGCACATGTTCTCTGCACTGGCGTCCGCGTTACCGGCACGTGAGGATTTATGAGAACTCCAATCGTCGGTGGAATGTCGACGGCGGGCTCGCATAATCAACGAGGTTTCTACGAGAGAGGGAAAAAGAAAGCATCTCCGAAGCCAACGAGATCAGCATCACCAACCAGCAGCCGCACAAAATCTTTTTCGTTCGCCAGTTAGTCATTACCGCGTGATCCAGTCATGGATATAAGCTATCCCCGCATGCACCGATGAAAAATTATCTCCGGTTTCGCTTTTGATATACTGCCTACTTAGTATTCTCCGCCGTTTGAGTATTCGTTTATCCCACCAGTTCAGATATCATATATTTCAAATACATCAAGGTCCCTATCGATTCAGCCCGCACGAATTATTCGCTACTCCTTGTGCCGATCAAAACTGAATTATTTCCCGATTATCCCGAACAAGCAGAATACACGCGACATTTTTTATCTCATCAGTCATACGTTGCTCCTCAAATAACTAAATTCTCTGTGATACATCGAGAAAAGCTCAATACACAGACAATTTCTGCTCGATCTAAATTCTACGCTATATTTCTTAGCTACTCGCGATGCTCCGTTCATCGCGAAGAAATTTAACGCAGTATTCAAGGACGTTGTATGACGACGATCAAATCTAATTTTTTTCTTTCAGTTTTTTTTCACACACAAATGGTTGGCGAGCCTAGTTTCATTGGAAAAAGCTGTTACACATTGACTAAAGAACAACATACTCTAAATCCAAGATCGTCCGAAGTAATCTCTATTCGTTGTATAATAAACAAAAATTCCAAAAAATTTTGCGACCGATTTTTTTGAAAAACTAAATCAAGCTTCCTCGATGTTACATAAAAGCGTGTGCAAAGTTTTAAGAGAGTTCACTATTTAGGAATCGAAATATTCAATGTTAAAAATAGAAACTGTTAACACAGGCTCTTATGAGAAACTGCTGAAAATTGTGATTTTTATAAATAAATATCTCGACTTCTACATGGCGAAACCTCTTAAAATTGCGCGAATTGTGGTGAAAATTTGAAGGAATTCTATCAACAAATTTTTTTGCATGCAACGTCCTTAAGATCCTGGCAAGTACATTCGCTCGTATTTCTTTCATCCGATATGTAAATTATAGATTTTCATATAATCGTAGGACATATTTCCAGGACCATTATGTTATACTAATCATGGAAGAACCGCATTATTATCGTTTGGCTTTTCAGCTTAGCGTGTTCTCTTGCACACGTAAGACAAGAAATAATGGAAAAAAGAGCAAAGGCAGGTGAGGAGGCGGGTGCAGAGGTTTAGAAGGTTCGATGATACCACCGCACCAGCGAGCGACTGTGTTCAAAGACATGTCACCGCATAATCTGAACTCGAGGAATCGTGGAAATAATTTTTGCTTGCGAAACTGCGAAGAGACCGAGAGACGACAATGGTCTTGGCAAAGCTCTCTTGGCATAAATACAGTTATAAGCGAATCTTACCCTACCCTGACTTACGAGGTAATAACATGGATTGTAAACTTTCCCGATCAACGATATAGATTTATGCGAGGCATAGGCGAGATTTCCATCATCCTGCATCCAAATTATAACTCTCGGAGGTAAAAATACTAGCGATCTTGTTTTATATCTCATACGGCGCGGTAAGACGGCGCAAGATCGCTGAAACTTGGTGTGCACCATGTACACATGCGCGTTGGACTCTGATGGTTTATGACAAACATAATCTATACACCGTGACAGCTCAATTAGTGCGTGGTAGTTCAGAGTAGTTTTAGACTGCTCGAAACTCCATTGTGAAGCGATAGAATCGCGATGCGTATATATTGCTCGGTGTGAGCAAACGTGGACCCTTGTTGTTGCGGGGGAGGGGGGAGGTAGGATCGTTCCTGGTCGAAGCATATCTTTTCTCATCGTCAGAACCCAAAGCTCGAACTTGCCGTTGCTTCTCCAATATATACTGACCGTCAGCTCACCGTATCTCGATCTTTTCTCCGCACGCGGAGCTCTTTTTCACTCCCAGCATCGCACCGGACCCAAAGCTCTCTATCTAAATGGTCTTGTCCCAGTAACCAAATCCTATTCAGAAGAAGACTTCATCCGTACCGATGGACCGATATACAGACAAAAAAGAGCTCCAACTCTTTCGCTTATCCACGCAGCCTCATTGACAGCTTCTTACTGTTTTATCTCCTGTCGCAAAAAGTGGAGAAAAGTATTACTTTCCGTGGCTGCAAAAATAATCCGTATTCACAGCGGAATCTAGTCCTCTCCACGCAGAATGGCTGTGACGATAGTTGTTGCAAAATTGAAGTTGGTTTTTCAACGCAAACGCTCATTTATTTTGCGATACCCAATTAAATAAATCTCGCGCCGGTCAATATAACCGATGCACCTTATTATTTGACACCCCTCTCGTTACATGTATCGGCTGTCACGGCCTATCTGTTAAATTAGTAAATTAATTATCATAATCGTTGAGACCTGAATAAATTTGGACTTGCTCGATTTGCCAAGATCGTGGATTCAGATAATGCCCGAATGATTAATGTGATGATGGCTGTGATACGTGTATCTATAATCTTCTTGTTATCACTCCGGATAACATTCTTGAAAGTCCGTGGGCCCAGCATCAGGCTGCAGGCCTGCAAAGGGCCCATGGGTTTTTCCAAATTCTTGGCTACGCACTGAAAAGACCTCGAACGATGCCAAAGCGAATCCTATTTAAAATGAAAAGTTTCTTAGTTGGAATGTCGTATCTGAAAAAAAATGTTGCTTAAGCTTGCATCGTTGGAATGCAACGAAATTCTGTTTTTTCTTGAACGGAACTCTTAATTATTTTTCAATATTTGGTCCAGACAATAGATCGATCCTTCCTTGCCACCTAAAAACCCAATCAACACGGAAAATTGTCATAATTTTCAAAATCCAAAAAATAATTAATAGATTAAATATTTTTCGATGAATGTCAACGTTGCAAACTTCAGAGTCGTAAAAAAACGGAATTAACCTCAGAGGCGATACGTTGGATTTTAGCATTTCTCGAACGAAATAAAAATTTTCCAGAGCTTCATTGAATTTTTCTCGACGCGTGATCCTTCTCCTCAATATTTTGCCATAGAATATTAGTAGCAGTTGTTACAATAATAATGATAGTTTGAAATTGATCCATTATAATCACGAATCTCCATGAACTTGACCTCTTGCTCTTGGTACTCCTAGCCTCCTGGAAACTCGAACCGAGCATGACTGGCTGACTATGTCGACGTTTTGATGTAGCCGACTGTGAGAGAGGATGAAGGAAAAGGTGCGGATAGCGAGGGAGAGTGAGAGAGTCAGAACTGTAGATGATTTCGTAGGTACATGAGCCAAAGATCGTGCGCCGCACCTTAACTCTACTTGCCTCAATCACACCACTGCTCGGCAGAATAGAGATTTCATCGTCCGAATGCGAGTACACATATACAAGAACAAATTGTATGACTCACGCTGTGGTTTCAATTTGTTTTGTCTCACTGCGTCTTCGTCTAATCCCATTTTCCACGTTACAGTATTAGTATATTCTTCTCGCACACTCTAGCGAATCCTCTGTACGAGATTTCTGAGGCGAATCGGCGAGTCTGAATTCTATCCAATGAAACGAAACGGTTATCCGATCTTTTCTTGATTTTTTGAGCAACGAAAACGTGGCTAAAAGTACCGATGGCTTCGGGGAATGCCACGGTGGAATGCGAAAGAGGAAGTAAGACCAGTGGCATCCCCCGATCACGGCAAAACGTACACCGCACAGTGCTGCGCCGGAAGTGCTCGGGAGAGATGCAGTTCCGACACTGCAGAACGTTTAACGCCGTCATAAGGAAAAAAATGATTGTAATCACGGGGAAATGAATTTTTGTTTGAAATTGTATAGAAACTTGAGTTGTTTTTCAGCACTCGTCGTAATTAGTTGTTACTGATGTGACTGTCAATTAGCCTCCGACTGAGAAAGAATTAATTAAGACTGAAAGATTTGCTTGAATTGAGAAAAAAATGTACTTGGAAAAGTGACATTTGTCTGTATGGACATTTCAACATTGAATATGTGAAGTTTGAAAGATGTCTGTTCCGAAGTATGAGAAGGGTTCTTTATTAGTGTGCGAAATTGAGAAGGTGGAGAGGGGAATGAAAAATATAATGCCTGCCGGCACGACTTGCCACGCTCAACCGAGATAAACAGTCTCCCACGCTAGCTTCGATGCTAATGAAGGACCTCGCGGCCTGCGGCGATATTGGCGATGCCGATCTGGCGGTTTATACGTCGGGGAACGGGCCAGAAAATCTCTTATTGCGTGTGTGCATAGAACTCTCTCGCACTCCTCCCCATTTAAGGTTTATTCCTCATGGGCGCTTCGATATACACTCGAGTCTTCTTCCATATAACCCCGTCTTTTTTTTCCTTCTCCTCACTGCGAGAGGCTTCCGCGTGGGTGAGCCAAAGACGCGTGCCACTCGTCCAGACGCGCTTCGAAAGTTCTTTGCCGTCGACAGAATCTCCGTGAATTCGGCGCCAGGAGACCGAACATTACACCACGTGCATACATATATATATGTATATAAATTTACGTTCCACTTTTTGCTTCACACAAACGATTTTCGCCTTTCAGCGAAATGGCCAGCCTGTACGCATACGCCTTTGACCGTAACGTGTTACAACCCAGCCGCTCCAATACATTATGCAATTCATTAAGGATGGACCGTAAATCCGCAACGCTTGCACGAAAAAATAATTCTCGATCTCGACGACGTTTACCAAATCCGCCGATTGGAGAATTTTTGGTCAAGATATTCGTGAGAGTTATACTCCCTACCGAGAGTTGGTGTTTCAAATCTTTAAAGACTTATAACATCCATAACGATTGTCATTTCCCATTACCACCTCATTTGCACTTTTATTCGATCCAAGTTTCATTTATCTACGAAATCGTTGATGCTTGTAGTTGCAAAATATCCGGAAAAAAGAGGAATATTAGACGACTTCGCAGAAGATGTTCCAAGGATATGAAAAAAAATTGACGATCCTGGTACAATTTTACCGCGAAATGCTTCACATGGCGGAATCACTAATTGGTCTTTTCTTATCGGCCTCGCTTCTTGCCCCCTCTCTCTCTTTCGATCTTTCTCTAACACTCTTGCCCATTAAACATATGTTCCTTTTCTCCACTTTTACTGGAGAAAAGATACAAAACATTAGCAATTTTGCTCTAACCGAGTCGACTTGTTAAGACTTCCGAGAGATCGGGCGCTCGCTCAAATGCATCAATATCCATTATCGTTTTCTTTCCGACTCAACAGAAAAGAGACTTTTTTTCCCAGAGCGAATGATCCTTTCGTTCTGGGATGACGATGGTGAAGAACGGATCGTAAAATTTTAGGGCACCGGTGAGATGCTGAAATTGCGAGAGAAGCGATGGTAAGGCATAAAAGTGAATCCAGAGTCGTTAGGAAACGATCGCATTTATTTTTTGTTCCTATGTGACTCTTCATGCATCGCTTCCTCGGTTCAAACATCGCTCGTAACTCACCAGATCGATATAATGCACGAGAAAAACGATTTTTCGTTGGAACTCAAACTTCTCATCTTTTTCCTTTCTCCCTCTTGTATATATTGCGTATTATATACATTTATAAAGGAATGCTTATACATATTATTTCAGCTGCGTAAACAACATGCATACAAGCTCGGGCTGGCTTTGCCATGACTTTCACACCTCCATACTTGACGTCATACCTCGTTACAGTGTATCAATAAACATAGTGGCAGAGAAGAAAAAGACTGTGAGCATGAGACTGTTGTTCGCATTACCTTTCTTTCCCCCAGTATTTGGCATTGAATAAGAGAAATTTCGTGCGAGTATTACGTTTCAATTTAAGTTCATCGTTGTAACTTTGGCAGGTCATTCTGACTCAGTCGCGTGAGTAACCGGTGACCATGACCTATCTTTCATTTGCTCAGGAGTATCGTGTAGCTGACAAGTATAAAATGTTTAGTCGTAAAAGCGTAGATTGTTTTTAGATAGTGTGAATGAAGTAATCTTAATTGTCATGACGCCAACATTGTCGATTGAACGATATTTCGTCTTGGGTAAGGAAAAGCAAACTACCGTTTAAATTCGAGATTTACGGGGCATGTGAGATCGCGTGAGGGAAAGTGGCAAATGCAAGGCGAGAATCTATTGACTGTTCAACGCGATGAGGATGTTATTTACTGATAACAGAGCGCTTGCAAGATGTTACGTGATGTAGACGATAAGCGATATATTGCCACAGCGAAATAGGATCGACAGAAGTTTGCTCCTGCGGCATTTAAACGCTCGTAATAACTCCACCACCATTATCTACCAAATAGAGTGAGAAACCATAGCATAACGATGGATGTTTCGTTTGGGGATTGTAGACGAGAATCTAAGCGAATTCGAATGCTGACTCGATTTTCTTGAGACTCTGCACAAAACTGATGGTTCAGAAGTTTTATTTGAATCTCGTAGATGAAAATTGGTCCTCTGTCTTCGTTTATTGCTTTATTTCCAAGCGAGGCTGCTGGTCGATTCATACAAAGTCCCAGCGACATGTTCAGATGATTTAGGGCAAAGAAACCCCGACTGGTACCTGTTCGTGCTACTGTGCCGATTGAGCTCGACTAGAGACGTGGCTACGTCCTGTGGAGAGATGGAGCGCGCACGCGTTCGCCACGGTTACTAAATGTGCTTGATAGATGATGTCATTCCTATAACCACTAGCTCACGCCTCCTATAGGACGCGAATAAGTAATAATCACCTGATATGATCCTACAGCCAGGCTTTCTTGTATGTCTATGTCGATAGTGCGCAATACAGCGTATGACTCCAATAATGATTCTTCTTCTACCACTTTAACCTTATGACTCTGAAGTTTGCAAATTTTGAAAATCATAGCAATTTTTCGTGTCCATTCAGTTTAGTTCGATCGTTTCATCGTTCAGTCCAAATGTTGAATAATAATTATATGAGCTCTACTGAAAAAATAACAGAATTTCGTTGCATTCCAACGATGCAAACTTCAACATGATTTGACCTTTTATTTTGGCCCCAAGTTATTTTTTTCTAGTCGTCTGCCACTCGTATATCCAAACAAACGGTTGGAAAAGCATCAACAAAGTAGAGGCTCCTGGGAAATAGGTTGTTCGCATAGTATTTTGTGGTGAATGGCTTATTTGAAAAAATATTCGGGTTTCTTTCGTCAGTGGGCAAAAACAGAACGGATTTCGAATGTAGGTGTATGTTGGGCTGCTCGACTGGCCAAGCAGGTTTTCGCCTGTAACATATAATCGTTCTCGTACGCATACTTTCACCGCGTTACGTGCGCTCATGACCTGATGTATGAACGTGAAAGAAATTTGTTGCGTTCAAGTATCCTCCGTTTTATAAAAACGTAGTAGAAAATCTACTCTGAGCCAGTAAAAAGGAATAGACTGGCAAGACGTCGTCACAGGCACTTGTGGACTCACCCTCTAGCACCTTTGACCCACCTTGTTCTGCCAGAGACACTTATACGAGAGAATGACGAAGCGAGACGACGAAGCAAGCGACCCCTGATACCGCGTTGCGGCGGTCTTCCAAGTTTCAGGTCCGCCCACCAACTCCGAGAGGACTTGAACTCCGAGAGCCAGCATAACGGCCAGTCCTCTTCACATAACTCACAGCCGAATTTATTGAGGAAGTCGCCTGACAACCGGCCAAATAGATGCGCCAAAAATTGAAAAAACTCCGCTGAAAAATGCCAGAACAAAGGTGAATATGTATTTGTCTCGACAATGTGATCTTCAGTGGAGAAGATACGTTAACAACATTCATCGGGAGACGCGCTAGCTCTCCAAGAGATATATTGAGCTTGAGGTCGAAGATTAAGTAGCCCGGAGACTTCGAGCCACGAGCTTCCTTCCTAAAACACATAAACGAACCACTTTTATCGCGGTGAATCCAGCTGGCTATTCATCCTCTGTCTTTCCTTTCAATGCTAACCCTCCGTTACGTTTTCCAAGCGGATACACTGCCCGTGAGTACCTGCGAAACTCTCGAAAACGTTCCAGCTGTAACTCTCGCGATATTCACACCATGATCCATATGCGAACGTCGTTGTACGCATGGGTTTCCATTATAGCGAACCTCACGTGTGGGTGTCGTCGGATCCAAGATCCTTCTCAGCAATTGGTCTCACGTAGTGATGCCGCGACTTGTATTTACTCCTATACGGGTCCGTGTGCCTTTCCCTCGCACGACTGTCTTCTTTCATTTTTTTCCGCCCTCGAAACTGCAACAGTATATTCAGATTGTTTAATTCAAAGGGCAATGAAGCCCGAAGTCTGCGGGCTAGTACGACCCTGTGCAGAATCCTTCTGATATTGAAAACTTTCATCTTTCCAAAATGACTATTACACAGTTGTGCCTCCAGGCAGATGAATCTTGATTGCTTGCGGATCGCTTGCATGTCGAAGTTCGCATCGTTCGAATGCAGCGAGCTAAATGATTTTTTTATAGCAGAGCACAAGATTTTCATGAAGTATTTGTCAACGATAATGCGACCGCTTCCGTTACCATTGGGAACCTGAATTTAATAGAAAATGGCAACAATTGCATTCATTATTATATATTATTATTATTAACTATTGATTATTATTATGAATTTTAATTAATTATGAATGAAATGAGCATTATTATAAAATTATAACGCAACGAAAAAATGAATTAAAAATTCATTATTTCGTTGCGTTATAATTTTTCATCCAAGATCTCGAGGGTCCCGGCGATGATGATTCGGCGGTTCTGTCGAATTCGGACGATGGAAGCCAGAGTTTTTATTTCTACTATCTGGTGATTTGATTCTCTTGATTAAGAAGTTGGAATAAGTCTTTTGTTGATTGCATGACATTAAGCGATTGAGTATCGCAGTACCTTACATTTTGGTGAATGCCGGTCGGTAGGGTTGGTAAAAACATCCGAATTCGTCGGTATTCGCTAGTCGCTAATCCCCAGTTCGCTTAACTTCTTTGTAATTCAAAATTGGTTGAGCTCAAAGATTCGAAAGAGTCGAGGAGATGAGGAGACCGAGAAGCGATCCTCTAGGGACAACAAGGAAGAGTCCCGGAACGGTTGTTCATTCGGTGATTCCTCGAAGAGGAAGGATCGAAATAAAATAAAAGAGAATTGCGAAGAAGGACGAAGTCCGCGGTAAAAGAGAGTAAAAGCAGGGAGAAATGAGAGAGGAAAAGACGCGCGGTTTAACGCGCGACCACTGGTACAACTGCTTCGTATGCTCAAAGTCGTCGATTACTTCAAGGGCCAGGAGGCACAAGGGACAAAAGCACCCTGGACATGCCAACGACATTCCCCAAGTGCAGTGCAGTTTTTCACGCCACCTCTCTCCCTCTCTCTCTCTCTCTCTCTCTCCCTCGCTCTCTCATTCGTCTCCCCGTCGTACACAGTTTCTTTCCATTTCGTACGACTATGCAAATGTTGCGTTGAAGGTCCAATGAGTGTCTTCAGAGGAGCTCTTGCACTTTTCGAAAACACCGTCGGTACATGAGTAATATAAATAACAAATATATAGATATGCATTGTTCATCGATAAATCTCAGCCATAAAGTCGACGTCTATTTTGATGGCAAATGCAGGCTACACTGTTATATCGGGTCCGTAAGACCCGAAAATCCCGGTCTGTAAATTTTTTCAAATATTGTGTATAAGTCTTCCTCTTTACTTTCAAGAAAAGTTATCGGAATTATATAATTTTAATGCAAATACAGAAAACGGTGCAAATTGAAATTTTTGCACATTGCTTGCTCAAGATGCTCAACATACACGATGCTCAAAGCTTCCTCTATGAAGAAGCAAGAATTTAAAAAATGTTGCTCATAGAGGCAGATTTGAGAATCACGTTTATGAAATTTTCCACGTAAAAATCGTCTGTGTAGCTCCAACTTGTCGTAGTATTGAGAAGGCCACCGGGAGCACGTTGTCATGTCTCGATTAAAAAATGGCGGATTCCCATGATCCTGCACTATTCAATCGAACGTGTACGCTCCTCATAATCGATGGTCAATCTCTCGTTCTCTATCGAAAGAGGCGATACGTTTGTCGTACGTGTTGAAGAAACGCTAAAGCGTTGACACTGCGACGGCGGGCTCGCACGCCCGACGCCCGGTCGCGTGTATCTTCGAATCAGGAATTTATCGATCTCGTGGGATCTTGCTCCTCCCCGAGAGAGATATACAGCTTGAAATGGCCTTTTTTCTCAACACACTCTCGTGGACATTCGCTATATTCCACGTCACACGAGGTAGGAGCCTTTTGCCAGAAAGTGATTGACATATAACAATTTGTAAAGACACAAACCTCGTGGACAGAGCTGATGATAAAATTCATTATGGTGATGCTTTTTAATAACCAACGATCGCGACGATCGTTTGTGGATGTTAATTGATTCGCCATTGTTGAGCTTGAGCCGTCAGGTCGTGAATGACTTCTCCGTCGATTATTTACTCTGTGGAAAATGCATTGCTAACGCGATCTTTCGCACTTGTCGAGAGAATACTGTGACTGGCATATTCCGGCAGAATAAAATAGCAGGATGACTCCTCTGCAGTGGAGTTATTCGCTCGCTGATACGTGCATGCGGGGTGGTTATGCGAAAGGTTCTTGTTCGGTCGACCTCTCGCGCCGCGTCGTCCCAAACATCCCTCTTTCCCCGTTTACTGTTACCTTTTTCATTCGCCCTTCGCGACTCGCTTCGTCTTTGTTTTCTTTCAATATTCTCTTACCTCGTTGCTCACCTTGCTGACGATCGTCTATCTCGAATCGATTTCTCGATCACGAAGGCAAGGCACGCGTCTCACCTGCTCGTAGAATGTCGTCGTAACGAGGTCTCCTCCCTTCGAGTTCTCTCACTCTCTTCTCTTCTCTCTTTCCTCATCATCGTCATTGCCATTATCTTCTGCCTCCTTTTCCACTCCATCCTTATTCCTCGTATGTCCACGTTCTGCCTTGGAATCCAATGCATCCTTCTATCTTTCGCCATCCTTCCTTTTTCTTCATTCTCTCTCCGCGTCTTTTATTTTCATCCAACCGAAGGGAAACAAAAGACAAAGATGGCGATACTGTTCGTGCCACGACGTCTCATCCAGTGCGTGCCACCGAGTAACCAAAACAACCAACAACAAAAAAACAAACCGGTGAAAACCCAATGTGTTCGCTCGATAACTCGGTACCACCTTTCGTGGGTGATCGTCAAAAACCGCGCATACGACACACTGCACGTCTCTCTCACTCGCTCTCAGCTTCTCTATGCAACCATACATTCGTCTCTTCCTCTTGTTTCGTCCGATCGAGCCAGCAAAAAGTAACCAACAAAGCAGCATATTCAACGTTTAAATTAGGCCGAGAATTCCTTGGAATGCTCCTAAGAAATTCGCGATCTTGCATTCCCTGAAGTTTTGATACGCATCCCCCTTGAACCTATCGGCTATGGCCACTTTCGTGCGGTGCTTCGCATAACCCATCGTCGCACGATCTTTCTGTAATTAAACCTCATACGATTGGGAATTACGTGATCATCGAATCCGTAGCCGCCGCCACGAATGAGACCCTTACAAGTTTATATCCTAAATTCGTTTATTCGATAGAAAAAACATTTACACTCGTGCACAAAAGCGAGGAAGCGAGGACAAGAAGAGATCGAAGTTTAGGCGAAGGCTGGGGGGGGAATTGACGACTCGAACTCCTTTCCAGATATGAGATAGTTCATTGACCAAGTTCCAACTCAACGAATGACTTCGCTGGAAATAAAATTTCCTCAAAATACTTAGATATTTTCTTGAATACAGTAAATATTTTTGAATAATTTGAAAATTTTCGTCATTTTGACGATTCATTTAGTTTCTAACGGAACTGTCAGCAAAATTTACAATTGGAATGACAAAAATATGCCTCCCAAAGAGACTTTATAGGATATTTCTTGCTGCGATGACAACATTTTTGTGATTGTTCAAAAAAAATTTAGCCGAACGTATCCAATTTAAAAAAAGCTAAGTTTTCTTGAATACAGTAAATATTTTTGGATCATTTCTAAATTTTCGTAATTTTGACAATTCATTTGGTTTCTGACGGAACTGTCAACAAAATTTACGATTGGAATGACGCAAAAATTTGCCTCTCAAAGAGACTTTCCAGAATATTTCTTGCTGCAATGACAACATTTTGGGCATTATTGAAAAAAAAATTCAGTCGAACGTGTCCAACGAAATATCGATCTATCCAACAAATGTTTCTTTTCAATGTTTCAAAACGACGGGGTTTTATTTTACACCTTTGATCAATCTCGCATATATCTTTTTCTTTGCGTGATTACAGAGTCTGGCCACAGGTTGGACAGCGGTTCCCCGTTCTGGAGGATTCAACTCGACCAGGACCTCCTGGATACCATAAGCGCTATTTATCCCGAGTGGTTCAAAGTGAGTTTACTCCTTCCTGGACCTTTTTATTCTTCCATAAATCTCAACGTCACAAAAAAATTTCATTAGCCATCAGAATCAGAAACTCTAGAATTTTCGTTTGTAACAAAAATTCATTTTCTCGTTATCAACGTAAAGCGTGATTTCGTGGTACGAAATGTTTCGAATGTTCGAAATTCACGAGATTCAGAAATTTTCCGGTAGAGTTTTACTTAAAAAAAAAAAAATCGTTTTTTCCATTAAATCCATTAAAATCCATTAAAAATTACCGTGCTGTTACTCGATCGTGACGTAAAAGACACGCACTGAAATATTCATAGATGCATGTCACAAAAATGATGGGTTTTTGTGAAAAAACATTACCATCTTGCTCAGAAAAAAATTGATTTCGCAGCACAAAATGAAAAATGTGTCAATGAATTTTTCTGATGCTGTACGGCAAATTTAACCGTGCTGGCAGTTCTCATAAAGTTTATTAGCAAGCACGGTAATTGTTTTCCAGAAATCCCTAAAAAAATTATAAGTTTATTCTCTCCGTGCAGGATTACACGAATAACAGAACGCCAACATCGTCGTCTAGTTCCTCGTCATCAAGAACGACACATTCGTCGAAAAGCAACGACGATTCAATAGCAACGCCGCCAGATTCTAGCGTTGAACTTGGACATCAAGCTCATTCTAGAGGCTTCAGCATCAAGTGTGAGACGAAATCTCAGTTGAACGCAAAAAGGCTGTTCCACGCATCGAGAGACAGGAGAGAGAAGAGAGATCCAAAGGAAAACAGGTAAAGACAATAATTGCTTAAAGAGCGATGATGGTATGAACAACAATTGAAAGCGCTGCAGATAAATCGTAGACTTTTATTTCGAACGAGTGCGGCCAGTTGGGTTTCATGAGAATAAAAATTATTCATAATATTCCATTGGCTCGTGAGGAATCGTAAAAAATAATTGGAAAATATAGAGCCCAAGATCGTCGGCCTTGGTGGGGCCAGCATTGAGCGCTATTGAAACAGTCCGGAGCAATTCAAACCGCAAGAAAGAGAATATCGGTATTGCATCGAGACTCCGTAAAGGTGCAATATATTTGGAAATTTTAAAAAATACTAATACACCGAAGCATCCACTAAATACCGAGCGTTGAAGCATTTTCGATATTTCCTCTGGAATTTAGTGTTATTCCTGTTTATTATACGTAATCATTTTCCCGACGATTATTTGTAACGAGTCGTGCGCCACTACTCGCTCCACCAGCATCGCTGTCGGCAAGCTCTTGCTACTTTAATGAATTTTACATTGTTATACCCTCTAAATTACGCTTACCTCCTCGCTCGCTTCACATCGCTTATCCCCATGGAATCTAATGACCTTCGTTATAATCACTCCTTCAGTATTATCAGTTCAATCCTCAATTATAATTAATCAGCAACGTATTATTTCACTTTCATTAAAATAAACACGCGCAACTCTAATAGAGTTAGTGCATTCATGATGCTGCGGAAACCCAGTTCCCTGCAATTCGACTACTTACACTTTTATTTCAAAAAATCTTAATAAAGAATTCGTAATTGAGAAATTTAAATTAAATTAAAATTTTTCATTTTCTTATTAAATAATTTTTTTGTCTAAAATAATTTTGTTATTATTTAAAAATCATTCGGTTGAAGGTATGTGAAAAAATTTCGACCCATTCGACCAAGCTGGGTTGTCAACTGGCTTTTAAAATTTTTGGGACAACGTAAAATTAATTTGGAATTAAAACAAACCGAATACTTTTGTACATGCGTTTTAAAATGATATTTCTTTATTATTTATCGATATAAGAACAAATGCCACTGTTCGTGTTTATTTTACTTTGTTCTCTAGCAACTCATCAGCTTCCGATAACGAAATAGTGGAAAAAATAACAACGAAAAGCCATCAGCGTCGTGAGAAGGATTCCGAGGACGAAAATTCCATACTCGGAAATAAATCTCCGAATGGTGTAGTTGCTACTAATTTTGCAACGGACACCGAGGAGAATCTCGAATCTTCGGTTCCGACCGAAATGGCTGAGGGCAATCGTTCACCGCCGAAAGCGGAAGTTGACGATTCTCCGTTACAGCACGCCATGGATCGGAATAAAGAATGTGAGTACACTCTCTACACTGCCATTCCTTTCGTACATACATTTTTTTTTATCTTTCATTCTCAACAGGTTTTCATAGATTTTATCGATCGCGTTGTCGATCATGAAATCGATGTCAATGACAATCATTTTTACGCTTGAGCTTCGAATTTCTCAAAAAAAAAAAAACTGGACGGAGAATTTTGACATTTCGGAGCCTGTCCGATCGATCGCGTTCCATAATTATTTTTTTTCTGCCAACCTCGAGTCAAAGAGCACAATAATAACAGAAATAACGATTAATAAGTTGGATCGGTACATCGTTCGCATACGCGAAGCTGATATTTGAAGAGCATGCCAGGGGGTGAGTTTTGCATTTCGTTTGGCACGTGCGATCGGTCGACGACGATCGCACGTGCGCGCGGACATTGCGCTTCCGATCTGCCGTGACGAAGAAAAAAAAACAAAAAAAAAAACAAAGTATGTAAAACGAGAGTGAGAAAGACATAAGCACTTGCCGGTCCTCATTATTATGGGCAAGATGTATCCTCGGGGCGATCGATGCGACAATCGAGGAACGAGAGGTAGAGCAGAGGACAGGAGGAAAACGTTGACCAAAAGACCGACAGGCCGCGCTATTAAATATGCGGTTTGCCACAAGTATTTTTCTTGCTCCATTTTATCGTCTCGGTAGCCCCAATTCTCTCGAACCTTTTCACATTATAAATCGATTCTTTTATTTTATGATATCGAGAAGAAAAAAAAATTCATCAACGGAAATGAGCGATTTGGAGTGTTTTTTTCGGAAATTTTAAATTTCGAGAAATTCATCCAATTCTCGACGAACGTCCAGGACTCATTGGCAGAGATTTTTATTGATCCCCAAACTGTCCAACGTTCCGTAGACATTTTCTGACCGAGCCCCCACGATTTATGGCGTAATACCATCGAGCACGTTATCATTATAAACAAAAAAGCCGCTTGTTCCTTTTCACCTTTTTTTCTCCCGCAGATTTTCATTGTTATACTTTGCGTTGTTTTTTAAAAAATTTTTATTCATTTTATGCTTCATTCGTTTCTCGCCCTGGGTCTTTTGCGCTTTCATGTCGCGGCTGCTTCTTTTAAGATTTGCAACGAGAGCCATTATACGCGCCTCCTCCCGTAATCATACGCTCGTTTCAAAGAGCAATCGCCAGCTGACCGACTCCGGTATTCGTAGTCTTCTATATATTTATATATATCGTTACGTCGTATCGTCGTATCGTATGCATGAGCCATTTCATGCCAACTTAATATTTTTCAAACCTCGCCCCTTTCTATTCGTACAAAACTTCTAAAACGTTCGTCTCTTCACGAATAATATATGCAAACCTGTGTTTCTTGACGTTTTTATCATTGTTTTTTTCTTTCGGTTCTTTTAACCAGCCATTCGATTTTTCTTTCTTCTCCATTGCAAAAAACACGATATCAATTATTTTTGCTTTACTTTATTCGACAACGCCAACGGCTGTGAAAATGGAAACATTTTGTCATCGCAAAAGAAATCACTTCGTTAAATATTGAGGAAAGAACGAAGTTTCCTTGAAAAACTGAAACTATGAAATCCTCAAAAGTCCTCCGAAAGCAATTGAAGCAGATTTGGCCACGATTCGAATTTTTGTTTTTTTTCTCTAAATGGGATATAAATCGACGATTCACAAATGTCCCACAGCTTTTCGCTTTCCACAATCTTCTGAATAACACGGAGTCTGAACAATCGACCAAGAAACAAAAACTGGCATTTTGAACTTCAGTTCGAAATGCATTATTGCAACTTGCGCCTAACTGTCGTATCGAAATGATTTCCTCAAGGATATTGCAGACAATATTTCATAAAATTTAATAGCCCGAGAAATTTCCTTTTCCTCAGCAGCAAAAAAAAGAAATCCCATTTCGGAGCAAAGCAGTTGTAACGATGTTTTCGTAGACCAATGCAGGATACGCAATGCAATTGTCGTATTCACGCATATCGCGGTTACATACAGGTTGAAATATATATAGAACGCATCTTATTGCTCGTGTCGGCGTATGTTAACGAGTCTTGGAAGCTGGCGAGAGTCGTGGAGCATGAGAGACAAGAAAGGCGTGTATGCCTATTTATAAAGGTGATATCATCGACGATTACCTACGTTTTCGCGTGGACAATCATAAATTCCCCGAGGCTGATACAGCTCCGTAGCTAGAGAGTGTATGGATCGGAAGAAGGGTAAATGAAAGGTTTTTGATAGGAACGAAGTGCAAATTGCAAGCTGAAAATAAAATGAATCAGAGTTTTTCGAATTAATTGCCATTATAATTTGCACGCTGCAATATTTTTTGTTCCGAAATACAAAATATATCCGTTATCCTGCAGATATTTTTTTATCTCCTCGTGTTATTTATGTGCCGATATGTACCATTAAGTGGCTTTTGGTGCGATTGGAAAAAATGTGCCGAATCGATTTATAACGACCCAGGAAATTCGATCTCCGATTCAAAAACTTGATTCGGACCTTTATTTGCTTATTTTTAGTTGAATGATAAAAGGGAGATGGATGCGCGGATGAGGAATAACGGAAACCTTCCTCGCAAACGTCACGCCCAAAGTCCCTTTATAAGAATTTCGGTTCAGTCTCAAACGAGGCGAATTACTGTCAACGTGCAAAAAAACTTTCTGAAGAAAAAGCAACACGAAATGATTTTCACGTCCACTTTAAATTTCACTAATCCATCGTTTTTTAAGGAAATTCATTGAAAAACCTGGAACCTCTGTTTTCGTAACAACGTCCCACGCTCTTGCGACATTATGATCGATTCGAAAAGGTATCCAACGAAAATATTAGCTCGTAGAACATGTGAAACATCGGAAAATCTTTAGAGGGTGGCTTTTAGATCGCATTGTGTCCAAGGACGTGCGCGCCATGGCGCCTCGAAAAATGAGAAGGAATCCTAAGTGGATGGCGAATATCGAAACATCCTTCCTCCGGCAAATTTTGACTGTAAGCAAGTTCTGCTGGAAGAGAGTGGAAAGAAGCGAGGGCGGATGGTGACCGGGGGGGACGAAGAAGTCTCGAAATGAAAGTGACCAAAGGTTCGGGACGGTCTCACGGCGCGTTAACAAGGCGTGACCGAGCGCGCGCGCGCGCGCCTCATTTGCTGCACAGGAAGAATTGAGCGCGCCAATTTAAATTCATTCTCCACGAAAAGAATTAGCATCTTTTTTCTCTCTCTCTCTCTCTCTTCATTGCAATTCCTTCGCGATCAAGTTTGCCTACACGCGAATGCACGCAGCGCACGCGTACTCTCGAGCGCGCGCTAACGAATTTTCTCCCCATCAGAAACAAGCAATTCTATCCTCGCAACGAAAAAACTTGAGAAATAGTTTCCAAGGCCCCTCAAAAGTACTCGATTATTTATTTTTCATTCACGTTGTTCGTTCATTCATTAGAAACGTGTTGCACAACGTTTTACTTATCGATATAATGTATGCGATCGATTCGTATCTAAACAGCATAGGAGAAAAGTAGTGAATGGAATATTTACCTGCGATCAAAGCGGATCATGATGTAAACACTTCTGAGCGAGCGTCAACGAGGCGTGACCGTGAGCCTGGCGCTGTACGTTTGTCGAAATTTATGGATTTTGTACGAATTGGCAAAATCCGAGCGCTCAAATACAACAATTTTCGCTATTTTTTATTTTGCGAAATGTCATTTTTCGTGAAATTGAAAATAATACTTTCTTCCAATAAAAATCGATACTTTGCACAGTGAATATTATAAACGGAACCTGAAAGACTGCTTAGTTTCGTAACGAAGTCGATTTGTCGCATTCCAATAATTTTTTCGGGTTTTTTGAAGTTGGAAAAATTTTAAAAGAAAAAATCAATTTATTTTCCACAGACGAAATGTGGAACGCTCGCTGGAGAAAAAGGCAGCGGCGGATCGTGATTAATCAATCGAATTTCGTAATATACGTGAATATGTTAATTTGGTAAAATGTGTAACGTTGTCGGAAGAGCTTGGTGGCAATTGATTACGAGCTTATCCCTTGGGGGTTTATGATTTTCGCGTTGGGACTTTTTGCTGTTGAGTTGGGCGGTTTGAATAATAAAAAATGATAAGAAACCGAGGGGGAAAGTGGCGGAGTGAGAAGAACGTATGCGAAAAGTCGACCTTGCAAAAAATTGTAACGACAGTGCAGCGCCGGCATATAGCGTCGAAACGAAAAGCGACCGCAAACTTTCTGCGGTTTCAAGTTAACGAGCTGAGAAGGCGTGGTTGCGCGTGTGAATCATCAATTAAGATATTATACTGTGCAAAACATGTATGCAGTGTGTGTTGTCCGTGTAGGAGCGTGATTTCACGCGTGTGAATTCGCGTGTTTGTGTTTATTCGTTGTAGAATCCTCACGGATGATTTCACCGAGAATGGACACTCTCGTTTCTCTCATTCTTTATTTCTTCATCTCTCACATTTTTAATATTTACTTTTTTAGTTTCTGTTTCTCCGTAATTACCACCGGGCCCCTCCGAGTCAGTTGTCACCGCATGATCCTCCGGTTAATTATAATATCACTGCGACAATCTTTTCGTTTGTTTTTAACTAATTATTAAATCAAGCTCCAGAACATTATTTACCTCACCCTCCCAAACCCAACGATATTAAACAAACATTCAAGACTCCGAGTCTGCCAGTTTTTTGGCGTAGTGCAGCAACAGGACCGCTCGCACCTATAACATAAACCCAGGTCTTTTGATAGAGAGGGCAATGCTGCTGGGCCAAAAAATCATTAGATGCTGACTATTCAATCATGAAAACTCGAGGAGACAGAAAAAAAAGTTCCTTATCGTGAGAGTCTGGCTTCAGTGACAAAAAAATCAGTTGCATGGGGAATTTAAGAAAATATGGTCGCTTGCATTTTTTGTTCGAAAGCTAGGCTTCTGGAGAAATGTTTTTCGCGTCAATTTTAGCTCGTCTGTCGATCGAACTGAACGTTAAATCGTGAAAATTCCCCGAAACAGGAAAAAAAAAGGTTTTTTTTTTTGAAAAATAATTGCAGGAGCTTACGATTGATTTTAATCGATCATTTTGGAGTTAATTTCTACGTGAATGACGATGTTTGACAAAACAGTCGACACGGCATAAATTCGCAATGAAACCGTTTAAAAAAGGGTGTTTCTTTGGAGTTTTTGTTAAATGTAAAATATACAGCTGTATTAACTCATAGGACTTGCCCCGCCTCGTCGTACCGGGTCTCAAATTAATTTAACGAAAAATACAGGATCGTAACTTTCGACTTTTGGCTGTAAAACCCACGGATTTTACGGTCCCGATCTCTCGCTTTCTCTCTGTCTCCTGACGTTGCATCGGATTGTATAGAATGGTAAATAATAAGAAAGAGAAAAATTGTAAGAGAGGAAAAAGACCCCCACCGCGGGCTTGCCAGACTCCTGGACAGCGCCAGTTTATACACATTTCTCCTTCCTTTTCTCTCCCCTTTCTCAATCGCCGAAGATGTACGAGCATTCACCTTATTATATCATCGCTTTGTATCCACATCTATACCAAAGAGACCGATAACAAATTGCTGAATTGAAAACAATTTTAAAACGTGACTCTGTATTCGATCATTCTCGAATTTAATTGCCCGACTCTTTCCATTTGGCCACGATTCTCGCATCAAATCTTGTGAGAACTTTTTTAACTGCATCGTCTGCATATTTCATCAACGTGGAAATGACAGTCCGCCTCGATCGATCGATCAATACTCAAAATGAATTTTTATTCACCGACTAAACTGCATACGACAATTCGAGTGTTTCGAACAAACACGATCCAACGAAATTATGCTCGAAACTTCCTGCTCCATCTACCGACGATTCCTTTGAATTCCAAACACACGAGTTGTACTGCTCAATCAAATTGGCGCATCAACAATGTGCGTGCCACCAAATGACGAATAATTCGTCAATGCGAAAGAAACTCTTAGAAATATCATTTTTACGATTAACATACTGCTCAAACAAAAATGGCGCACTGCTCGGTTAAAAATGCTGAGTTGTTATATAATTTCGATCTGATTCTAACGCGAAGCCAAGCTCAGTTGCCGAACGAAAGTATCGCCTCTCGGATACGCGCATATGCATGGAAACTTTGATGAAATATATATATGAGAGGCGAGAAAAACCGAGCGTCATCTCACCGTCAATTCGACATATCTCGATCCGGTTCGCCCACCGTAATCCCCCCCGCTCATATATGAAAACGCTCTCGACGATATGAATATGCAATGATAATATCTGTTAACGATTTATTTATACCTGTGACATGGCGGGCATCGCGCAGCGTTACACGCGCATCGATACAGGAAAGAGAGAGAGGGAGAGAAATAAAGAAAATATATCGATGCGAGGAATTTAGTTTAAAAGTGTTTGGGAAGGAGAAAAAAAAGGTAAATTCGTGGATATGCAAGTTTAAAAATCGGGGTACTTACTCGTATACCGAATGGAAACGAAAAATATTCTTGGGTTCGGGAACACGAGAGTTACGAGGTTTAATAACTACTTCTGTACTCCTATCGTGAACGAGGAGACGATAAAATCGACCGAACGAATATAAAGTGCCGGGAACAAAAAATTACACACATACAGAGATTTTTATTCGTGTATGTATGTTCGTGGGTTTAATGTAAATAAAGAATGAGCCATACCGGTCTCACGTCCTCGAGCATCAGGACGCTCGTACGAGTCTTGAATATCGATAAAAATGTGTGTTCGATCGAATGGCACACGGAAGTGCTTCCTCACTGCATCGACGGGTTAACGGCATCCGTACTGCTTCCGGTCTCGATAGTAATCGTTTATTTTTTCTTTCCTCTTATCTTTGTAAATAGTGGCATCAAGAAAATTTCTTTATGATCGTTCTACAACAATCATACTCTGCAGTTTTTTCTCGGACCAGGAATCTCGAATTCTATGGACCCGATGCCGAAATTTCCCATCATCCGCACAAGAACTTGCGACCAAACAATTACAATTTCTCGAAATCCGCAGCTAACACATTTTTGCAGCGAACAATTTTGTTAGAATGTTGGGAAGATAAATCTTTTGTTTTTTATAAAGTATTTTGTACTTTTTTAAAACTTTTTTCGCGTTCCACGCGTCATAAGATTTGACGTTGCGATTTTAACAATTTCTATCGATAGCGAGCACAATTGCGGGGAAAATATTTCTATGATATTTGAAAAAAACGCATTCAGCGTGCAATTCGCATTTCGTAATATACTTTTCTGTGCTCACAGGAATTTCGATTGAAATTCAAAATGAGTACGAGGGAGATGGACAGTTTCGTCCGTAGTGGCAGCAGTCAAACGCATGGGATGTCCGAAAAGACGAAAAGGGAAGGGGCTTGTAGATCGGTAGAGGAAGGAAGTCGGCCTAGTTGGCATTCGAGACGATCGGCAATGTCGTGTCAAACCAAGTTGTGTAAATTTAACCAAGCTTCACTTGTGTCATTCTCTTCGTTTTTCTCTGTTCCTCGTACGTTCGAAATGAAGAAATATGATGAGGCAATTGCTGGAAAAAGACAAATAGAAAAAGCGAACGAAAAATAGCCCCGAAAGAGAAAAAAAGGAAAACTCTCGAAGCCAAGGAAATAACGTGACCGAGGCTGAACAAAATCGTCCCGGCCCTCCCCTCTCTCTCTCTCTGCTTCTCCTAGCACCCCGGAGGCATAGCGTTCAACACCACCCACGCTAATTACATTATATACAGAAATATATGTCTCTATGTAAATGCGTTTTCGAGAACTATTTATATATGTTGAAGAACTAGAAAAGTCTTTTAACGCTGACATTTCCCTCTGCGTGAAATATTACAGTAAACAACGCTCGATACGATCGCATCAAATTTTCGAAGCCGAAACTGCAGATATGCAATGTTTTCAAGAATTGTCAACAGTCGATTTTTCAATTATTTCGAAAAACAAAGAAAAAATTCATTCAATCCCGTCAGGAAGACTCAAAACGTAAAAAAAAAGAACACGCTTCTTTTTAGTCACGAAAATACTCTTGGTTTTTTTCGATCCTCATCGCGTAGTACTCTAAAGTCGACACGTCCTCGGTTCTCAAGTGTCGGAAGAAAGAATAGAAAGGAAAAAAAGAGAGTTGAGAGGAAACACCCACTCGTATAGAACGCAGACACAATATGCCTAGCCCGGAAAATAGTTTCGAAAAATTGAGCAGTCGCTTGGCTTTTATTTCCGTCAAATATTGAAATCATTCTTTTGCTGCTGTTGTTGTACGAATGACTTTTTTTCACGCGTCGTACGCAGGTCTTGGAGGAATAACACTTGCGAGGGTTGGAATCGAGCTGTGAAAGTTTAACTTGAATTAATGAACAGGCGTAAAAAGCTGCTTCGTCCCGAAAGACTATAACGTGACTTAATCGTCCTCATTCGCCAATCACTTGAGATTACAAGTTATTGAACCTCCAATTGGTGGATCGTAGGGAAAATGCAGTTTCCGCGAGTGGGAAAACGAAAAACGACTGCATTGCTGCGCGAGACTGTAATAAACAATGTCGACCGGTCGTTCCAATTTATCATTGCCCGGAACTTTTATTTTCTTCTCGGAATCGTGCATCAGATTCATAATTAAATTAATAATTATCGAATCCTCGGACAAGCATAGGCCATGAAAAAGCTTTCGTTAATTCTCACGGTTTTTGATGGTTCGACAGTGAACGAGCGTTTCCTAGAACAGAAAGAACGTCATGGATGCTCGATTATTTATTGCCGAAGGTGAATATCGAGTTTTCGAACGATCTATACTCGTCATTGTCCCTGCCAGTAGCACGATCATGATAAATCGGTTGAGCCACCTGGTACACTCGACCAAACGATTCCGCATTAGCGACGATCCTATTTACCGCTTTGTTTATCGGCCTTCTCTTTCCTCGTTTAGCCTTTTCTCATCTATTTTCCAACTAAATGAGTTTAAGCAGAGAATAAAAGAATTCATCAATAATTCATCCGATTCCGACGAGAGTGCGCTGTCCAATAAAGGGTAACATTGCCCAATGTCACTGGAATAGCTTTGTCCTTTCGTACAACGGGACACCTGGATTCAAGATCTTTCATCCTCGCTAGTTTACGTTCACGTGCGTGTGTTGTATGTGACGAAGACGCGGCATCAACATTCCCATTAACGCGGTACCACAACCGTTAGTTGCATCCTACCCTTTTGTAGGATAACATCGACACGCTCATTCGAAATCTCTCTCTTTATCATAATAATTACGAGCAGAAATATGTAAAGAGTTTGGAAAGGTTTTTGAAGACATCGAAGATTCGGTCGTCCCAATCGATTTAATTAAATTCATATTGAAATACCAAAGCGGTTCTTAACAAGGAGAAGATTCGTCCTCGTGGATTTTTTCCGAAATTTTACGGTTTTCTGTTATTTTTATTTTTATTTTTTGAAATGAAAATTCGATTCTCCAACGTCTGGACATTCGATGTATTTTTTCAAGGTTTATAGTGTTGGAATATTCAGTTTTTACGAAGATGGAAAGCAAGTTGAAGGAGCAATCACGATTGTCTTTCGAAGCAAATGGTAAATGTTGTTTTTCAATGTTACGTATTTTCATTGAATTTGAAGAAGCAAAACACAATGTATAGATACCCGCACAGTCGTGATTCAGGGCGAAATTGTGCTCAAGGTAAGTGTAAGGTCCGCCGCGTAGCTGTTGCCAGAGAGTCTTTGTGGCCGTTGCTTAACTTCTTGTTCCTTACGATCTGAGTGCGATAAATCGTTGATTGCTAATTAGACCCAGTGACCCACGATGCTCGCCACCCCGGTATACACACATATAAATATACAAGGCCTTGCTCTCTCTCTCTCTCTCACTCTCTTTCTCTCTCTTCACGTTCACTCGACCAAGCTCTCTCAGGCGCGGATCTTTTCGTGATGCTGTTGCACTGTGTTTCGACTCGGCACCTCGCGAATTCAGTTATGGCTTTCTGTATATACCAAAGCATGTATACATATAGTTATATGAATATGCCATTACCGAAGCGCCTGCGTGTTGGGCGTTGCCGAGTCTCTCTATCAACTCGTAATTTTGCTCGCTAATAGCCCTCTGCTCTCTTATAAATACATTTACACATGTATGGGCTATCCGACCTTAAGGAGCACCACTTTTTTCTCGTAAGTGCTGTATTCGAATAATTACGTAATGACGAATAAACTAAAATAATTAGGCTTTTAAAAAACAGATTCATAGAAAGAAAGGGAGGGACTGTCTCTCGAAAATTAAAAATTTAGCAAAGATAAAACATGAAAATAAAATATCTAATAAAAATATGTTAGAAAAATCGCACACTGAAAACATTATTTTGTTGCAAAAGATCGATATTTTGTTCGATACGTTCGACTAAACGTTTTTTTTCTTAAATAATCCCAAAAATTGTATCATTGCAGCAAGAAATATTCTAGAAACTCTCTTCGAAAGATAATTGCAGTCGTTCCAATCGTACATTTTGCTGACGATTCCGGTAGAAACCAAATATACTGCCAAAATAACGAAAATTTTGAAATTATCCAAAAATATTCAGTTTATCGTGATCAACAAAATATCGACGATTTTTAACAAAATTTAATTTCCAGTGCAAAGGAAAGAAAAGTTAAACAAAAATTACAGCAAATGGGCCGATAAGGAATAAAAATAATCGGACCGTGGACTGGCAATTTTTCGAAACAGTTTTTAACGCGAGCAAGATTTTCATTGAAATTCATTGATTGAAAAAAAAATCGATAATATCTACGTCGATCTTACGATCGACGTAGATATTCACGCTGCTCAAAATAGAAGATGGACATTTCTACGTGAATTCTAGTTTAGACGATATCTACGATATACTGTTTGAAGCATTTTCCGTGATTTCATTTAACGAACCCGAGTATATGCAATGCAACCCGGAGGAGCTGACGTCATGTTTATTGTGCATGGAAATATATATGTATGTAGAATGCGGTTGTACGTATATTTGTAGCCGGAAGGGATAACGAGAGCACATGTATTTTGTGTGCATGCAAAAAAGCCTGTTGGCAAAGACTTGTGCGCACTCGTTGTCGTCCGCAGTTGGGCTTATCTCTTGGGTCCCGTCGTCCCTCTCCCTCTCTCTCGCTCTAACTCTCGGCGATCTTACGGTTGGTACAATCGAGACAAGAACACAAGAAAAAAAAAGGAAGGGAAACGATGGAAAGTAAAGGTCCAGGAGGCACAAGCAGACCACAGGGGATACCGATCCGAGAGATTTGCTCGATGCAAATCGCTCTCGTGTGTGCCTCGACGGAGAGAGATCTTCCGACGTACAATATAATGGCCATTCATACCTATATTGTTCTCGGATATATAAATATCTACGCGACGGCAAAGATATCTAGTTTTGACTCATCTCCTGCGAATTAACAAGATCATAGCGTTGTTCTATTTTTTCAAGACTCGATCGAATCGTTCTGACCAAAATGACCAAAAAAACAAATCTCCATTGTTGAATCGGCATAATAAACTTCGTTGCAAGTTTTTAAAAGGAAAAAATAAAACTCAAACTCCTTAACAGCGGATCTTGTCTGATAAGTACACTCGCTCGGAGCGGCTCTCATGTTATCTTGCTATTTTAAAACGATTGTTATAATATTATTATGGTCCATTCCATTGTTTGTCTATTATTCGTTAATTACCGCTAATACCGCGGGCAGTTTAAAAAAAAAAACGCGTGTATAGTATCTCGGTAAAGAACGTGAGACAACGAGCTACTGCCAACAATCTATCTATTATCTTAATTATCGAAGGATTGTTGTTGCCCACGCATCGCGTGCCCGATCGCCAAGTGGCCGGTTTTCCTCCGATCTCTGCCCACGCTCTTCGATATCGCCATTGCGATCTAAGATTTCAAACCGCCTTCGTTTTTTACCTCCGAAATTTTCTTTCCTCCTGGTGTATCCGTCCACAGCACGTGGAACGTCCGAATTTCAACGCGATTCCGAGTCAGAGGCGTATCAAGTGTTTATCAGTGCCATGATACGAGCGACACGATGTCTCTGTTCAATAAGCTATCCACTCGATATTTCCCAGCATGGAAAATTTTCATCCACGCTCATTTCACATTACGTACGGTTTTTATACTCCCTACCAAAGAAGAAATACGCGGAGGCTGTTGTTTACCCGTAGCAGCGACGAAAAGTCACGCAGCAAATCTGTAACGTTCAAATACATAAATATGCGAACATATGGAATTAAATGTTTTGAAGAGGTGTTGCATGCATCGATACGAACGTAGGTGTCGGTGCGATTTCACACGTGTATAATGACCTGTCCACGTGTTACGCAAAACCGTCGAGAATTGCCGTATTGATAACGTCATATAGCAAATCCGTTTTCTATACCCCGAGCCCGTGACGTCATTATTGTTTGTCGTTGTTGCTCTTGTTTTTGCCATTTCATTCCTATCGTTATCGCGTTTCGAGCTTACGATATGAGCTTTGCGAAGTGTGTCCTTGCCGCGTTGGAAAAATCACCATCGCCTTAACGTGGGTGTGGGCTATACGGAAGATAGACGCTTAAGCCCGTTCTACGCGTTTGAACGTACTCGCATGGACGCCTGAGTGTAGGCGAACTGTATCAAGGCTGCGCCGTTCGTACGGAATTGCGTTCTTCAGACATTCACATGTGTATCGGTTCACGGAAACTCCGTGCAGGTTCCACTGAGCACCTGCAATCAGCCGAATTTTAAAAAACAATATTTAAACAAAAAGCAATATTGAGAAGAAAAATATGAGTAGAAAAATTAGAAAAAATACACAACGAAATTAGTAATAGAAAAACTTTGACAAATTAAATCGCGAGTTATTCTCAATGCGGGAAAAAAATGATTTTTATTCGTTAATCAATCGTTGTTGATATTTTGTTTGAAAAAAATGTCGACCGCGTTGAAAGGATATCGAATGGCGGAGGTCAAAGGAAATCATTAATCATTGAAGCGATTATTAGCTCCACGCTCTCCAGCTTGCCGAATGCCAGCTGAATTAATTTTCATTACGTCTCACAAGCTTAATTAATGAATATAATGTATTGATGTCCTGCTAATTGGCTCGCTGCATACAGCCGCACCAACGACATCTTCCGGTAAAACAAAACCAAATGGAAAAGTATAATTCGGCGTAGACATACGCATTCCTTTCCATCACATACAAATCACCCGGATGAATAATGCTTTCGGTTCCACGCGGAGACAACTCTTAGCACAGAGATTCATTATGCCGACGACGAACCATTGCCCGAAGGATTCTGGCACGCGCGCGTTCGACTAAGATCTCCGCTCACTGCTGTCCCGCAACGAGGCGTGGGTGCAAGACTCTTAATACATTTTTTTTCTTATTCTTTTCATACTTTTATTTATCTATACACACGCGAGAGTGCGTAGGACTCTTTTGGGGAAGGACGGGCTTGAAGAAATACGTGCGCCTCAGTGTTGAAAAAAAAACGAATTGGAATAGTAATGATTTCCTCCTCTTTTCACTCTGCATTATGTTGACATCACGTGTACACAGGGTGTCCCAATAAAATCCGTCCACACGAACCTTTTCTTCGAAATTTTTTTTTCCACGCAGGCGCTTCGAGAATAAATAAATAAAGTATCTCATCGTTATTCTATTTCTCATGCATAATTACTCGTGTATTTTAATTTATACGAATGATAACAAATCGCCAAGAGTCTTGCAAGCTTTTCGAATAGTCTCGCAATGTCTTTTCCCAAGTTTTCCAAAAACCCAAATATCCACGATACCAAAGTTCGCATCGTTGGAGCCCAACGATGAATATTTATCCATCCACCTTTTTTTTACATTTTTGGAATTGCCGCTATTTTTCTCTGGCATTCAGTTTCCCATTCACTGCAGTTTTTTAACGTTTTACTCTGCCTTTGAGAAAATATAGGAAAAACATCTCTCCCCATGATTTATAAAATTCACGTATCAATTCTGATTACGCGATGGACCTAAACAACAATCTGCCTTTCCAGCTCTTCCCGTGTGGCTAACGACATTTTCGTATAACGAGATATTAACAAAGAAAATTTAAAGTCGACACTCACGACACGTTCTCCAACCGCAACTGAATTTTACGTGGAAATTTATTCGTCAACGAAAACGATTGATCGAGATCGAGTCGTTCGGTATTTTGATTCGCAGATAACAAAGTTTTGAGCCTCATCCACTTTATCGTACGAACCTGTTCAGGTCAACTTTCCTCTAGTCACAAGATTATCCTCCCAGCGTAATTCCTCGGTTGACACCTGTTTTGCGAAGTGTAGTCACTGGAGGATTTTACAAACGCCCGTATAATTATTATCTACCTACTTACGTACGAGCAGGTTGCCCCGAGCCAACTCGTGTCGGTAAATAAGGTAAAAATAATAATTACAAGATGTAAAAGTAAACTTTAAACATATTATATTCGATGTGGGAAGCCTTTGAAAAGAAATTTCAATTACATGGTGTATATATGTATAGATCGATTCCCATTGAGGTTAAATTATTGAAGGCCGAAAATACGTGAATTATTGGATTATTTGGAGGGTTTCTTCAATGGATGCGAGTCCTTCCATCAAGTACCGTATATCGCGATGGATAAAAAACATATAAAAATGACAAAGAGAAAAAAAAGGGAGAAATTAAGGCAGAAAGAACATTGCAATTAACCGGGCTGCGAGGGAACGTGATCGCCCGAGGACCACTGGAGAGTATTACGCGCCGATGTCTGTCGCGTCGGCGGTAATTGCTTTTTCGAGAAGACTTTTGCGTGTATTTTGCCGCGAATGAAATTTGCATAATGTGCGTGGTTGAACACGAACCGATCGATCGGTTAATTTAAATACTGAATGCAGCAGATATATCCACTTCTTCCACTTCTTTACCATTTATATAGATATACATGTATGTATTTTTACAATGGCGACGTTAACCTCGACGGCTACTTCGGCCGATGCTGGAACTCGTTCACCCATCGAATTATCAATACTTATTGCTCCAAGCTCTCGAGACTTCTCGATGAGCTTCATCTCCCGCGCTTTTATCCTTTCTGTCACTGTCTTCATTCTTCTAATCGACACTAAAAGAAAAAACTCCAGCAAATAAAACTGAGGGCTTTGAGAAATCGGAGCCGAAATTCTGGAAGGTCGTAAATTGTGTTGGGGGAGATTAATACTTTGTTACATACATCGGACTAAACTTTTTTTTTCATCTTCCCAAAAATGTTGAGATTACAGGAAGAAAGTCTCTTTGGAAAGCAAATTTTTGTCACTCGAATCGTAAATTTTGCTGACAGTTTCGTGAGAAACTGAACATGACAAAATTATGAAAATTTTGAGATTAACCAAAAAAAATTAATTACCGTATTCAACGAAATGTCGTTTTTCGAAAAAATTCCATTTTCAGTGGATACACGGAGAAAAAGAAACAGAAAATATAACAGAATAAATAGGTTAAAAAACCGGGAACCACATTTCATTTTACAGTAAAACAGAGTAATGTATCCAAAAATGATGAATTTCCCTGTGAAAACTGTGATTTTCACAGTTACACTGGCTTGTTTACAGTTCGGTACTGTCAATATGCCATTGTTCTCAGTAAAATTGCTCTATTGTGAAATTAACACAAGATCTCTGATTTTCATACTGTACGCAGCTGCAAGAGTTACAGTGTACACCGTATTGAGTACAGGGTGATTGATTCAATTTTACAGTGTGGCACACGGTAGTTTTACTTTTCTTTCGACAGTTTGTGACGTTACCTACACTTTGAGATTTTTACAGTGTACTCTAGTTTATTTACATTTTGGTACTGTGCAAAAATCAGTGTTCTCAGTAATACCTGCATGAATTGACACTATTCATGCAGGTATTACTGGCGCATTCCCCAACTGTCAAATTTCGAGTTTTGATAAATTGAAAATACATAGTGTTTGAATTGTTAAAATCGGTTAAAATTTACTTTGGACTGCACTGTAATTTGAGCACTGTGTTACGGTGAATATCGCAGCGCAATCGCTTCGAGTCCAATGCGAACAGTGTACCACCGTATAATAATCTGTTTCTTTTTCTTCGTGTACTGCAAAATCTAATCAGTTGTGAAATTTCTCAAAACTGATCGGGCTACAAAAATCTGGAGCAGTTGACGATTGTTTCGAGCGTTTCCGGGCATATCCGGCCGTTGCGAACTCGATGGATATAAAGCACACTGTATTTTCCTCATCCATGCACGTTTTCATTTGTGCATGTGAATATATATTTTTCCTCGCGTAAACTGCAATTGCGATGACAGACGAAGAAATCACGTTTGCCTTACGTGGACAGTGAGTCGGCACGTCTTTCCTGGGGACACAAAGGTCTCCGGATGGCTTCACTCCCTTCCGTCCTGTCTGGAACGTACAAAAAAAGGGTTGCGAAAGGTCGTGGAAGTTCAGTTGCGATAATACATGCCTCTATACATCTCAGTTATCTTGTACGATGAATATAATACCCTCGTATCCGTCATGCCATATGCAAGCCATTCGTGACTACCGCTGGGCTTGTCCGTCTCGGGACATTCCAATAGAGGATACAACGGTGTTGGCATCTTTCAAGTCCATCGTGTGTAACCCTCGGGAAGCTAATGTTGATCCTCTGGTCGTTGACGAACGTGACAGCAGGGCGGTGTAGAGCTTAGTCCTTTCTTACACATTCGGACGTCGCATCTGCGTGCATCGTGAACCAATTTCATTTGACATTTTTTAACAGGGAGCTGTCAAGTAAGTTTTTGTTCCATTTCGGTTTTTTCCTTCTTGGGCTGTTGACCTCGATGACCTTGAAAATGTTATTTAATATCGCAGTATTTTAAATCGTGATTTAGATATTGAGACGAACGTGATTACATTTTTGGAGATTCTCCGTGGAGATTCGATTTGGCCCGAAGAGTTTCGAGTCTCATCGCAGCCTTAGGTGCGAGCTCAGGTTCACGCGAGAGATGGTTGGATTCTTGATACAGGTTGTACGTGTAAATGGAATTTAATGGCCAATTTGTCGAGCTTTATTATCGCGTGTACAGCGGACGATCGAGCCGATAACCCAGTTTGGGAAAGTCCTTCTCGGAAACAAGGAAGGGCGAGAGAGCGAGATGATTTTGTAACGCGGGAGGTGCATGGGCATGCATCTGCCGCCAGTGTTGCAGGGTGGAGACTGGGATACGAAGCGATTGCCGCGAATCTCCGGCTCGAGAAATCGACTGGACAAAAGCCGAGGGTTGCGGAGACCCACTTATATCGACTCTGACCGAACAAGATCTATAAATCCATAGCTTATTCAATATCAAACGTATCCCAATGAAATTCCTCTGTCAATATTAAACGACGCAAAAGAATCGAGTCCATTGTCGATCGTATGCGCCTCTGTGAGGCATTACTCATCCGGTACACACAGAACGGTCATCCGAGACAATTGCGCAAAATGAAATGAAAAACAAAAAGTTTGAAAAATTGCATTCGCAAGTTTCCGCCAGAATTTTAATAGATTTGTGTACGGAGAGGAAATTATATAAAAAACTATTATGCCACCATAAAATATGTTTCGCCACCATAAAATTTCCGCGATTTCCGACCGAATATGAATGAATAATTTCTGTCTTTGCTAAAATTTCTCAGAGGGACGATATGGCACCAGAGAACTATGGTGGCATAGTAATTTTTTATGTAATTTTCTCTCTGCTGTGCGAGACTCCTGAAGATATCAAGATTTTGAAGATTCGTCCTTACGTTTCACCCTTTTTTTTAGCCAACATCCCAAACCGCTTCTCGGTACTTGCAATAATCATAAAGGAATGAATGTAATTTTGCTTCTGGAGTAGAAGGAGAACGAAATGTAACGTAAACTAAATTTCACTCGCGGCTGAGATAACTCCGGTCCATTATTTTGTTTGTTGCACTCGAGAAAATGTAAGCAATGTTCAGTGTTCTCATATAGACGGGAAGAGGGCATCTTTCGAGTCTGATGGTGAAGTCGGCACGGTAGTATAACGCAATGGAAAGGAGCCGCCGCAGCTCCGAGTGTATAGCTACCGTGAAGCGCAATTGCCAGCAGCAGGAGGATAGCATGCAGGAGAAGCAAGCGCACGCACACATGCGCCCGGACCGAGGCCCGGACAAGAGAGGGATAATAATAAAACAAGATATCTCGTACGTGGGCGGTCGGTATTGTTAGCGCAACGAGATTTCGCGCGGAGCGGTTCTCCTCAGCTTCCTTGCATGTGCCGTTGGATCCTGTAGAGGGCCGCGCGGCACTTCTGTCGACTCGGCGAGTTCCCTTTACACTCAAAAACTGCGGCCTCTTTTTATTGAAGCAGGAAAAAACGAAATAGAACGAAAAATTTAAGCGCAATGTGTGCTGAAAAGAGAAAACTCGTGACGCTCATCGCACCTGTCCTCGCGTGATATGCGTACTTCCGACCGAAAAACCGCAGTCATTGCATATATCATTCGGACCCATGGATACGACGAAAAATGCGTGAATAATGCTCGATACAATAAAATCGTCAACTTACTCGCGTTTCTGCTTAGAAAACCCAAAATATTGGGATTCTTTCCAACAAAAACTCTTTTCATTTACATCGAAAGTACGCGCAGAGAAAATTGCATAAAAAATTACTACGCAACCATAGTTTCCTGGTAGCATATCGTCCCTTGGAGAAATTTTAGTGAATACATAGTAATTTTTCATCTAAAATTGAGCGAAAAATTTCAATATTTCCGAAATTACACGGAGAGAAATGACGGGAAATTTATATCACACATTACTATGCCACCATAGTTTTCTGGTGAGAGTGTCGTCCCTCTGAGAAATTTGAGCAAAAACATAGTGGTGAGAGTGTCGTCCCTCTGAGAAATTTGAGCAAAAACATAGTAATTTTTATTCAAATTCTATCGGAAATAGCGCGGAAATTTGACATTTTTCCCCCAATTTTAGATGAAAAATTACTATGTTTTTGCTGAAATTTATCGGAGGGACGAAAGTGTTACCAGAAAACTATAAATCATAGTAATTTGTGATATAAATTTCCCCGCATTTCTCTCCGTGTACTATGTTTTTGCTCAAATTTCTCAGAGCGACGATATGGTGGCATAGTAATTTTTTATATGTATTTTCTCTGGGTGTAGGAAAATTTTTTGAAAGGAGCAACTCTTTCGAGTCGTTGGATGCCGTTGGACAGGAATATAGGAAAAAAGGATTAACATTATAATGGTCAGGGTTAATTAAAAATGTGCGCAATCGTTGCCGATTTGTCTAGTAAAATGTTGATGAATTATATAAGAGGGTGAGAGAAAGCAAAAGGAGCTTATTACTTGAATTTCATACTTCTGCGTCCGTAAGGGATTAACATGACGGCTATAAGTAAGCTTCGTTGTCTTCTCCTTTGTGCAAAGATTCAAGTTTGCTTGTACCTCAAAGGTGTGTATCCGTGTGCGTGTGTACAATGAGTACCAAGAGTATACGTAATATGTAAATCGGTGGCAAAGATCTGCGGGGGCTGGGAGCAGCGAGAGATATAACAAGAAGAGAAGAGAACAGGAAAGAGATAGAGAGCGAGAGAGAGAGAGAGAGAGAGTGGATTGTGCTCACGCTCCTACGTCGCTTCAAAAGGAACGCCGCCGCGATAAATACGCATTATTCGCTGGTATGGATAACGCCGTGCTTCTCGCAAGTCCATTGCAATGCAAGATTTATAAAAAAAATTCTGGCTCATTGGTTCGTGCGCGAGCGATATCAACCCTTTCGCCAATCCGACTAACTGCGTTTGAATGTTTTTCTCTACTCACATTTATTACATCGAACAAAAAGTATAATTTTTTTTGTTTATTCAAGAATTACGCAACACCTTGTATTTTTTGTTCCATTTTGAAAAAATTGTTTTTTTTCCAAAGTTGCTGCAAAATAATTGAAAAAAAACAAACGATGTTCTCGATTATTATCGGAAAACAGTTGATTCGTTAGTGTTTCGTAAATTCACCAACGGAAACGCAAAGCCTCGACGTGCTGCTCGCATTCGTTACAAAAATCAACATTATCGCATTGAGAACCTGGCAGACATTACGGATTGAAATATTGAGAATGAAATATATAGCTTGGGTACAGAGGTACGTGGGTGCCAACGCTATACAAACTCACGATAAAAGTCACAACTGGAAGTCCTTGAAAACACTGAAAATTTTCTATGTGATCTCCAGGACAACGAGATGACGACGATGGTCATGGTCAGCCTCGGCCATCGGTTTCATGTTGAACGAGTCCACCCACGTTAATTTCTTCATATCCGATGAATTCACGTCGACTGCTTTTTCTCTTTCACGATCGTTTTTTTTTTTTTTTTCAATCCACGATAGAGAGATACCGATCGTTTGTTTTTTTCTTTTGGATTCGAAAAAATCTAATTCCCGTGGAAAGAGCGAAGCTGTACGCGAGCGAGCTTTGTTATTCCCTCATTTCGAAACTTTATTTCGTTCCATTTTTGATTCTGATTTAATTTAATTTTTTTTCCATCATTTTTACGTGATAAATCATCGATCGAAGTTAATTGGCACTCAATAAAATGTTTTGCATCGAAAGCGGTTGAATAATGTTAAGCCGTTATAGCGTAATAGATCCGCGTGTGGCAAAGAGTCCGAGCGAAAGTGGGAGAAGGCGAGAAGGCTATACCTCTCCGTAGGTTGAAGATTTATCAGTGGGCAGAGTTGAGGAACGCGCGTAGGCAAAAGGAGGTCTTGGTCGTGACGCTCGAGTCTAAAAATCTGTTGATTTCTCCCTGTCACACGTATATTACGCTTACTCTCGCTCGCTCTCTCCCTCGCCCTCGGCACAGCTGACGACAGAAGACAAAGAGTTAACGTCAGATTCGCGCCTTACTTCCGGTGGAATTATCAATGAGGAATTATTATGTACAGGAGATATACTGGTATTCGTGACTTTTCGTACGCATGACTTTCTTTCGCGCAGCATTTCCGTTTTCGTACATCGAACTATGTGTCTAACATTTGTAAGCTCTACAACAATCGTCTATCCAATTCTAAAAATCCCAGCGGCCGAGCTTCTTTGGAAATGGCTCAAAATCTTTTTCTCCCCGCTAACGTTGCTGACAAAAAAAGTTGAAAATAAAATATACGACGAAATTGATACACGAGTTTTGAACTGTCATTCGAATCAATGAAAAATCGTCAAAGCCAGTTCGTTCGCCATTACGCACTCTGTCAAAGAAAATATTGCAAGATTGTCCAGCATCTGTACCAATGCGAAGGGCGAGCCTCGCAAATTTTCCCAGCAATTTGTTACACGAGCGCAAGATCGGCAAAAATGACATTCCCATTAAATCACTGGCATCGGAGCTGAGAATAAAAGGAATGGATTTGATTATTGTGAAAAAGTCGATTTTTTGGCTTGAAATGCATTCGATGCGTTTCGACGAAAA
>JBAJMU010000001.1:27224321-27312567 GCA_037952995.1 Hyposoter didymator | reverse complement strand
CCGAAAAACCCAAAAACCCCCCATTTTCGATGAACAAGCACGTAAATTAATCAGAATCATCAAAAGAGTATTTTTTTTTTTTTCGAAGAGGAGCCCACTTTGCCCCATTTTTTTTTTTTTACAGGATATCGAAAATAAGCCCGACAAATCAATTTTCGGACACAAAAGTAAGATCAAGGTCATGTGTAAACCGATAGATCTAGCTTAATTCCTTAGGGGGCCCACTTTGCCCCATGTTCCCCTACCAATGCGAAGCGCGAGCCTCGCAAATTTTCCCAGCAATTTGTTACACGAGCGCAAGATCGGCAAAAATGGCATTCCCATTAAATCACTGGCATCGGAGCTGAGAATAAAAGGAATGGATTTGATTATTGTGAAAAAGTCGATTTTTTGGCTTGAAATGCATTCGATGCGTTTCGACGAAAAAAAAACTTAAACCACGCCAGAGAAATTCATTTTCGATCGACATAGAATTCAAAGTCTTCGTCATATATTCCCAGGGGCTTTGAACGAACCGGTGGCATTAGTTTCGATGAAATGCAATTAATCTGCGGTCAAGTTTTAAACATTGTTCGGAAGGAAAGAATTGATAGGGTATTTATACGTTGGTTGAAAGTGCAACGAGAGCTGTAATATCGCACCTGCGTTCCTGTGGATCACTCTCATACCCGCAGTCTTCAACACGTGCGCTAATCTAAGAATAGCCGGGTTTCATTGATCCTACACCGTGTGGTCGTAGCAGTCGTTGTTTCAATGACATCACATGCATCTACGGAGTTTGCCTCCGTATAAAAGAGATAGATCGAACTGCACTGAGGTGTATAGAGAGGTACTGAACAAAGCTTTCGTAATTGTCGGCTTGTCAAACTGTCTGACAAAGAGAGCGACAAGAACGAGTGTTACTGCTTCGGGTATAGCGAACCGCACGCCGCATGCAACCAGCAACTATCATGGAAGCGTGAGATTCTTGCTCAGCTGCGATCTAGCCACATATCTTATGCGGATATAAATACACGAATGTCCAAATGAAACATTATTCTTCACAACAACGAGTCGATTTCACTGAAACACCGAAAAGAAAATTTTATTGGAAAAGAACGATATTTTGTTGAATATGTTCGTCTAAACTTTTTTAAAAATAATTCCAAAAATCTTGTCATTGCAGCAAGAAATATTCTGGAAAGTCTCGTTGGAAAGCTAATTTTTGTCATCAAAATCGTTACTTTTGCTGACAGTTTCGATGCGAATATACCGTCAAAATTACGAACATTTTGAAATTATGAAAAAATATTTATTTCCTGCGAATACTTATTTCCAGCAGTGAACTATCGCTTCAAATTGATTTTTTTTTTTCATTTTTATACCAAAACGTGAAATTTTTATGAAATCCATGGATAAACGATTCATTTTGATTATTATTTTGTACAAACTATTTTTTGTCATAAGGCGATGACTATCAGAGCGTTGATAAGCTCGTTGCTGCATGTCTCTTCGAGGAAGCTTGTCCAGTTATGAAACGATCTGTATACAGAGTGTGTATTATTTGCAATACCGTGAGGCGAGCAGCGAAAGGTCAAGTGACAATTGGTTTCCAGCCAGGTGCCTTGCCGTTTCATCCAACTCGCGCTACCGTGCAGTTTTTTCTTTTTCTGCTTCCCCTTCTCGACCTTGTCTTCATCTCGCTCCCGATCAATCTTATGGAGTCTTGGCTACTATCACTGCATGCGGATCAATTGATACAACTGTTGAGATTCAATTCGTTATCCGAGCTTCTGGCATCATTAACTTTGTCCAGGAATCCATTAAACGTCCCCGCGAGCGTTATTAAACCATAAAAACCGTTACTTATAACAAACGATTTCATTTCACGTATATTTTTATTTTTTTATTGTTGGAGCTTTCGATTTTCGCCGATTGCGTATTTACAATTAAAAAAAAACTACATTCGAGTCTCACCACCAAAAGCATCCCATAAAATCACTGGAAAACTGTGAACTAAATCCTTAAATTATCGCAGTCGCAGAATGATCGAGTCAAAGCGGAACCGGTGGTTGAAAAATTAATCACTGCGATGATTTGATGAACGTTTTTATCATTTACGTATTGACATTGATGATTATCCATTTTTTTTGTTTTTTTTTTACTACACTTCGGCGTAAGTCGGAAACTCCGACAAGTTGCGAATTCGCACGGTATATTGTTAAAACCCGGCATACTCGTTAGTATATCGGTAGCTCAAATGCAAGACGTCTGTACGCTAGTTGGCGAATAGCCAATAGCTTCAATGTCTAGGGCACGCACACGCATGAGACTATCTGTACGCGGCACGAATGATCCTGAAAGCGTGTGCTATAACGCTCTTTCCGCCGCTTTCACGTGTCTTATCGTGATAACTACGGGTGAGAAACCCTCCCGTGAGATACGTCAGAAATAAATTAGTTGCCGAGAGACTCGGCATGTTTGTAACGAGCCAGCCTCGATAACGATAACTCGTGTTATTTACCGCATAACTCCAATCAATTTCAGTTTTACAATCGAACCTTTTTCGATCAATCTTTTAAGCCCTTACAAAATCAGCAACAACAATTTTTCAATACGTTATTTCTTGGAGAAGCGTTTCAAAAATGCCCAACAATTATTATTCATTTTTTTTCGTCGAAATTTTTTCTCCAACTCAAAAAATTCAATGTTGTTTATAAATTATTGGAATATTTGAACTGCAAACATCCAGCTTTACCGCTTCCGTCGTGTTTTGGGGAATATTTTTCTCACTGACCACCATTCAGACTAACGATGATTCCTGCGTGTCTGCTTTTCCACTGAAACAGCAGTCCGAGCACTTTATTTTGAAAAGCTAGTTTTCGCCGTAACCGATATATTTTTCGTTTCGTTCGCATAAGTTTCGAACAAAGATTTCGAAGCAGAAGTTGGGGAAAAAATGTGGGAACTCGTTTGATTCCTCGTTATATTTTTTCCCTCATATTGCTCTTCCGGAAAGAGAACCGAATAAAGTTTAACGAGTGTGGCCGCAATGATTCGAGTTCGCCTTGAAAAGCTAGGTCAAAAGTTATACGAAAGTAATTTGGTCCGCACAGAGAATTTAGAGGAAGCAGCAAAGTCTTCCAAAATAGAAATCACCGCAACATTTCTCCGAAGTGTAAAAGAATAAGTAGATTTCGCTCTACTTGGATAACACAATTCGACTTGCATCGCTGCGAAGCCTATAAAGATTTATAGTTTTTGGATGAACTTGCGCGCACACACGTAGAAATTCGTTTGGAAACGTTCTTGAGCGTTTTTTTCAGCGTAACGAAGCGTCTTGGGCACCGAGATCAAAATTTCATGTTTTTTTCCTTCATTAAGAATAATGAGGAAAAGAGAAGATCGTATGTGGACGACACACACTTAATTCTTCAAAAATGATAAATCATCGGTAGCCCTTAATGGGATAAAGTTATCCGAGATGTTTTTACCGGATAGTGATGAAATGATATTTCGAAATGAGAAAACGGTCAGGACGATAAATGGAACGAGGTTTCGACGCCTGTATCAGGGACCAAAAGTGCGTTAATAAGCCGGCTAAACTTTTGGTGGAGATCGGACACGAGCTGCATCTCATGACCAATGCACACGAGCGAAAACGCGAGCGAAATAGCTCTCGGAATAGATCTTAACAGTAGTAGGCCGTCGTGAGCAATTGCCGAGAGCTCGTACACGCGAAAACTCACACGGAAAATCATCGTATAATAAATGCATGCGTGATGAGAAAGCCTGACGAATATATACATTCACGCATGTACGGATAATTTAGTAACTATATTCTCTACATGCTGCGAGCTCAACTTTTGACATATTTTGGACAGATTTAATCCGAGGTGACATCAAAGCGTTATTCCTGATGCAATACTTTTCTCTTTCTTTCTGTCTCTTCCCCTGCGCTGCCATTCGATTCGACGTATTTTTATCGTCATGCGAACATGCGGAAGCGTGCACCCAAAAATTCAATTACAATTGGCAGGAACGTGGAAAATACATTGAGAGAAAAGAATCAAAGCCTCAGTAAAAACATATAATCAGAATAATCATTAGTTCTGAGCTAAAGGGAATTATCAATAAAAACTCAAAAGATCGGGAGGATTTGGGCAATTCTTTGATTTTCAAGACTATTTGTAGAAGACTGGTCGCGACGGTTTTCAAGAGCAACCAGCAGAGGGTGAACCAGTACTCCGAACGTAGGCTTCACGTATTATTACCGATCGTTACAAACGACAATTTTTGAATGTTAATTTATTCTTCAATTTTCGTATTTATATTTGCAAAGACGATGATTTTTTTTCGAAGCAATATCTTACGATTTTTCAACGGGATTTATGTCATGACGATGCAGAGTCAAGCCATGATCGATCTTTGTAGTAAGCGCCAACACATGGAAATTCGATTCGATTACCTTCTCAATCGGCGACATAACTCCGTTTACACGTGGCAAAGTCTATAAGGAAAACCAACCTATTCAGAAAAAAAAACTCATTTTTTCGCAATTTTTCCGGATCGTGTTGCTCGTGAAAACTCAATAAATATTCCGAATAATTTTCCGCAGTGACATAATGTTATATTTTCCTTTTGCCGCGGAGGAAAAAATTGTTTATTTTTGTGCCTTTGAAAATTGGAATTACGATAAATTCGAGTGAATAGCGAGGTACGCGTAAATATCAGGCAAGGCTTATCCGCGGGAGATCGAAGCAGAGGTGCGGAGGATATCTCGATTTGCGGCTTGGTTCGATCGCTGAGTGATGAGCGTACAATAGGTTCGGCTGACACCGACTAATGACCGCCACGCATGGATCAAGCACTGTTTTCATGTAATGTGTATTATGTAAAAGAAGAAAGGAGGCAGAGCGTGACCGAGAGGGAGAATAACAAGGAGAGAGAGAGAGGGAGAGAGATAGTGGGATTAAGGGACAATCGAACCTCTTCGATTTTGCTTGCGGAACATTCCCGGGCAAAGAGACTGCGAACAGCAAAAAGGGCGTATCTTGGCTGACCGAGTGGGCTAACTCGTTGTCCTGAAGCTTTTTTGGTTTGTTAGTTGCGCGTATATGCTAAAATGCCATACACCGAAAGACACGTACGGCTCATGTATTTTTAACGCAAAGAGCCCAGGCTTGGTTCGTTTTCGATCGTGTTGTTCAATTCCAAAGTAAGGGGGCGTGCCTTTCCTCGACTCTCTCAGGCGAGAACATACACTTCGATATTGTCCGTAGATCGGAATATTCTGAGTAAGGCACACAACACATCATTAGTTCGTCGAGTGATCTTTAATGAGATTATATTGACGCGGTCGATTGGCAGCAGCAGCAGCAGCAGCAGCAGCAGCAGTGGCCGTGTGGTGTTGGCGATGTGCAAAGTCTTCATTGAGTCTCCGTCACATCCACGACCGTCCTCAGCCTCTTATTTTTATGGGTTATAATATTTTTTCTTCTGGTTTTTTCTTCTTACTCTTCAAGGTGAATTATGCAGGATTGCACAATCGCGAGAGCCGCATGTATACGACACGAGCCGTGTTTCGGTAGATTTGTAGTATCAGTACTTAACACCACATGCATTAGCATTTTCATACATAGAGACCGCGGCGCGTTCTCGATCTCTTTCGATCGGACCGAGAGAGAAAAAAAAACACATAAAGAGAAAAAATAAAAAGTCTGATATCTCGGGAGTGCGAGAGTACGACACTTGCCGAGACCGTCCCGATAAATTGCTCTCGCGCTCGTATATACCCACTTCTCTCTTCTTCACGTTGTCCAGAAGAAGAAGAATAATCGCGTACACGCCGCGCGCGATGCAGAGAGAAAAGAGAAAAGAAGAACTAGTTTTTGCTCTCGCAAACGCGGTTTGCACACAATTTCCATGCGGGAACGCTGCCGGTACTCGCTGCTGCTTCTGCTGCTGCTGGGGGATTCGCGCGAAAATAAAATATTGGCGCATATCCGTTGAGAAGCGCGAGAAAACGTCCGCTTTCGCCCTCTCTCTCTCTCTCCCTCTTCTCACAAAACTCGGTGAGAACGAACGAGCAAGGGGAAGGAAGGAGGAAGAGCGAGAGAGAACCGTCGCCGAGGAGGAAACGAATAGAGTGGGCCCTTATTAACATTTCGCTGGAGGATTCGTGGCGAGATTAAATTGACAGGGAGGATTTGCGAGGCGTTTGTTACACGTGCGCTCTCCGTTCCATGCGCGCTTCTGTTGGCTCTGCTTTTCCTCCTGGAATACACGAGCTCTCTTTTGCACAAACTCACACTCTCCTGCCCCCTTTGCTATCTGCAATGCATGTTTATACGTGTACATATAAAGTATATAGTAGATTCCATACCGAGGCAACGAATTTTTTACCCAACCCTCTTACCTCTCGCGGGGGTTACGTCAGTATCGTATATTGTATTTTGTGAAAATAACTTTGACCATTTTTTCGAGATTCCAACTCATCCCTCACTCGGCTGTGACTTTCGACAAGAAAATTTGCAATAATCTCTCGAACAATGGCAAAACGTTCTATACAAATATTTATTCTTCTTACAGTTTTTTTTTACAGACTTTCAATAAATTCCTTGTTCGTTAAATTTTAATAATTCTTTTATCGTCTAACTTGGATTTCGAGTTACCGAGTCGAGCGACGCTGAAGTTTTGTTCCGAATTTATTGCGCGAATATATTTGAAGTTTTCTTAAAGAACATTCTCATAGGAAAAAACATCAAACCCGAGATCAAACCCATATAATGTATAAATCGATCCCATCAATTTTGGAAAACATTCGAAAAAGCCTCCATAACGTCAATATAAATTCCACCATTCGCTTTAATAAAATATCGGGAGTTTTCTCAGACACTTTTACCTTATAGGTTATCTGTGCCATCCTGACAACATTGCCGCCACCAGTGTCTCATGTTCCAATGGATAGTTTATAGTCCTCTTGAACAAAGCTTCCATCGAGACATCGTCTTAAGTCAGCACTTGACTTCTTTTCACATAGTTTTCCATATTTTTACACCTGCTGATGATCGTTTTGCCGAGCTTAGACGGAGAACACAGCGGCGGTGTTGGAACAAACGAAGAGCGGTAAAGGTTCCTTCGTTCGGTATATATGTTTCGTCTGAAACGAGAGAAACAAACGGTTGATTTATCCGCGAAACATCGTTACATCTAAATCGTTTATAATCGCGCGACTAAACCAAAGTCTTTACGAAATCCGCGGGTTCCTATGGAGTTTCGAGACGATCCGATGACGTCTCCTCGTCTAATTCGATGAGATTCCTGCGTCTATAAAAAAAATAAAAAATTAGCCTGACTTTTTTTTCCTTCAATAAATCCCGAAATTTGCTGAATTTCCATTGACGGAAAGTGAACACGTGGTTCTTCAGATGGAACCGTTGAAAAAGTCGCTAGCCCTTACACGCATCGATCGATCCTTTTTGCTATCAAAACTTTTTCGAGATCCAATGATGCTCGGCGAAATGATGGAGAATGCGGTTATTCATTGATCGATTAAAGCAAAGCTTGTGTGCATGAGAATCGCATTGGTGCTCGTATACGCTCCTGGGAAAGGACGTGGCACTTGCATATATTTTATTGCTGCGGGAGCTATTGACGTATGAAAGCGCGAGTGCTGGTAATCGTACATCTTGCGAATGAAACTTAGCGGCATTTGTTTTACGACTTTTAGAAAAATTGATGAATTATTTGCCGAATGATTTTGATGAACGGTCTCGATTGACTCGAACGTATTGAAACAGAAATTTGTCAATGGCGAATCGGGGGCCATGATCGATTGTCCTGGAAACTTTCAGTGAAAAATACGTTAATTTAAAAAATAATGAAATTTATGCCTGTCACTTGCAAAAATATCAACATATTTGATAAAATTGAAAAAAGGGTGACCATGTTTTTGAACCAGTTGGGAAATGCTCGCTGATTATTTGCAACTACGAAAAAAAAACGGTGGAGAGTCTCTGCAGAGAAAATTTCAATGCATGTGATAAACCGCATCGCACTCGAAGAGTCCATCGAGAAGTCAATCGTTTGTTACGAAACTGCGGTGGTGCGAAACATTCGTTAACATTCCCTGAGAGTGTGCTAATGATGTCGCGTACGTTATATGCTGACTGTTTGCGTGTGTCGCGGGCAAGAAAAAGGCCTCGTCGACTCCGTCTGATTGTCCAACACACAAGGAAATTGTACCTTTTCACGCACTATATCTCGCGGGTCATCAAACAAACCAGGAGAATCCAAATTGCTCGACGCGAGTCGAGTTTTTATCTGCTCAGAGTCGTACTCCGTTAGAAAACGAAACCGCGAACACCTTAATGACTCGCTAATCCTTGGGCATATGGGATTCAGATGAACGCGCATTTTTTGGGCGACGTTGCTTTTGTACCGAAGAAACAACGCTCGCACGCGATTCTTTGAGGTATTACTATCATGAAACGACTTGATTGAGGGTTCTTCCAAAATCTTGTATAAACGTTCTTGGCACCAACACTAACAGTTTTTTCGTATGAAGAAAATTTTTCTGATGTTTAGAATTTCAGTAATTTAATTTCAAATTTTTTATTTTTCTCATCTAGAAACTCGTGTAATAAATCGAAGTTACGTTTCGTTAAAAAGTTGCAAGTTTGCTCTCGCTGAGTTATGGCGATTTTGTGAACAAAATTCTCCAAAACTGGACACTTTACTGGGCATGAAAAAAACGAGGGAACTCGTGACGAAAAATCAGCGAGTCCATCTTTAGCCAAGTTGAAAATGTCGACTCAATGATAATTCCGATCGCGATTGGAAAAGAAGGCAAAATAAATAGCGATCGCGCGCATGAAATGGCCAAAGATACGCAGTAGCAGATTGTACATCGTTGCTACTGTATATTTCTCGTGTAGATACTCGGAAATAGACGCTAACAAAAACACACGAAGGATTCTTGAGCAAATGACGTATGTAAAACTGATCATCAGTAGCTACATCACACAAACGTTCGTGCATCCATCAGAGCTCGACTTTTCTTCAACATATCGTACAGTTAGGCTAGTTGAACGTGCATAGTTATCTCGACGAGGCGATCCGTCAAGGCAATTGATGCTCCACGAGGAGGACCGAAGTTCATCCGCTCGTTCATCCTTCGTCTCTCTTTTCATTCTTTGCGAATCGGACGAAAAACCAGGCGATCGAAAGGGAAGAGAGAGAGAGAGAGAAAGGGAGTTGAACGCGCGAAAGAACGGTCCTTGAGCGGCTCACGGTATACACGATATATCCGTTGGGCAGACAAACTCTAACAGATAGACAGCGCCGATGGACACACGGAGTTGAAAATGAGTCTGCGTATTCTGCACTTTCCGCTCAATGGAACCGCGCGAGCCTCGCGAGAATTGTGCTTTTTATTTCTATCTCAATTCTACATCTCTCGCGTGCAAATATATAAAACGAGATCCTCTCCTAGCACCATTCATTCGCTTCGAAGTTACTCCTGAATGAAAATGAATGAGACAAGAATTTTTCCATCAAGATTATTAAATGACACCAACGTTCCTTTTTTTTTTTTTTTGTAGATTCTTCTAGGAATCAATTTCAACATCTCGCTAATACGACACGCTCGTACGATAAAATACCAAAACGTTATTGTATCGATTCTTGCCTTGATTCAGAATTTCAAGTTATCGCGGAACTAGTTTTCCCGATGATTTATTTTTTAAATACGAACAAAGTAAATCATTCACTACTGTCGCTATTGAATAAAATATTGTGAATGTGAATTATTGAGATTATTATATTAACAGCGGAAACGCGAATCATTTGGTCGGACGATTTCGGAGTATTTATTTTGAATTATTTTATAATTTCGAATAAGAATTATTATTTTTCAAAGCGGTCGAGCTTTTCGGCAGGTGAGCGTGTTTATCCGACGGTCGCATCCAATGGTTTCATTAGCAAAGAAGAACCAATCTCTTCCGAGGCATTTCCTAATATTTCCAAACAAGGAAACTCATCAAGAAAAAAACTCAATCACTCGAATCCTGCGGATAGTTTTTTGTTTTATGTCGCTCGACATAATGTGATCATGTGAGTTTGAATGTCTTCACCATGCTCGACCTTATCGTTATTAATTTGCTTCACTGATCTGTGGAAATTATAAATAATTCACATGAGGCAGAAAATTCAATTTTGGGGAAAATATCGTCGCGACGTTGCTTACGAGCTCAGCTTGTTCTAATAGCTATTGGCACCACTGTGTGCAGTAAATATGAAGATGGTTCAATGATGTTTCTATTTCTCCGTTTCGTATGTACATTTTTAATTTTTATGGAGAATAACGTAAAGCCACCCGGTGCTGAAATCTTGACGGAGTCTTTTCCGATTGTAAACGTGGGCGTACCGGAGGTTTCGGCAACTCGAAAACGCGCATAAGCTTCCTATATGCATATGCATATATTATGTGTGTATATTATTGCCTTGGCCGAAAAGTTATCGTGGGCGCGACTCACTTGTCTTTTGCCTCTCTTCCTCTCTCTCCCTCTCTTTCGTTCACCGCCCTCACTAAGTTTCTGTCTCTGTTTGTCTCAGTGGTTCCAGTCTCTGAAAGTTAAGAGTTTCATTAATACAACGATGTCAGTATGGGTAAGGGCGATCGAACGTATTTCGGGTGCTGCTGATGCTGATTTCGAAATCAATTCGCCGCTGGTTCTCTCGACGCATTTTGACAAAACGTTCGTGGATCGCGCGTGGGCATATCAGATATAAAAGACAGAAAGAAAGAAAGAGAGATAAAGCGTCGAACACGGCGTAAATGAGCCCCTCAAACGCGTACGCATGTCTGTGTACACACACAGACGCACAGATACACGTCCCAAGTCCTCGAAGAATTTTGACGAGGCCCGGAGTCATACTCGTTGTATGGGGCGTTCGGAGCCAAGTTGTTTCCAATTCTTTTCAATCCAGTATCTCGTGAAGATAATGAGATAAATAAGTGACGCTTCCAGTTCAAAAATACAGTCCAACATCAGAATTTGTTTCTCTGCACTCAACAAATTGTATATCGAAATTATTTTCCATTTTTTTTCGTTTCTATTTACACGTTTCTAAAACAAATTCATTTTGCGATGAATAATGCATCAGAGATTCGATTGCAATGAGAATTCATCTTGTCGGTTTGAAGGATGTACGAAAATGATGGACGATTCGTAAATTTTTCGTTGAGAACACCAATTTTAAAAAAAAAAACGTAAATGAAACGATTTTTTTTTTTTTTTACGCAATTACGAACAGAATGATCACCTAGCCGTTCATTAAACTCAAAATTTCTTATACACGCGTCCGTATTTACAACACCTGTATGGTTATACCGCGTCGTGATTACCGACTCGTATCACGGTCGTTCGAGCTTTAGCAAACTTTGAAAAAACGTGGGCGCGAGTGTTTCCTGCTTCGGTACATCCGTCATCAAACTTTATTAGCCGTCATCGACCCAGTGAAGAGAGAACAAAGACTAAATTTCTATACCGACCTACAAATTACAGTTGATAAGTGCATTGTTCGTTTCTTCTTTTTTTATTTTTTGTCAAACTTCTTATATGAACGATAGGAAATCGAAAATTTTCGTACGGAGTCATTGACATTGCACACCTTGTTCAGACCGAATGTAAAAATGTCATCCAGAAATAATACAAATGCCTTCCCGCGAGGGACGATTTTTCTTGATGTTTGCAACGTAGCCACTGTCCCATTACAAATTTGTCGCGCTCTCGTTCCTATGAAGTAATTCAAATTCAATTGACACAGAAAAATTATTTGATTCAAACAAGTGATCGTTTTATTTGATCGCTGACTCGATGTTTACTCGTTAATTGTTTAATAGAAATATTGGCTGCACTCTGTTGTTTGGATAAATAAATGAATAATTTTCTTGCAACGATATTTTGTTGGAAACGTAGAGAATTTAATATTTCAGTCAAATGAAACAAAATTTGTTTAAATTTAAATTGAAACAACCGAATTATTTCTCAGGGCCTGGTGGAAATAAATAAAAATTGGTCGATTCCAACTATGACACAAGAACTTGGTCGTTAATTTTTATAGAGCGTTGTAGATTTATAGAAATATTGTTGACAAGGATATAATTGATTGTCGTTTAAACAATATTTTCAAGAATAAGGATTTCCCTCGATAACAAATACAAAACCTCTTCAAATTGGAAGCTGAAAAGATTCAAACGTATTTCGTTGAACTGGGTCTTGGGACCGCAGCAACGAGATTCTTGCCTGCTTGTTGGGTAAAAGCTTCGAACAAAATTTCAACTCTGGTAAAAAAACGCATGGAGGAGAATCAGCTGAGTTAATCCGCTAGGAGGAAAGACGATCAGCTGTGTTTCTTTAAAATTCATCCGAGTCCTCGCGGAAATCCGGGTCGGAAATTTCGCCGCCCTTCTCATCCACGTTGAGCCCAATTGCAATTCCATTCACACAAGTTGGTCTCTCGTATGCACTCTATCCTATTTATATTCCTCCCGAAATGCTTGTAGAGGTTTTAACATGAGCTCGGATGATAAAGGTGGAACGAAAGTTTACGTGCGGCAGGATAAACATGTTTTTAAATCGCTCTCATAAGAAAAAAAAAACAAAAACAGGAATTTTCGTGATAATTAATGTTTTTATCCAGTCAGCTGTTTGAAAATGATTTTCTCGATGCCAAGGGTTATCGCGGTATGCCATTTCTTGGTATGTAATCACGCAGAGATTGTATAGCCGCGGGAGAGACGCACGAGAGCTATATATACATAGTGCAAATCGGCAAAGACGAGAATCCCCGCGCGACTCTCTCCCGTTTGACTCGAGGCACGCGCCTTCGGAGCCTCCTTCGCTCCTTGGTAAGCGGCAAGTTCCTCCACTCTTTGTACATAAGGCCCACTCCAACAAACCGGTACACAGACAAAGATCGTATGCATGCATACGGATTTTCTGTCCCCACTCTTCGCTCGAATCGCGAAGAGATGGCACGAAGGGCAAACGCGTGTGTTGTGTGTCCCGGCGAATGCATCTCACCGATGGGGGATCGCAAGGAGCAAAACCCCCCTCCTCTCCCCCTAATTCGACCTCCCACTTTTCACAGTCGTCCTCACACCCACACGTACTCCCAACCTCTCCACCGCGACTCCTCCTTTCGATTGTGGGCCCTGCGACTCTCTTTCTCTCCCTCTTTTTTCACTCCTGCTTCTCTCCCCTCCCGCCTACTGCGACGCCGCTCTCACTCTCATCGGTCTGCGAGTACCGCTTCGAATCGACGCGGGAGGCTCTTTTCGTCCCTCGCACATTGTATAACGAAATCCTCGGATAGAAATCAACAAAAATATTGACAAAATTAATCGTTTCGTACATTATTCATAAATGTATATCAAACATCATTCGTTGTTAAGAAAAAAAAAACCATCTGGTTGCACGAAAAATTGTGAACCAAACATTATTGTGGAATTTCGTTGATTTTCGAATTTATTCGCGATCTTTTCCAACTGAATGGAATTTGGAACAAACTGGCAATTAATTCAGATATTTGACGTTAACGATGTGTGAATCTAAAAATTCCACCGCATATACCGCGTTATCCACCTAAAATGACATGGTCCTTTGGCAACGCAGTTGATTGTAAAAATGGCAAAATGTATCATCCCGAAAAAAACGGTGCATTCATGATCAAGCCGAGAAAGCGGAATATATTGATAATTTCAGATCAGGGTACAAACGTGTGGGTAAGAAAAAAATATGTATAGCTGAAATATTGCTGCGATGGGATGTACTGTGAAAATTTACCACCGAGATGCAACGAAAATGTCGATAAACACGAAACCACACGCGGCCCTACAAGAATCCGTTCTGCAGCCTCCCGCAAGGATCGTCATCGTGGCCCCACTCCTCCAAGGTTCCTTCTTGTCTCTCATTCTTTCTCTCTCTCTCTCTCTCGCATGCGGTGCTTCAGCCCCCTCAATCAGGGGGGGCCTCTTGCGCACGACTCAGACCCGCTTTGCACATACACATTCATCGGCGAAGGGGCTTGAAACGAATCGAAGACTTCTCCAGCATCGACTACAATATATATAACTCGGTATATACGCAACCGATTTCCCACCCGCCTTCTCCGTCTGTAACTTGGTTTCTCTCTCTTTCTCTCTCTCTCTCTCTCTCCTCACTCTTTTTACACCGGACGAGAGCGTGAGCAGCACACACGCGGTCCGATGTCTACTCTCTCGCCGCACTCCCGAGAGTGTCATGCCTGACGTCCTCGCGTGGAGAGCCTCCCGCGAGCCAACGTACGAGACCCTCGCGCGCGCGCTCGCTCGCGAGCTCGCACACAACACGATCTCACGCGTCCACTCACCGCACTCGCGCCTTGCTCTATCCGTACACATACGTACACACATACGTCGCTATACACACATATATATACACAGCAACATATCGGTACTATATTTACCTACATATACATACGTGCACCTCCCAGTTGGCCGATCCTTTCCTCTTATGGGATAATAACCGATCCTAAATATACACAACTTACCAGTCGTTGAGGGACCCCCGCGATCGCGCATGCACCGTTCCGCCTTCTATATCGCTCGCGTGATTCGTGTTTTGTCAACACTACTTGTCATCATCGCGCGTGTCATGTGTTCAACTGGACACGTGTTCCATCCATTTATAAATACGAAAGTGCTCTATCAATTTTTTATTTAATTGCTCCTATCGACGGGAGCCCCACACGTGACAAGCGATTAAAATGCCAATTTTTAACCAAGTTTTACTGTTTCGTTCATCCCTCGACGTCAGTGCTTGTGTTTTTTCTCGTCGCGCTTAGTTTTTCATCCTCGGGCTATTGCTGGATAACTAGTCGCCCGGATAGTGAATCATCTTGGACCATTTTCACAGACGCCTTTCAAATTTCGCCATTTTTGTGCTATCCTCGTGTGACCTCTGTGCAAGAAGAGGCCGAGATCGCGTGTGCCAGCGACGCAAAAACCTTGTGCTGCTTTTCCTTCGTCTCATCAAAATTTGTGTGCTAGTGTTTTTAAGTGATTTTCATCTCGTTATCAGTGTCTCCTTGCGTCGATGGTGCCAATTTTTTTCTTTCATCGCCAAATAACTAAAACACACGCGGATCTGTTGAAAAGCTCTTCGAATGTGCCTATACACTCTTCGAATTCACGGATCAAAATAAAAGGTGCCGACTCATTTCCACGATTTCTTTCCTTCTCTTCGATTCTCATCCGAATCAAAATAATTTTTTTGTTTTTTTTTTTAATCAATTCATTATTTTCCCATGAAACTGCGTTCTTGATCGCGGCGGACGAGTCGAGTTTTTTCCGAGCACCTTCGATCGACCTTTCAATTAAAAAAAAAATATAAATATTTATCCGAAAAATCGACAATTCAGGAAAATAGATCGAAATTGACAGCTGAGAAAATCGCAGAGGTGCGGAGAATAGGAGGTGATTCAGAAATCATTTGCCAACGCAGGTGTGTGAGTGTGTGTATGTGTTCGCGGGTATGGTGACCTATATGTATTATGGGGGTTCGTGGACTGAGGTGTCAGCCACGACTCTTTGTAACGGAAAAATCGCTCGTGTGCCGAACCGACAACGATTCAAAAGGCTTGTCGATGTTTGTTGAGAGTGTGGATTGAAAAAATGACAGAAAATATTCCTCGTATTCATTCTTCCTCCAGAATTCTGAAAAAAAAAACTTTTTGTATAGAGATCGTGAAAAAATATTTCATTTCGCGAGACTGTAACATTATCAATGGAATGCTGGACGAAAAAGCAATTGGACAGTTTTGATCGGAAAAACTTGGCGGACTGTTCGGATTCTCACTCGGTATAGCGCACACTGCGGATCAAACTTCATGGGCTCTTGGAAATTAAACGGAACGATTATTTTATAAATCCGTCAGACAAGTCTGCGCAGATTCGTTTTGACGTTCAGCAAAGCGTTCAGCCCTCCAGTGTCAGTTTTTATCGATTTTTATCGAGAAACGACTCTTCGCTATGCAGCAGCCTGTCAAAGTCTCGCCATCTTTTTCAAATTGTCGAATTTTGAAAATTTCCCTGGACACTTTTTTCCTTGCGGAAAATACGGCGCTCGTTCCGATCAATCCATAAGTTTGTCGACACACGAGGCACTTTTATCCCAGACCCGTAACGAACTTTTTTATTTTGCGTGATATTCGCGTAAGATTTCTTTGACAGACCGTTCGCATTTTCCAATTCTTAACTCATCGCGAACATTATAGCGGTTCACTACCGCTGCTGTTGTTTAATTAAGCGATTCCTATCGCAGGCACGGATCTGACAATTAAATCGAGTGTCAAAAATAACCAGCGCGCCTTGCGCTAGCACGCTGAACGGTTATTAGCGTTTGCACTGTGTGCGATAATTTTCCAATACGTTGAATTTTCGTCCAGCAAATGAAAATACCTGCAGGGCGTTTAGGGACCAATGCTCGTGAATGTAAAAAAAAGTTTCACGTCTTGAGTCTGATGAGTTTCTAATTACTACACCCGGAGGGTTCATTCAGCCACGCCGTTGGTGGGTGAGCAAAGGCCCAAAAAAAATACCAACGCGATCTCTCGTGACGTTTTCCCCTCGGAAAATACTCATCCATATAGAATCTCAAAATTGAGAACTGAAAGCGTCGAATTCTATGAAAAAAGGGGCGAGTCGCTTCGTTGGTATTGACGCGTTGATATTTTCGAGATTTCGGAATTCGTCGACATATGTTGAAGCAGGTCGCGATTGCTATGAAATGTTAAGTTCGTCGTACAGCTCGATTCTCACCTCCTTGCTCTGGGTTTCAACCTCCTTCGCCGACGCTTTTTCCTTCAAATCTTATGCAGTCAGTGCAGCACGAATATTTCGGAATACGTGTTAAAAAGTCCAGGTCAATCTAGCTGGGCGAGTGAGTTTATTTGGATGCGTTCTCCCAAGCTCTCTGCGCTGCTGCGGTGAACTTGTGGGAGGGGCTCATGCACCCGGAGCTGCAAAACAGCGCAATCTGGTTGCCGATCTTTCTGGAGTAAAATCTCCCGTTAACCCTGTACCTGCAGGTATCTTAATCCTTGAGAGGAATAAATTTTGGAAAAGAGCGTGAATGCAAGAATTCGTAGCGTACGATTTCTCCATAATTAGTTAGCTATGTGAAAGCGAACGAGCAAGGAATTGCACAATTTCATCAAACTCGGACTGTTTCACTGATTATTTTCGCGTAACTTACTTCCGAACGAAAAAAAATCGCTGGTGTCGCGAAATTTCAGAAAATTCGAAAAAACTTTTTTCTTTGAAAATATTCAAGCAATTGAAAAAACCTCGCGCAAAAATGACGCGCTAATTACTCGATATCCATCTAATTAATTATATCGGTGCACGGAGTTGTGGGAACACAGAATCGTGGGATGAGTTAAAAAATCGAATAAACAGGATGAAAAAAAATGATAATTGAATCGTATCAGTTTACTTGAATACCCGGGCAATAAATATTGCTTAAAGCTGCTTAATACTTGTCCGAGGGAATGAACGTAAGCTCCTTGAAGAATAAATAAAGTAGAAATGAAGAAAAAGGAAAAAAAAATGAGAAATTTCGTAACGCTTAAACGATGAAACCCGGTAGTAGGGGGCGCGGGAGAAAGACGAAAGCATACGTACAGCCTTACACGAAAGCCAATCGAAAACGGTAAAAGGCAAACGAAAATAACCGGAACGTAAATATTCTGCCGTCCCGGTGCAGCCCAAACTCCAAACGAACGATCCTCTCCTTCTGTCACGTGGAAGAAACAAGCTATATGTGGTTTTTTCCACGTTTCAGCCCTGGGAATATTACAAACCGAGCCAGAATACGCACAACCTTAATTTTGTGACTCGATATACGTCATTAAATATAAGAAATAGCGCGATTAAACGTTTTTCTCTCTCCCCATTTTCTTGATGCCCCATTCGTTTTAGCCCGACGGTTAATGAGCCGGCCGAGTTAAACGAATGGTCCTCAAAGACACGTGAATAAATCAGTATGGTACGCGTCCGATTTCGTTTCGTCCCAAATATCCTTGCGATTCCTCAAGCCCCGCGTTTCTTGTGAAAATATGTTAAGAAACGAACAAAAAAAACTATTTCCAGAAAATAATCTTCAGCGACCGAGATGTGCCACAAAAGTTTCGCGGAGATGTAATTATTTTCTCGTAAAAAGATCGACAGACTAGTAGAGAAAAAAATCGATTGATACGAAAAAACTAACGATCATGAAAAATAATTTGAAAAACTCGAAATCTTTCAACATCTTCTGCGAGGAGATAATTTCACAATAATTCAAATATATCAAACGAAGCTGATGCATCGATTTAAGGAGTGAATTTATTGATCTCTTATCGCGCGAGACACCTCTCGCGGACTCGAGCTAATTGCCCAGCGAGTATAGTCGATCTGTAGTCCGCCAACCGTTGCGAGAGATGCGCGATTAATTAAAAGGAATTAGGCTTAATTAGCGATCGCAGAGGGGGTCGAGATACTTTTCTCGGCGGGTGGAAGCAAAAGTCGTGTACTCGATGCTCGCTGCTACCATTCTCTCTCGTCAGTGACATTGAAATCTCTACGATCCCGTTGCCAACAGTCCTGGGAATCTCTCGAATTTCTACCCGATGCTGCTCCACATTAAATAATCATACCAACCAACTTTCCTCATTTTTTTCCAACAAATTCTTTTTACACGTTGCACAAGACTAGTCAACGATGATAATGACCCGCAGCATCTGATAAGAGTGGCTAATGGAATAGGCACAAGAAATTTCCATTGAAAGGGTCAAAGTCCGTAAAAAAAAAAAAAAAAAAAAAATCAAATTATTAAAAAAAAACAATGATCAAAGAGAAATGAGACGACAGAGAATTATTCGCTCGAAGGAAACTCGGTCTTGGTGTCTGTGCGCGATCAAGAGCGTATGGTTTTACATCATGGCCCGCATATGGATGAGAATCGTAGATACGAAAAGAAAAAACGACAACGTTATAAATTTTTCAGGAACCGAGAAGTACCTGGGAGTGTTTTTTCTTGCGGAGTGACCGAATCCCGGAAATGAAATTTGAATACCCAAGCAAATAAGGAATCTTCATCTAGTCAGAGATCAATCAGGAAGAATGACAGAAATTTAACGTGTGTAATCGGCTGTGAACTAGTGCGACCGACCACGGAAAATTCATTTCCGAGCATTACCCGATCGCGGATGAAATTTATCTAAACAAATAACTAATCTTGCTGGATCCAACGGAATTTTTGGACGGCAACGGTTTCACTATCGTCAATGGACACAGTGCAAATTCTTATCAAAACAAATAAATATTTAATAAACATTGAGCCACCGGAGCAACATTCGTAACCTGAAAAATCACGAATAATATGTAAAGATCGAAGTGTGTGCCACGTTTCACTCGACACAATAAAAAATCCACTAAATTATATCAACATGGTTATCTTGGATCCGGATCAGAAGCCGGAGAGACAGCACTGTGGTCGTCGAATGTGTGCTATTTGCAGACGAATCAAACGTGACAAAGGTAAAACAATAAAAAAGTGATTTAACGGAGTCAGCCAAGCATGGCTCATCAAATTTTACATTCACTAACATTTCCAGTGTCGATACTGTTAATGCGGAGCTGTATATACTTTTGAGACTCGAAGTACGAACCAGATCTCGGAGCTTTATGTAGATTTTGATAATTAGTCGGACGTGGAATCCTTATAGTTGTGGCACTGACAAACGAACGATTACTTCGTCAGCAGGTTGGCAAGTCCACTGCCCACGACTCTTCGACATGAGCATTTTCGCCAGTTTCGCAATTTATGTTTTATGAAAAAGAAATCCATAAATTTCAATTTTTTGAAATCTTTTCACTGAATATCTCGATTAATTATTAGTAAAACTTGATTGATGGGAATAAAATTGTATTTGCCTTACATTGTAGGAAGAAAATGGAGTAAAATGTCAAGTTTGACGAATATTTCGTTTTCTGAGTACAAAATTATGACAAAGTCATACGAAAGTCCGTTAATTACGAAGGAAATTGTGTCGGCGTACGAATGCTTGATCGTTCAATTCAATAGAAGAAAAATAATGTTTTTGTTGCTCGTCATTAACGCCCTGGTTTTTTGCGTGGGCATAGTGAAATACATCACATTGTTTTTCACGTCATCGGTTGAGTTATATGATTAGATGCACGCACGTGACTTTGAGAATTCAAACGCTATTGGCATGGATTATTCATTGGGGGAACTAAGAATCGTCTATACGCGTCGCCATCGTCGTTCTGGAAGTGACGAACTGACGTGCGTCAAACGGAACAAGTGCACCTCCGGCCTATAGTGTATTCGCATAATCCTGGATCAGCCATTCGCGTGTACAAATAGCGTGTTATCGTCATGACAAATAACAGAGAAAATAGAATTCAATTTTCAACCATTCTCGTCGTTTTTTCACAGCAAAGAGAACGACGTTTCCGCCAAAGTTTTATTCAGAAAATGTTTGTCCATGAAAACCCTATGAATCGATAAAAATCTCGCCAAAAATTTGCCACCGGGTGACATTTTATTTAAAATTCTGAGTCCTGAGGCTCGTCAGCCAACAAACTCTCTAGGAGACTGTTTGGTTTATTTGTATCGTTCGTACAGACCCGGAAGAATCGTTTAAATTCCAAAATGACCAAAACACTTTCGATATTTTTCGAGTCGATGTCGCATGCCTCTTCCTTCTACAAAAAAAAAATCACTACGAACGAGGCAAATAAACATTACTTAAAGGAACAAATGAAACGGTTCGTAGTAAAGATCCAATCGTGAGCACGCATATTCGCAGTAAGTAGCAAGTAAAATTGTAATTCTCGTGTGCGAAACTTTTCGTGAGTATTCTGAACGACGACTAAATCACGCACGCGAGTTGAAACTCCTTTAAACTTTGACGTCTTTCGCATGAGGAGACTCGATCCTTAAAACCTTTTTTTTTTGACGTTCTCGTCTCTTTTGAACTGGACTCGTCTGCCCAATCATACCGGAACAATTGATTCGTTCGAGCAATCCGTTACTCTGAGAGACTCATAATAGACCCGGTTATATTCTTGCGAGTACACTTCTCTATCACTTTGTCCAAGTGTATATAGATGTGAGCCTTTCTCTTGACGCAGTGCAGTTCATTTCACACTGGCATGAAGCAGCATATATGTATTGGAGGTACCTACACAAGAATTTCATTCAAAGAAGCCTGCTGCTTGTAAATAGCGTGAACGAGTCGCGTGCGGATGGTTTGCCTCTTGACTCTCGGTTTGCTTAGGTCCATACAAAGATTATCTACTGTGTAGTACGATTTCTGTACAACAAGTTTCGATGCTATTGATGGGCAAAGTTCTCTGTGGCACTGGAGAAGCATCAATAAGAATACAACTTTTTTGGGGTATATTTATCTTGAGAGACGGCGTCATTCTCTCTTTGAACCGTTCGAAACATTTTTCAACGTAAAATCGTACCGAAACGAGGTAATTTAAAATTCTGAAGAATTTCGTAGAGCGCACGCAAAGAATGAAAGTCCCAAAGACACGAAAAAAAAACTCGGCACATCAATAATGTAATGATTTAAATTCATTGCGTAAAAAATCGTGCAATCGATTTTGCTAAATTCGTGCTCGATCTCACGTCAGCTTAGTCGGACAGTGATTAATGCGAAAACTAGAACACTCGTTTCGAGCGCGTACACCGATTGCAAAAATAGGGAGATCACGATCGAAATCATCCCCATGAATAATTACGATTAATTCGAGATTTTGACGAGCGACGATTGCAACTCTCGCTGATTGTAATATTAAATTTACTCTTTCACAAAACTAACGACGGTAAATAATCGCTTTCGTATTTGTGAAAGGACGAACCCGCGAGGGACTCGGATCTCGAGTGATCGAGGTGCCCACGTGTCATTGACAGCGAGAAGAGTGCCCCTCGCTGCTTTGCCTACGTGAAATACTGAGTAGGCTCGTACAGGATATAATTTAGACTCGATAGTAACCAATACATAAGAGTACGTTCATGTATATACTACGTGGTTGGTTATACTGATAAATATGTATCTGCAGCCTACACTGCGGTGAGGTACGTCGTAATATGCATAGAGAGGCCACGAGAGTGAAAGAGAGATATGTTCGTCGATGGTGAGAGTTTGAATTTATGAATGAACGGCTATACGAGATGAGGAGATTGGTAGAGAGATGCGGAGCGGTGCGAAGGGCGCGCGTAGGTATAGATAATCTATATATATATATATATACATGCATATTGATGGTTTTTCAAAGCCATACGGCGACGGTGCGGGAACAACCCACGCTCTATCATAATCCAGACCTCCGCGCGGCCTAGTAAACGCTTGCAATATAACGACTCGAGCATGGCGCAAGGTTGTCCAGCAAGCACGTATTTTGTCCCGCGGCATCTGCCGAGATCTTTGATATACCCGAGCAGTTCAGAAAGATGGGGAAAGAGAGAGAGAGAGAGAGAGAGAGGGAGACGACGAGCAACGGAGAATCATATAGAGACACTTTCTGTATTCCTCGCAGGCGGTCTTATCGATTGTAACGCTTAATCTTGGCTCGCGAGAAAGCCACGCGCCAACATCGCTACTGTTTTACCCGAGACACGCTTCCCAGTAAGCCTGCTCTACGTATATGCGTTATTCCTTCGTAGTATAAGTTTATGTGGCAAATATCCTGCTACCGGATCGGATAAATGACTCGATAGTACCATAGCACGCTCGACAATCAACGCACTCTATTCGCTACAGGCAATTCGGCCAGTTCGACGAAAAATTCATTTATTTTTAATCATCCATTCGCGCTTGTGCGCGACGTGTTAGCCTCATTTCGTCATTTCAATATTACGCGTTCATTGCGCCATGTATGGAGCATTGATAACAGAAATTACGAGATTGTTCTCGCGGCTTATGAGCGGAAACGTTTTAACTTTGAATTGTTGGGTTTTTATTTTTTTTTAAGGAAAAGGAACCTCATCCTTCAGCGAATTGGTCGTTGATCGATAAATCCGTTTGCACGGTGACGATGCAATAGTTACGTCTGTTGGTGCGAAGCTTTGGTATTAATACGGAGATTGTATTGTATATATAGGTGGATAGATGCATAGACTAGGTGCAGGTTTCCAAAACCGTCTTGCGAATGCACCAACATGCGCGCGCATGCCACGAGAATTGTGGATTATGCGAGACCGGTCTATTTCTGGAATCGCGGCCTCACACAACAAACAAGCCACGGGACGAACATACTAATTATTTTTTAGTCTCACTCTCGCACGTATGTACAAGCGTATATTTTTGTATACGCGACCCAACTATTCGCGAGTATCATTCGCTCTTTCTCTTTTTCGTTTTTTGAGGGGAGATTTCGACGTGCACGTAGCCGCAGTCTCGCAGTGAACGAGATTAATGAATAGAGAATGAGACACAAAAGAAGGGAATTAAGGACACCGATTTTATCGCTCTGACGAGAAAGTATGAATGCTATACGTCATTTCAGCACCAAAAAACACTCGTAAGAAAATAGCCGAAAACTTCTAGAGTATCACAAAAAATAATCATAGCATCACTGCTGCTAAAAGTGTGTTGCAGCAGCGAGGAACATGCATATGTCAAAAAGGGAAGAAACAAGAATAAACGAGATGAGAAAGAGAGTCGAATCGACCGCGCACACCAATATGCAGTTGCAATGTGGTCGCATGATGCACTGGTCAGATAAAGTAAGAACATGCCTGATCAAGAAATAAAGTGCGAGAAAAAGGTTCTGACGATGAGGGAGTACGCGCAGACCCCAACACTCGAACAATATCGAATGTTGATGTGTTTGCACGCACACGACGAAAGGTAATAATAAGTAGAAGAGAAAATGAGCAGACAAGTCGAAACAATTGAGATTCCGCGTGCACGACCGATCGAGAGAAGTTACAGCAAGGGGAATTGCCCCCTCCGCACTTCGGCAGAGTCTCGATGGAAAAGCACGCTTATAAATGCCGAGGGGCAAATGTATCGTTACAGGAGGGAGGATCATGCCTCAAGGCGCACACATATACCCAATGTATGCACCGGTGTATGCGTGCCATTCGCGTGTATATACAATGCGGCAATGCACCTGTGCATTGCCGCCATATACGATACAGAGTTATGGAGTTTTTCCTCGCTACTCAGCTACGGAACGATCGTATCTTAACGGCGAAACCCAACTCCATTTGTGGAAAGTCACCGCAAAACGATCCCTGCTGCTCCGGTGTGTGGCTGCTGCTGAGACGAGTTTAAGACGCGAGACGCGCGGTATACGAGCGATTTCAAATTGCGCGCGTGGTACATAAACGAGAGATGACGAAGGAATACAAAATAAGATAAATAAAGAGACGCATGAATAAAAAATTTGAAAAAAAGCTGCTTGAGGAAGCAAAGCTCGTGTTGGCAGAGCGGAGGGCAACCAGCCAGACAGACAGGCAGGCAGCTCGAATCAAAAAACGCTTGCATATATCGATCCGAGGCTTGTGTATATGTATAGGAAATGATCGCTTCGATCATCGAAACGAGCAGGGGACAATCCTTTCGTTAATTGACGCTCTTTTCGAACGTCGATAATGAACGAAGACGTGAGCATTCTCCAATCGACCAAGACACTCATTTTACCAATAAACGTTTATTATGCTATTATGAAAAGCGAGCAGCTCATTTACCGGACGACGAAGCCTAGCATGTGATTTTTCCAGGCACGATTTCTTTAATTGATTCTCACTGCTCGGCGATTGACTGGACGAACGTTTAGCCAATTCTTCATAGTGCTGACTTCGACAGCGTTTAACTTTTTTTTTCTATTTTTCTAAACATTTTCAATAATTTAGCGGATTTTAACGATTTCTACTTATATTACGATTTCGTGAAATTGAAGGTGGAAATAATTGGAGAAATAGGGCCACAGGGTCGGCCGGAGACCAAAGTTTATAGAGATTGTGAAAGAGCCACGAAGGCGCGCGATCCGTTTTGCCAGGGGGGCTGATGGGTGATTCGAACACGTTATTAAGACACGGCGTGATGAATCGAGGGACGCGCCTCAGAGCTGATGCATTTATTATGTACCTACGCGCCATTTTATTTCGCGTTCTATATCGCGTCCATGTTACTCGGAGAATTTCAACAGCAGCAGTACAATAGAGATAGCTCGGCTTTAGCTCCGAGACGAGAGGAAGCCCCAGCACTTGGCGAGCGCGCCGCGCAGTCTGCAAACTTTCCTCGCCCCACCGCAACCATACGATGTGAATTTTTCACCATTGTTTTTCGTGCTTTTTTGTGCCTTAGTTCTCTGGATACCCGACTGGCCTCCTCCTGCACTAATGCACTTTTCTCGGAAAGTGTACATAACGACGATACATTTTTTGTGCCTTCCAAGCTAATAAAATACGTTGAATACATTAAATTACCATTTAACGTGTATACTATGTGAACGCCAAGGAGCATGAAGTGGTACATGAGCACGCACGCAATCCACGAGTATCCATGTGAATGCATTTTTTATTTTCTTTTGTTTTTGTCGCTATGCTCGCGTTGAGAGGTGTCTCGATAAATCCTCAGCTAATTCGGTGCTGATGAGAAATAACATTTGATTAATTATGCAACAGAAAAATCCGGCCACACATATGAAACAAAAAGAAGAAAAAAACGTTGAATAAAAAACGTGACTTTCAGAGCGCATCGTGTACCGTTACAAAAGATCTGTTCTCGGACTTGCTCACCACCACCAAACACCCACGCACTTTTCATCAGACCTCTCCTTCCATCGCGCTCAAAGAGACTTTGACGACGTACTGTCGTGAAGATTATCGTAAATCAGGCTGAAAAATTATGTGCCCTACGAATTAAAAGTACGGCTGCAAGGAATTTTTTAAATAAAAATCAAATAATTGTGAATAATTAACCGAGATGCTAATTAGAAAATCGAGTTTTTCTCAAATTAAAATAATTCGTAGGATTCGCTTAATGTTCGGGTCGCTTAGATCGTGCATTTTGCCATATATTGCTCATCATCGCAGAAGGAAAGCGTCTGCTTAATATTTTCACCTATTTGACGCGCTGTACGCACTCGAAGCTTTCTAAAGTGCCGCTAGAGGGTGCTTAAGTGTACACTCGCATAATACTCACCATATGTAACTATCAAAATCTCATAAGAGCCGCTTTGTAAGCGATTTACCTGCAGGTTCGTACCAGAAAACNTCTCTCTCTCTCTCTCGCTCTCTCCCTCTCGCACTTTCTCGCTAGTAGTTTCACCGTGGCTTACCGATCTCTCTTATTCTATCGTGTACAGTATTATCCTTACATATGTTTGTCCTTGTCACAAACTCGCGAGTGACAACCACGGAGAGTAAGAGACACACTACGCGTTTTCCACACGTGGGTGTATTAACCAGTTCCCGTGGGCTCGGCTGTCAGGCCCACGTGGGCCGCCCACACGAGCCCGTATTTACTCTCGACACACAGGTACAGAGTGATTCAGAAAATCTAAGCGTCCCTTCCCTACTCTCGTCGCGCGCGCGACATCCTTTTGACGGAATTCAATAATGCTTTCAGTGCCACACATACACGCGGAGAATCGTTCAATAAATCCATTGAACGAATAACAAATTCGTTACTCTCTGTAGCGACACTTTGAAACGTTTTTTTCGAAAATACGAAAAATAATCCTCAGCGAAATCGAACTTTTGGCAACATTGATGTTTATTTCCGAATTCCTTATAAACACAATACGTGGAACTCGAAAAATGAAAAGTGTGAGAAAAAGAGGATGCGGAAGACCATACGAACGCTCGTGGCAGCTTTTCGATCCCATTAAATGAGACGAATAGCGGCGGTAGAACTGGAGAAAGCATGAGAAAATAAAAAACCAAAAGAAAAGGCTTGAAAGACGGCTTGCCCGCGAGAGATGAAAGGACGATGAAGAGAATCCTTTAGATATGCATATGGATATAAAGACTATGGTTAACATTGTGACGTAAATGAGAGATTAAAGTTATACAGGCGAAACGAGAGAAGAAGGGGAATACGGAATGTTACGTTATGTATAATGCCTTAACAATGATTGTTAGCAAAGAATAGACCGTAAAGACCATTTTTTGGGCTGAGAATTTTTCAATGGCCGAGCGTTTGATTAAGTGGGCAAAGCCTCTTGCTCTACGGCTTTTGATCCGAGCGCATACGCACGAATGCGTTCAACACGGGCACATGAAAGACACGTGGGCGCATATAAGATCGGCCTCAGCAAGGTGCTTTCGAGATTCGTACTGTACGTTTGATTTCTTACTTTCTTACTCGCGTTCGATCGACGAGTTCAACTCTTGACGATCTTTCGCAAAAAAACAAAAAAATCTTGAGACTTTCAAGAGAAATCTGCGATCCAGACCCAATCGAGAACGCTTTTTCCTTCACACCATCATCCGTCGCTGTCGAAGCTTTCGATATTCATCACTTCGGACTTTCCAGTTCTGTGTTGTATCTCCAACAATGTGTGCCCATCGTCCGATGACGTAAGCAATGGCGATCTTTGGGGAATGAAAATAATTTGACGTTTGCAACCGAATGGAAAAAAGGGAAATTAAAAATCCGATCTTTTCGTATCTAGATCGAATATTCGAAATTTTACGGATACGTAATTGAATTTTTTATATGATGATCGACAATGATTTTCATAAAAACACTACCGAGGCCTAAAATCCGGTCTGAAAAAACGAAGAAACGTTCAAAAACTCATTTTTACGTAATCCCTGTGATTCGAATGTGCATAATTTGGAATATAATTTTTTTCGTTCCTCCCAGAATCGAATTTACAAGGGAAACTGTCAGCTTAGCTCGAACAAGTAGACTTACTCAATTATCGATTTTATTTTGATTGCTGAATTTTATCGAATTGGAGAACGCGAGAGCGATGAATTTGCAAGTACAAGATAACGGAGTGGCTGATGGTTAAGAGAGTTTGAAACAATGCCAATTTGTCGTTAGTGTCAGTCGGTGGGGACACGTGTAGCAATTACCATAACACAGGAAGCCTGAAGTCGTAGTACACTCGATCCCATGCCACTCACTGCGTTCTGTCTTTTTGTTGTATGTAGATCTTTTGGAAGCTTTTGTTTTGCGCGTATATATATTTGTTTTTCTAAATTCACGATCGTACGAGATTTGGTGAATGTGGAAAGAAGACATTTATACCGCGCGCGTTGTCAAAGGGTACACGAGAGAGACAGCGCGAGCAGGGGGAAAGATAATTCTCAACTTCTAACGGAAATCGATTGTTGGCAGAGGTCCATCGTCCGAAGGAGAGCGCCACACTTACATTTTATCTCTCTATCACTCACGGCCAACCTCTCCTCGCTCCAAGGATTCGTTCACATTCGTTGTGATCTCAAACATCTGTTCTAGCAAGTTTCGAGCTGTGAAATCTCGACCTACGTCTATGAAACCGTCCGACGAATTATTTCGAGGAAATCCCATAGTCCGATCCGCGAATGTCTACCGCCGCGTTGGAATTCCGCTTCTTTTTTCATGACAAATTTTTCTGATATTGGAGATTGCATAGAAACTCGATTCTTTTTTATACAAAATCGAGTTCCTCTAGCCGACGAATCTGTATTTCGGTTTGGGCCCCGAGCATCGCGGAATCCCATTGCAGTAAATACGATTAGCGTGGTTTTTCTTATTTAACTTTTATCCAACATTTCGAGCGCTCGAAAACATCGTATGTAAGTTATTATAAGTTTGTCGGCATATTTCGCGAGAGTACGCGTCACACGAGGAAATATAAAAAAATACAGGCAATGTTGAAGTCGCAAGAAAAAGAAAGATTTTTCGCGATGCGCGAAGCGAAAGTGCATGTGACCATGTCGAGAAAAAAATACCAAGTATTTCCGTCGCGTTCAACGAAATTGGATTCGGAGTGAGTGCATGAAGAAAAAAGGGTCGAAAAGGCGCGAAACTAAAACGAGGGATCGCAAAAAATTTCCGGCCAGTTATATGAGAAGGAAATATATATCAAGCGCTTTCCGTACCAGAGAAAAATTCACCAATTTTTTGTTTTTTTTCTTATCGCTATATTTCTTATTCCCGAGTCATCCCCGCGCAAAACAAAATATCTTGACACACATTACAGTTTGTCCAAGAAATCCAGGAGATCGAGAGACTTTTTACATCTTAGTCGTCGCGCTGTTATCACTGCAAGGAGAGGACGAAAATAGTTGGGAAAGAGAAAAAAATAATGCAGAGTGAGTCGAGCAAAATCGCGCAGAGTGAGGAATCACCGGATGGGCAGCTTCACGCGCAGCTCGATTGATATATAACACTCTGCTTTACATAACTTTCGCATATACTATCACGTGCTCGCTGCATTCGTTGAAGAAAAAAAAATGACGTAAAACTCAAGTCAATGATTTATCGCGATGTATATCGCAAGATTCCGGTGTTATTGCCCGCATTTATTCTGCACCAATTTTTTTCTTCCCATTTATTTCTACCTCATCTCTCATCTCTCGCGCGTACTCGTTACTATGTCAAACCCGAATTTCGCGCATTCACAGTATATACGAAGACTCGGGGTTTTAAGGGGTTGCAAAATTTAGTGCCAATGCATGCTCTGCCCCTCGAAGAGCTTTTACATCTTTATGTGTAGAGACATTTATACATAGACATATGAAAAGCCCAATTTTTCTTAACGATATTCCCCCGGAGCAGAGCGAATGTGTCCAGAATTAAAAATACTGTCATGACTCTGGAGAAACCGGAGGAAGCTGAGAAGTCAGCGGAACGGCGTTACACCATAAATAAGACGATTCGAGAATCGAGCAAGTAAATAAACCTCTTCAAATCCAATGACAAATTAATTTCTACAGCCTATGGAATTTTTTAACGATGGAAATTTCTGCAGTCAGTAAATTCTTGAGTAAAATTTGCATAAATATGCAACAAACGAATATTGGTAATTCGTAAACCCAAATTTTAAATGAATTCTTTTAGTCCCTCTGACGATGCTGGAAAATGCAAACAAATTTCATGGGAATTTGAAAAAAAATGTCGTACGATAAAATGAAACATATTTCTAGTGCGTTAAGGAGGATGTTTGTTTTTCTGATGGCGAAAAAAAATGTTCATCTACAATCGTAATACCCCGCCTTTAGAAAATGTCGAGTACATTCTGCTGGGAGCTGGGTAACGAACTTCTATGTACGTCTGCGTGATCCACTTTTCTCGTCGTCCTATCGTAACCAACGTAAAATACACGAATGCTGCATTTTTTATTAGGAGGCGTGGTTGCTGTGTGTGCATGGCAGTGGGCGGAGCATCCTAATGGGTTCCATCCAACTAAACTGCTAAACGCTTGTCTTCTATATTTCCGAGTCTCTACACTTGACGGTCTAAATGCGGAAACAGGCAAATTAGTAATGAGTGATATAATTTCATAAATCCACCATTCAAGTTGCTCTATTGATTACTCGCAGGAGCAGACGTAACTCTCGTCATCAATTATTCCCTCATCCCTGACCTCGAATAATTATTTATTCCGTTTTAGAAGTGGATGAAAATTTCATTTTTCGAAAAATCATTGAAAAAACGATCTCATCCAATTTGAATTTTTTTTGCTGAATTTTGTAATAATGAAGCAAACCACAAACCAAACGGTCCATCGTTGATGACTCAATCGTGACATTCGGTGGGTAAGAAAAACAAATATACAAGAATAAATTTGTGCTACAAATTCTTCTCTCCCTTGACCTACAATGTGAATCGGATTTTGTTGAAAAATATCGATTTTTTGTTTAATACTTAATCCCTAATCTCTGGAAAAACGAAATAGAATTTCGTTACTTTCAAAAAAATATGTAATTGATTAGCAAAAGTGAGTTTTATAAAATTATCCAAAAAATGGTGTAAAATTGAGAAAAACGTAAAATTCATTCTGTACTTCGCCAGTCTTTAGTTTCTGTCGCCCCACGCAGACACAGTATTCGAATTTGTGGGTCTCTCCAATTTCAATTCGACGATACAAAAATCGAGGGAACGTTGCAAAATCACCGCACGGTGCGAACGTCTGTATCGGAAACACCTCGTCCGCGTGACGGTGCGCTCTCCGGCGCAGCGGCGGACGTCCACGAGAGCATTTTTATGAGACGCGGCTCGCCAACGTCTTTAGACTCCCGGAGAAATGCTCTCAGAGTGTAGCCAAAGAATACGACAAACGAAAACAAAAAGTTTTGCACTGTTCGACTACTCGCGATATTGCAAAGTGTCGACTTTTCCATGTTGAGTTGGACGCGATAGCGCAGCGGTGATTTCCATGGAATAGACGAGAGATGGGTCCACCGTCCATCGTATTAACGACTCTCGCGTATATATGTGTGTGGATGTGTATGTGTGAGCTTTTTACGGACGCAGGCGTGAGTGTGTGTGTGTTCGTATCTGGGTCGATGTTCGCGTCACGGAGGTCCCCTCGGAATCCTCCGGCCACGGCGGTGTTTCCTTTCAACGACACGATAAATCACAATCTAGCGGGATATTCGGTCGTGTTGTTCTCTCTTCAATGACTAGCGGCGAGAGAAAAAAGAAGAAGAAGGAGAAGAAGCATAAGAATACAAAAAAAAACCAGAAGAAGCGCGGGTGTTGTGGCGGATTTGTGGGTCAGCAGGCGCGGGTGTCGCAGACGCGAAATCGCGCAACAGTCCTTCGTCTCGATCCTCCTCTCGCGGAGACTCCGTAGCAGCAGTATATCGCACTGGTACTTGCCAGTGGGAAACACGTACGAACGTACATAAAAACGTTGAAAAACAAAGACGACGATTTCTACCTCAAAGAATAAAAAAAAAAAAAAAAAAAAAAAAACAACATTATCCGACGAGGAAAATGGAGAAAACGAAAAAGGAGAGTCGAGCTGATATTTATCCTTATAAAAGTATAGAGCTATAGATTGTATATGTTCACGGTAAAGAAAAAAAAAGAAAAAAATTTAAAGACCACTCTTAAAAGCGAGATTTCGCAAGTCCACTCGACTCTGATGTCGCTGAAACGAGATTCGTAAAACTATAGTCTCGATCCTGTTTCTTTCGATGGATCTTGTAATCGTTATCTCTTTTTCTCTTTTTTCCGTGCCCCTCTCTTTCGACTGTCTCTTTCTGTCAACTCCTCCGTTCGAGATATGAGAAATTGTTCGCTCATCATCCCAGCACAACATTCGAGTCACGCTTTCGTCTCGTTACGAGAGGAAGCCAACAAAACTATAATAAGTGTACACGAGTAGCCTCCGCAGAATTATTCCATGAATATCAACAGCCACTCCGAAGAAATTCACTTGATTTATTTGTCAGAGTGTTTCTTAACACAACGAGATTAAATTAATAAACAAAAAATTCAAAATACTTCCATTTGCTAATTATGAGATGAACCAAAATTAGAAAAAATCGTGCGGCTCGCAACTAGAGGCTCTGGGTTCCGTGCCAAAAAAAAAATGAAAAAAAAATATCAAAACCCATGAGCAGGAAAAGGTCGTTGTGATTAAACGGTGCATGTGCAAACTTTCCCTTCCCCTCTGGACGGTTCTCGGCGCACAGGAGGGTAGCGATGCCCTATGCGTTTTGGGACTGACTGCTCGATCATAACTCAACAAGTGTCTACTCGAGCGCCTCCTCGAGGTCGTGTGCTGTCGGCTGCGCCACCCGGAAACCTCAGCAGCAGCGATTGTATCGACAAGATTTTTTTGCATTGCAAATACGAGAACGTTAATATCGTTCACGCGACTGGGGAAGGAAGAAAAAAGGAATCATAGCGAATCGATATAGAGAGTAAAAACTACGGAAATCCGGAGATTGAGGGAATCGGAAAAAAAATAATAACTGGACATTCATTTTGTTTGATGGCGAAATCCCGAGTCCGCAGGCATTGGATTTTTTATTTAAAAATTTTACAAATATGTTGAAAGTGACAGAAATATGTAATCGGACAATCAAATTTCGAGGGCTGAGAACCCTTCGATTCCTGGATCTGGAAACGCTGGAAAAAATATTTGTTTTTTTTTTGTTTTTTTGTTTTTTTTTTAATTCTGTTTCAGATTATTCTTGGAAGTTTGGGAGATTAGTAAATGTTTGTAGGAAAAAAAAAAGCGAAGGCGTTTTTTGTGGTAGCCACACAGTCTATTTTGGAAAAGTATCACACGCGTTTCTAGTATCTCACTCTTGAGTTCAGAACAATATATCTTTATACGTATTTTAATCTCGGTCCGTTCGCGTGCCAGCTCGAGGCGGCGAACGGCGTCGCTGGTGGGATTATGGGGGACGAAATGGAGGAATGTGCGGCTGTTTCGTCGCGGATACATCGACGAATAGAAATACGAAAAGTTAAAAAATACATAAGGAGATTTGTTGAATGAAATTTAAATGGTAAGAGGACGGATCTGGAGCCGAAAAATGTTTAAATGTCCATGGATCGGACGCGGTGAACGGGAGTGACAAAAACTTGTCTAGGAACAATGTGAAATCTACGAGTGGCTGATGTTATAGTAAATGCGATACACGAGATAGAAAAGGCCGAGAATGAGGAAGAGAGATTAAAGGAGAATGGAAGAAAGAAAAAGAGAGAGAGAGAGAGAGAGAAAAAAGGAGAAATAGCCGAGTGAAGCGAATCTCGAGAGATCTCCGGGTCCCCGAGGCTTTATTTATACCCAAAGCTCCGTATTATTGGATCACCCCCGCGCGCCGACACTCTGCCCGGTACTGTAAATGTGTCTTATGCGGCGCGCCTCCGTCCTTTCTATTTCGTGTAGCGTTGCGTACACCAACTATGCTTGTCCTCTCCCTTTCTCGCTTCCTCTATCTCTTCGTTTGCGTATACGGCCTATAGTACAAACCAGAAATAGATAGTCACCGCGATGCTTACGAGACGAAGACGACGACGAAGACGACGACGTCCAAGAGATCACGCTGGTATTAGTCGAAGCAAAGACACGCATCACAACTACTATATAGCGCACTTCACACTTTCACTTTTTTTCTCTTTTTTCAATTCCATCTATAAACGTATATCGTATTTCTTCTATTTTCTCTCCCGCTTAGTCAGTTCAGGGAATATCTCGGGATTTCCGGTTACACGGATCGACGAGGTACGTTCCTACATTTGACTCGCGTGTCTAGAATCAATCAAATTTCCAAAAAGAACAAGCGAAACTTCATTTTTTTCCCTTAACTCGAAATGAGACCGAAGAAACCGTTAACATCGAGGATCCATCCTTGCTGTCCGCTCGAGCTCCGGAAATATGTACGATTCTCTTCGATTTCGCAGATTGTGGAAATAATTGAATTAGAAAATATTGTTTAGCGTTTTTTTTGTTGCTTCCCGTAGAAGCGTACACATTCGCGTCGATAAACTTATGGAAATAGAATAAACGGAATAAACATCGCTCGCAAGAATCATGAGCAACTCCCCCACGATAACGTTCATGCGCGGCGATGTACTCTGCTCGCGTGAGTCCACATCGTTTACTTAGTCAACCATATGCTCACATATTTATAGCCTCATGTACGAATATTTATTTAAAAACCATTTTCCTGAATCGCTTTCGATGTCGTGGCCATTTAGTTTGCTTGTCAAAATTCCAGCAATGCTAACGATCTCGTACGACACCTCAATAATTCTTATCGTCAATTTGTTATTCCCTCAAATTTTAAACAACTCGAATCGCAATCGAAGTCAACACGCGGTACTCGATATGGATCAGCCGAATATTAACCCTGTGACTCATCGAGATATACACGAAAAAAAAAGCCTTTCTGGGACTTTGACATTCTTCAAATTATTTTCTGCTATTTTTCATATCGCAAGCTCGTCCTATTCGACAAACAACTACCGAGGGCGTTAATTGGCATATCCATAAAATGCGGAATTAATGTTTCATGAAGAAAAATAATTTTCAATGAAACAACTATGAAAACTTATAGAAACGATTTTTTTTTTCACAAACTTAATGCACTGCAAAGAGTTTTACAGAATATTTGCAAAATTTTTTGGGCACGAAATTTCAAGCTGATGTATGCGCAAGGAAGAAAAGTGAATTATTTCTTGGACGTTCCGGCGATTGATAGAGTCGTTAAACGAGGCGAATGAGGTAAATTTTTGGGGACGCAGTGATTACCGGAGTCTCGAAATGTTGTAGCGACGAAAGAAAAATCTTAAATGGGAGATTGAAGAAAAGAATTTAGTCGGGCCGCGCAATTATTCGGTTTGGAGCTTGGTTCTGATGATTCTGTCAAGGACCCCCGTGAATGAAATTTCATTCGGGATTCGAAAAATTCTGTTTCGCGACAAAAAACGTCCGTGTGTCACGACCATTCATTGTACATGGAAGAAAGTCCCCCGAGGGAATCCCCAGGATGCTCAAGATTCTTGCCAACGGACTTTCGTGCGTACATTCACGTGAAACATCATTTAAAAATTCGCTTACAGTTTATATACACTTCTTAGACTCTTTAACCCCACGCTTGCACAAAGCCGGTGCGGTCAAATAAGTATTTAATTAGTCGACAGGGCGTAAAGTGTCATCATCATCATTTGTCTTTTTGGCACGTTCCACGAGAGCTGAAACTACCGGACATACGAGTATTCACATTTACCTCATTCACTAAATTTTTCCACAAAATATTTCGAAGCAATTAACGCAGCGACTACCCAATAAAAATTATAAGGCTGACCTGATGAGGATTTCTGATTTTTCAATCATTTGCTGACGCCAGCACCAACGATGAAAGGCAAATTCGGTGAATATTCATTCGTGCCGTTATTTGTTTCGCAGTTCGTGTCGTCAGCTTTTTGAATCACAAGAAACCCTTATTAAAGCTCAAGGGAGAAGGTATGCTCGGTTAACGAATTGTGTTGTGGGATCATGGAGGTTAGAGAGAAAAAAATAAACGAAATGAGGCGCGAGAAGCATTGCCTGTGAACGTTGAGTGCAATACACGGAGGATTCACGCGTGAGGAATGCAACAACGACGCTCGAGTGAATTTGCATTCTATTGCTTACTGCACTCTCGCGAGGAAATGCACTCGTGTTGCGAGTCGAGAAGCTTCCCGAAGAATTAGGAGCGATAACCATTATTTTGCCCATTAAACTAAATCTACAAGTCCCGGTGAAATTGGCACTACCTTAAATCTACTTTCCCATTTTAGAGGTTTTTTATTCAACCTCCAAGAAATTGAATGGATCCGTAGAAAAATCGTTACGAATTCACATTCGAGGCTCGCTCCAACTCGCAAAGACAAAATAATTGTTCACTAAAAATCATAAAAATGTGTTTGTCCCCAATGCCGAAATAAAATATGCGAGAAATGAAGTTTTCAGTTTGAGTTTGTATTTTCGTTTCTATGTCCCGGTTCCATTCTTTACTTGACATTTGCAAGTATCGTCATTTTTTCAAAAGACACGAGCTGGCAGATGAGGTCTCAGACGGAAAAGACACGCGATAGTGTAATGGGGCGCTCCTCGGGGGAGCAATGATAAGAATGTTTAAATAACGATGATGAGGAACCCAATTGAAAGGAGAGAAAATAAACGACAGTGTATATTAAGGAAGTAAGAAATAGACAAAAGTTCGGTATGAAATGGAGTTTTGGAGGCAACGCATTACGAGAGTGATATTTTTGAGAACGAATTAGAAAAAGATAAAATAAAGGGAGAGCGAGAGAAGATGAGGGAAGAGTTTCGTGCTCGAAGCTTCGCATCTCTGGTAGTGCAGTGAAAATCCGAAAGTGGCCGACGTAAGAAGCACAGTCGCATCTCGTCCCACGCAACGCGAGCACGAGGAAGCGGTGAGGAAAAGACTCGAACAGCCGTAGAAATCGGGTAAGAAAAAAGAGAGAGAGAGAGAGGGGGGGGGGGGAGAAAAAAATGGAAGAGGGGATAAGACGAGGATAAAAAAAAATATTTATAAAAAGACAAGTAGGCCGTTGGTCCTTCTCTTTGGAACAACGAGTCGGAAGAGAAGAAGGAAGAATAGAGAACGCGAGAGAAGGAGGAGGAGGAGAAGAAGTAAAACTCAAAGTGCCCCTCAGGTATTTTGCCTTGCCCTGATCCATCGTGGGCCTGTGTGCCGCTGGCTGGTTATGTAGCTTCTCTCTCGTTTCTCCTTTGCTGCTGCTTTGAATTCAGATTGCAGTCTGATTCGATTGGTTTTGTTTTTGGCTTTGAAAATTTATGCAATCGGCGGCTGGTAGCCTCGTCCCTGCGTGGCTTCTGCTCCTTCTGGTCGCATCGTCAGTAAAACGCGCGCCTGGTTACCACGCACACTCTCTATATGTATTGCGAAAGCCACGTATTTATTTATATCCACGGTACCCTTTGTGTGTTAATTTGTAACCGGTGGAGAGCGGGCCGCGAAACGGGGCACGGGTCCGCAAGACCCCGGGGGCGCCCCCACATGACCGACCAAGAGAACCATCCTTTTCTCTCTCTCTCTCTCTCTTTCTCTCTCTCCCTCCAACTCTCTGCTCTGCTCTTCCTGTCGTATTCCGTCTCTTTCGGAATTTTGCTGCGTTCCATATGTATGCTTTCATATAAATCGTATATACATATCACACACTCACACACGCGCATATACGTCCATACACAGAAACCCTCCTGCACACGTGCATGAATATATATATATATAAATATATGCATGCCGTGTCTTCGTGTTTGTCCGGGGTGGCTGCTGGACGCGTGACTCTGTGCGGGTTCACGAGGAGATGCTCCTCGCATTCACACTCGACCTTTCGGTTCCGTACATTTCTCGAATTAATTGGCTCTCTGGAGCAAGTTGGAGGATAGAATGTGAACAACAAGAAAGAGTCGAGAGAATGAATTCGAATCGGAACCTCAACTCTTGTTCGGCAGGATGAGGAATCGTTTCATTGTCAGACAAGCATTTTAATACGAAATTTTCGTCCTCATTCGATAATGGCTATTTTTAGAATAATATCGTTTCAAAAAGTCTGCAAATTGATCTGACATTTATGAACGAAAGATCTCAAGTTTTCTTCTCTGACCAAAATGTCAGAAAAAATAAATGCAGACTTCGAAACCAAAGATCCAAAAAACGAAATCCTTTTTGTTTTTAGATTCCTTCGTGTACTTCTCGATCTTTTGGTTTTTAACGAACCTTTTTTTTTTGGCTTCATGCAGTACTGAACGCTTTGAACTGACAACTGCCTCCAACTGTAGCACGAATTACATATAAGTTAAGCTGAAAAAATGAGAGTCCCCTTTATTCGTTGCGTCTCGTAAAGAAAGCGACCAGGTACTGGATACACACCCTCGCCGCATTTACTTTCCGTCTTTTCCGGTTCTCGACCGAATGTTATTCGGGAACCATATATATTTAGAGACAGATATACATAACCCGATCTATAAGTGCAAGAGGACGAGAAAAATGTACAAGTGCGACTGAAGTGGTGATAATTATAGTCGAAAATAATAAGCGTTTGAGAAGAAGGGCGTTACTGAGACGTTGTCGGTGAAACGAACCGTTGTGTCTGATACTTTGATATTTGTTTGCATCGTTACGCGACAACTGTGAGTCAAGTAAAAATATAAAAAACGATACTTTCGTCCTAAATCATTATGCAGCGATGTGCACTCGAAATTCGCGGAGCCTCTTAATTACAGAATACATATTACTCATCGCGTTCAAACTTTATGAAATTTTCGGAACAATTTTTCACGCGTCTTTTTCTTTTGCTTTGCAGCACTGAAGGTGAAGCTGATGCTGAGGAGGCCCATCAATCAACTGGTCGCACAGGGCATCATGCCACGTGAGTTCATTTCATATTCATTAAGGGGGTACGAGAAAAAAAAGGCTCATCAAAAAGATTCCACTGGTGATTTTCACGCGTGTATTTTTCGGAAATAAAAACATTAGTCTCCAAATTTCATTATGTTATGATCAAATCGACGATCTGTAGAGTCACGTCTTTCAAATAATTTCCGATAGCTCCGCTGCTGACGAAGTTCGAGTCGATAATTTTTCGCTCATCGTTGCAATTTTGGTGGGAAACTATCCACTCAAGTTTTTGTATACCAGTCGAGGCTCCAATTACGAGGAAAAAAATGGACCATCGCTTAATTAATTAGTGCCGTCGTTAGCTAGGAAGTCGTTCTTGACCCTAATACTCTTTTATTTAATCAACGTCATTCGGGTTTTTTTTCCAATGTTTTTCCAATGACTCTTCACGACAATGGAGAGTTCAATCGATCCATTTAACGTGTGCAGAAAGAATATTCCCATAGACCACAGATCTGTACGAACTGAAATAAACATGTCCGTTCGGAATGTGCGAACTCACTTGCGAAGACATATTTCGTGTTCTCTCGCGCAACTTCATGACGTGGCAAAAAAGAAGCAATCTTGACGGTTCCATAAACAAACATATATCGATCGCACGATATCGAAAGTCAAAGAAGCAAATCCACGACCGGCCTGAGTGGAACAAATACAAATTGTCGAGATTATATTGCGATTTAGAAAAAGCCTCAGGGAGGGTGTGATACGTAGACACGGAATACAAAATTTTGTTGGAAAAGGCCGATATTTTGTTCGATACGTTCAACTTAACGTTTTTTTTTGAATAATCCCAAAAGTTGTGTCATTGCAGCAAGAAATATTCTATAAAGTCTCTTCTGAAGCTGATTTTGGTCGGTCCAATCGCAAATTTCGCTGACAATTCCGTTAGAAAGGAAATATACTGCGAAAATAAATTTCGAAATAATCAAAAAATATTTAGTTGCCGTGTTCACCAAAATGTCGACCATTTTTAACAAAATTTCATTTTCAGTGTAAAAACTGAAAGCGTATTAAAATTAAATCGATTTTTTTTTCGAAACGTACCCCAACGCGTATGAGCTCCGTTTGAAATGATTTTCAAAATCCTAATCAGTCGTGCATTGTTCGAAAAACGTTTCTACTCAAAAATGAAAAGGGGCGGACGAGCTGCTATTTTGTTAAACGCGGGTTTAGCCAAAGTGCGCGAAACTGACAGGATTATTAATATTTGTAATTACAGAAATTTGCACGGTATCGAAGGCTTTTACTGGGTAAATGAGAGTGAATTAAATGACGCGGTAAATAAGTGGCGCGAACTTTCATCGATGATTTATCTTTTCCCGAAAAGTACTGTTCCGCGAGGTAGCGGCATCGGCGAATTATCGCTTTCTGTGCTTTCTCCTGTTCATTATCATTTTCGATTCGTTCCCCAAACGAGTGTCGCGCGATTAACAAAATTCCTTAAACATTTTTACATATAAATTCGTGGCGTTGCATAAATGGCGGAGCCCTGCACAAAGCATGGCCAATAATTATATTCCACGTTTTAATATAATGGATATGCATCGAAAAATAATGAAGTTTCTGCTGTGGACGACAATGTACAGCGGCTCTCAATTATTCCAATGTGCGATCTCACAATTTTTCATCATAATTACACCACGTGATGTCATCTCGGCCGCACTCGACGTGCAAATGGTGTGCCATGCATCAAATTCTTGTTTCTCAAAGTGTCGCCGCATTACGCCCTCACTTATTTCCATTAATGAGTATAGGGCCATCACCTCGAATACCCTGCGGTGCTAATTCGTTATAACGACTGCCAAAACATATAGAAGTGAGGCAGAGCGAAAGAAAATCTCGTGGAACGGAGAGTCGGAATTTGGAGTTGATTTGAGAGTTTCAGCATCTTGCGCATAGAAATTGTCGTTGAATTTGGAAAAGCTTTTCATAGAGTAAGCTCCCTGCTGGTAGGTGACTCGTCCGCCTAATTTAATGGACACATTAAAGTGTTTGGATAACAGCTGCGGACACTTGGGCCAGATAACTCGATGGCTCGCTCCGTGTTCCAAACACTCTTCAGTTACGATCTTCGAAGCAAGCGCACGCGAAATGGAAATCGTGATGAAAAATAATTAGATGATTGTGTCATTTATTCGGGCCAAGAAAAAACTCCATTTTTACGGTCCAATAGATAGAAAGCATTCACTTTAGAAAAAAAGAAAAATTCGCTGCATTTTCTGCACTCGAAGTGCAATTGAGATGGATATCCTTGTTGAAAATTAGTGAATGATGAAAAATTATATTTCTCCGTTAAATTAAAATAAAGAAATCGTCCGCTCTAGATTTGACCTCAATACGAATAGATATTTCGAAAAGTTCCTCACTTTTCGAAAAGTGTTTTATGTTTTTGTAACGTTTTTCATTTCGGTCTAAAAGCCATTTGTTTTTTGTGTGCCAAGCTCAATATTTGGCTTGAAAAAAGCAAAAGGAAGATACACCGAAACGTTATTAGTTGCAGCAAAATTTCGAGTGAGAATAATTTTTTGATAAATGAAGAAAAGCTCCGTTTTATCGAAAAGAATTTGAATATGATGTTTGCAGAGAAAAATACGAAACACAGCTTTAGAAGAAACGCGACGATGCAAAGATCGTACACGTTTCTGTTGAATTTGTCATCTTCATGAACAAAGCTTCCCTCCCTCTGCCCTCGCTCTCCTCGCATCCCTCGTTACTGCAGACCTAAAATTTGTGGTTTTAGACTCGGGCAAGCTCATAGTCTCAGAGAAATATTATGCGCCATTCCGTTCTTCTGGGGATTCTGTCATCGTGGGGTAGTCTTCGACGACGTCCGAAAGGCAGCAGGTGTGCGAACACCATGTATCTTTGTCCCTCCCTGTATGCATGTCAGTTAAAATTACAACAACCCGCGAATATTTGCCTAGACAAAAATTCCCCTCGCCCTGCTGTAGTGTCTTTGCCGAGTTGCACATTCTACCATGAAAGCAACTCGCCGCGCTAGTTGTTAGGCATATATCACGAGAGCTCGGAGGATATGAGAACTCTATGCAAAAGCACATGGACCCACATGTGCACGAGTGTGGGATATTCTACGCCCCCGCTAACGGCCAAAAGCACGGGAGACACTTTACAAATAATTCGTACTCTTCTCTCTGAACTCTCGCCTCATACGTTTCCCTATTATTCTCTGCCAAATATTCGGAGGGCATTTAACCAAACGCGCCGTTCATATAGAACGCTGCTTTTCATTAATCGTCTCGGTGAAATGAACCAGCAGAAATACAAATCTAATTTAAATAACTTCCGTCTCTTCGAATCCTGTCGACTGTTCCAAATTGTAGCGTTGCTCGAAGCTCCGGAACTTTAAAATTTACCTCGCCATTTTCAACAAATTCGAACAACAACGAAACGTTGCATAAATTGTGCAAGACGATTGCACTTGTTTTATGAGAGAACTAACTGTCAGGATCCTATCGTTTTGAAGAAATATTCTCGCGTAAAAATTCTCAATGTCCCAGAGAACCGTTTTTGTTACCTCATTGTAGTGTGTGCAACGACAGGCCTGTAGGTAAACAGAAATGAGTTTATATCGGAGCTCATATATTTCAAGATCTCACGCGCGGTATTAACCAGTTGGCAAACCCTCAGAATATTTACGCGCGATCCATTCGGTTACGCGAAAAACTTATCTGTCGCAGAAAGCTCTCCGTGACAAACACACGCGATGAGTAAAAAACTCCATTCGCGTTTTCAAGCAACAGCAACAGAGCAACATTAATCGTATGGAATTTCGAGTATTATTTTTCATCGATAAATAGATAAATATTCGAAAAAAAAAAAATTTCAAAACTGATCGAATTACATTTTATCAATGACAAGAAGATGCAGCACGAATGATACAAGCGAATAGTAAATTTCAACGCGATTCAAATTTGAAAAGCTTTCTTTTTCGTTTCATAAAAGTTTCGTAGCTGCAAACTTTCTAAATGCGAATTTATCGGATCGTGTTGTCTCCGCGATCTACAAGTGAAGAAAATCGTGCACGCGTTATGCTGAAAAGGACCGCATCCTTCGATGTCCAAAACATTCAATGGCTGCGTATTAATCTGCACAATAGAAATCGATAAATTACACAATTATTACATTACATGGAATTGTCATTACAAATCACATCGAATCATGCTTACGGACAGAGTTCCAGCGAATATCAGGCTCGAGAAACTTAAATCGAGAAGCACAGAAATCAACCAGGGCTTATTTTTTTTTTAAGCTACTCAATTAATAGGCAAAATGACGTCATGCAGGGAAGAAGCTCGGAATAGACGATAACAAAACAAATGTCCAATGACAGTTAGACGGGGTTGTGTAAAGTTAAGGATTTTCGAAGCAGGACAGAACGTCGCCGAGCTGCTTGTTCGATGTTAATCGTCGCACTATTAGGTGTGCCGCACATTTTGGCGTTTGCATTAAAATGCCAGAATATGCATTTGTGGAAGGTGCATCATAGGAGACACGCATATGCTGTTTAAATTTCATACGTATATGAGAACGGACTCAGGGAAACTGCATGTCTGGCGACATGATTTTCCATGATAAATAGCACTAGCCGGACCGTTCATACACGTCATCCACGCAGTTTTCCACAGTCCACGATGATCTCATGCCATATTTATATCAGTAGAGAGAACTTTGCCTCAGGGGGGTTCGTAACATATTTCAAAAACCACACAAAACGTCATGATATTTCGACCCCATAAAAATTCAGCAGTTATCACTTGCATGATCCCTTTTATTTATTTTTTCGTATTTGGGTTTCGACTTTGGTAATTATAAACTAGCGACTGATGAATTAAGCACATGGAAATGAGGTAAACTTTCAATTGTTAGCAGTGAATCGAACGAATAGAGTCGATTTGAGTTTTTTGAACTTTTACACTTTGTCAGTGTCGTAGAACACCGAGATTATATTTATTCATTATTTATATAGCGAGTTACTGTATGAACGAGAGTTATAAATTTAGTTATTAAGGAAATCGATAATTAAGACGACAGAAAATGTAACACAGAGAAATAGAAATGGTCGCAGCAGGTCGGAACGTTGCATGATTTATTTGTATGCGGTTAATGGGGCTTTTGACGTTTCTCGTTGTCGCTATCGTTTCTAAACGTACATAGATCGATTGACGTGTTTCGCACTTTTAGAAGTTGGTCATTATCGTTCGAGTTGACATTTGAAACACGTGGCATCGATTTTCCACCGAGCAATCACGTTTATGGCGATCGACACTTATTAATTAGATTAGCATATTCGCTAATATGGAAGTTTACATTTTCCCAAGAAATCGTCGCTTGCTAGACTTTTTTTTTGTACATCTGACGTAAAGTTAATCAGACGGCATCCTTATGTTTCGTGTGACTTCGAAATGATCTTGAAAGCGATGAGCTTTGCTATAGAAAATTCTATTATGCAGCAGTCGTCGAGTAACGAAAAAGTCTGTTTCGAAAAAAATGGAGAATGAATTTTCTCTGGGGAACGAAAGTTTTGGTAAACAGCGAAAAACCAGAAAGATCCAATGAGGCAGTGGAAAAATTAATATTTCGCCCCGTGGACGACGAATTTGTTACGTCTTTGAAATTTCGTACTCGCGGATTTTTGTAATTTTCATAAAAAAGTAAGAATTCAAGAAATTTCCAAAATTTCCACAATTAACGAGTAGCGGCTGTCGATTTTTTTTTCAAATTCATCAAAGTCCCAAGAACCACGAGAAACCAGAACGAAAAAATTGCAAAAAGAAAGTGGTAAAGCAGATTCGAATGCTTTGATCGAGACAGTTTGAACCTCGAAAGAAAAAGAAATATATTAAAGACAGAAGTGACCATAATACTGCTTGATTAGTATTACTTATAATTACCCTTAATTAATTAGTCAAACATTTGATTGATAATCATTCTCTCTCTTTCTATCTTTCCGTCTGTTGGGAAAAAAAACTAGCACTGAAAACCCCTCCGGCATTTTATGAGCAACGCAAGCAATTAGAACGAGCGAAGACGGGGGATCTGTTGAAAGCGAAGATTCAGCAGCGACCTGGACGCGACGAGCTGGTAAGACAGCACATACTCGAGGACGTTGGACATGTTGATCCGAGTTTGGCAGAGAGGCAGCGTATGCTCAAGAAAGCAAGACTCGCCGATCAACTTAATGATCAACTGAGTCATCGGCCTGGACCTCTGGAGCTTATACAGAAAAATATTCTACACACCGAAGAGCCAATCGAGAGAGCGGTCAAAGGTGAGATTCAAAAATTCCCAAATATTTCAGTTTTTTTTTAATTTTTCCTTTTCTTTTTCAATTAAAATGATTTGAATCAATGCGCTTAATTTTTTTTCAACACGCGACAAACCAGTAACAATTTGCTTTCTTCAGAGGGCCACATTCCCTTCAAAGCAACGTGTGAGGGCCAAGTGACGAAGCCCCAACCACCGGACCATTATATAACATTCGAGGACGATTCGCAGAGCTCGGAGGGTGCACCCTCGCCTCCTCTGGAGAGTTCGCAACGTCCCGATGTCATTGAAACGACACCGGCATCAGGGGGAATTGTCACACTATCCCTTAGTATTCCTACGACCGGTGGCGCTGTTGTTGTTTCCTCGACATCACCGGTATTCCAGCAAACAAATGTCGAACCGACGATACAGACATTTGCCGAACTGTGCAATAGCGTCGTCGGTAATCAGCATCAACAACAGCTCACCAGTCAACAAATAACTCAGCAACATTTACAGTTGCAGAATCAACAACATGCATCGACGCAGGTAAATAAATAAACTCTAAATTTCCAATTTTACGTCAAATGATCAAATTATTTTTGCATCTCTACCCCGGACAGTCCACGAGATACAGAACATCGAATGAGAAATATCGTAGAGCATTCGTGCGAGATTGTTGAAAATTGAAGGCGAAAAGAAAAACATTGGGTCGAGCTGTAAATCGTCCAAGCCCGAAGCCCAAATCAGAACGTCTCTCTATCTCTCTCTCTCTCTCTCTTTTTCTTCACATTGTAGTGCCGTTTGCGACGAGGATTGCGTTATCGTTAGAAGGTGAAAAAACCTTCTAAGGTAAAGAGATTGTAAACTCGATGTGTCGTTGCAGCTCGCAGTGAATTGAGAAAAGACAGAGTGAGAAAGAGAGAGACCAGTCGTTGCCAAAGTGGTTTTATCGAGGTCTAAGAGCGTTCCAACCGAGTTGCAGCATTCACAAAAATTTGTTGCAAATAATAGAGCACAGTTGGCATACGCAAGAAATAAAAAACGAAAAAGTAATATGGATTTGTTGTGTTTATTGTTGTTTATTAGGCGAGTCAGTCGAACGGGGCCACAGCTGCGTTATTGCCATTGGCACCGGCGCCTAGTCCAATATCTCTGGGCTCAACAACCTCGAGCCTTAGCCCACTCTCCAATATTTCTATAGCATCACCAACGGGACCACCACCAACTGCGATAACACCTAGACCACAACCCAGTCCAATAACGTCGACCAATTGTCAACGTAGTGACGCACCAGGAAAGGACAAAAATCGAAAAAAATCAAAAACCAAAAGTCAACCCAAACCTCGGCCCATCAAATTTCACGAATACAAGGTAAGGAAATTACATTTTTCAACTTCGTATCATATCGCATTCTCATCCTCTCTTACACTTTTTCTTTTACAAAAAACCGTAACAAACAAACGAAAAAAAAAATTCATCTCTCTGGAGAAGTTTAAAGATAAAATTTCGTGGTCCAGATACGCGCAAAAAACTGGACCAATGAGTGTCAAATGTTCACGAGAGTCACGTGTAAAGATTCGGGCAAAATTAATTAAAATGGCCACAGATTATTACAGCGGAGAGTTTAATGAACCTGAAAAAATATGGATAGCGGCTAATTAGCAGAGCCTGTAAGCGTCAAGTGCATTACTCTTAGATGTCGAATGTTCATCGACACATTTTGAAGAACGCTAAGAGAGATTTTCAACGAATCCAGCACGTCGAATTTTTTTGACTCGTCAATTCTGAATGAACAGCAATTTCTTTATAGAATTTTCTTCTGCTCTGAACTTGGAAAAAATGAATTTTTCCGTTTGCACGTTTGTGGCGATGTTCGTGGGTGAGTTCGGTGGAAACGAGAAGATGAAGGTCGTTAAAGAATCGAGAATAAATGAAGTTGTCAGAAAAACGTGAAGTAGATTGGCTTAATTGATAAACGCATTGCCACAACTGCGAAGGATTGAAATAAGTTTGTTTTCGTATATTTCGCGAGTGTGATTTTTAAATACGGGATTCCGGGTCCGGCCGGGAAAAATGCATTACGAAGCCAGTCGGCGTGATATTCTGCTGGGAAGGCGACGATTTCGCCAGAAGAAAAAACAGGACGAGAGAGAAAGAGAGGGACAGGAAGAAATAAATAAAAAGAAAGATAAAAAACGGAATGGCTGGCGTACCGTCGAAAATTTGTGCTCTCTGGTTCATTCCTTTCGTTACGACACTTTCAGGCACCACTTTTCACTATAGTATCATATCTCTCGGGGCAGGGCAGCGGCCAGAAACCAAAATAAAAAGCGCACTTGGTGCCGAAAGAAGAGGCGAGAGAGAACGAGAGAGAGAGAGCGAGAGAGAAAATTCGAGAAGTATATGAGATCGTATCGAATGATTAACTCTCGCGATTCAAAAAGGTCTTTCTCCCTCGTTAACACTGAGTAATTGGAACGCTAATTGCACTGGTGAGGAAAGAATTTAAAAAAAAAAACGAAACAAAAATGAAAAAGTGCGAAAGAAATCCCGAGTTTTTTCGCTATCTACACTTCGAACGTTATCGTTATGCTGTAAGACAAATAGTCGTATTGCGGGGGTAAAAGAAGCACGTCGAATAATGAAAGTTGATCAGCTGAAAAGGTTTTGTTTGAAAAAGGAATCGAAACATGTGCCGAAACACAAAAAATCAGAGACGAAAATGATGATCGGAATAAAATACTTTATCGATTCTTTCGACGACACCGGCAGCCTAAATTGGTATTCGGAAAAGATTTTTTTTAATTCTCTTCGCTGTATCAATTGGAAAATTATAACTATCGATGCTGGCACGAAAGGGCGAGAGCCAATGTCGAACTAATAATGAAAAATGATACTGTTGGCAGGGTCCTCCGAGCGCGCAAAAGCCGACGGTTCCGCCAACGACAACGGGTCTCGGAGCAGGATCGCCCGGTGAAACGCGTTACGAACTGCTCCTACAGCAACAGCAGCTTTTCCTCCAGTGGCAACTTGAATTGCATCACAAGGTACGCTACAATATTTCATGCTCGATACATTGACGACATTTTTTTTTAATCACGATTTTGAATTTACAACCAGCTACGCACGGTCCATACGTTTTTGTAAACGAACTAAGGCAAAAATGCGAAATTGTAACAAAATGGCGAAAACGACTGGAGCGATTCGTGCAATATTTTTTATGATGATTCTCTTTCAAATGTGATAAAAAAAACATTATTCCGTGTTTCATCGTGTGAGCGGAGACGCACTTGTGGTTATAGTTATTTTTCTAGCGTTCTCCATAATGCGAATGATCGGCTGGAAAAAAAAGTTTCTGAATTTGTCGTGTAATCCCTCCTCGAATCGATATCCGCGAATTGAGTGCAAGTTTGGAAAATAAATGTCAATATCCTATGGACGTCGTGAAGGAAAAAAAAATATTGATAACAATATTGTTTGTTTTACTTTTCAGTATCCCCACATACTTCCAGCTGCACAAAAAACCCTTCCGATGACTAGCAGCGGCGCCAGCGACGCTGGGAGTGTAAGTGGCGCCAGTGCAAGTGCGCCAAGTCCTGCACCTTCGAATGCATCCAATAATCCATCGGAACAACCACCTTTGAGGCCTCTCGGCAAGCTTGAGGATATGAAAGGTACAAAATCCCAAAATTGCATATTAAAATCATTCAAAACTGCTCAAAGCCAATCGCATTCTATTTTTTGAAAAAAAATGGTCAAACGAGAAAATAACGGAATGTCATGTTGAGGCTTATTGAAAAAATTGCCAAAAATGTTCCACCGATTTAAAAAGCGACGTTTCCAAAACAAAACTTTGCTAAAAAGATGAAAAAAAAATGGCGATTAAAATTTATGAAATTCTAGATCTCTACAATTTGACAGCAAAAAAATCCGTTGATTTTGGGAATCACGAGTTGATATTTTTGTTGACAGTGAGTGATTTGAAAGTGGAATTGAAACGTCGGAATTTGCCGGTCTCGGGATCAAAGCCACAGCTGATCGAGCGACTGAAACCATTCACGGAATCGTCGAGTAATAATATCACAACAAACTCGAACGGTCCACACGTGACCCACATGGGTCACATACTAATGGACACACCGGGACCGATAACTGGAGACGATTCTAGTCCACAAGCCAAAAATCCAAGTTCACCGATGAAGGACGATCCCAACAGTCCGAGAACGGATTCGCCGCACGGTAGTGAGCAGGAAGATCCATCGAGTCCGTTAGGTACGAAAAGATTGATAGTTTTATGTTAAAGCCAAGTTTTTAAGGAAGCAGAAAAAATTCAACGTTTCCACAGTATATTGGTTAACGTTACACACTTTGCTGTAATTTCGCCATTTCAAAAATATAATTTATGCAAAAAAAGTTTCGAATTTATTACGAAAAGTTTTAAATTTTCAATCGGTAACCACGAACAACGAATGTCACGCCGTTCAAGAATATTTATGACTTCTGAGGTGACATAAAGGATGAATTTTGAATTTCAGGTGACGATATAATAAAGGAGCAACGTAAAACGATAGAGGAATTGAAGCGAGAGCTTTATAAATCGAAAAAACAATTGCAACAAGTTCGCCAGACGCAGCCTTCGACGGTACGAGCGGAGAAATTAGCGCTCCAGCAACATTTACACAACAAAATGCAGCAGCAACAATTGGCTCTGCATCTTCAGCAATTGCAGCAACAGGAACAGCAGCAACAAAATCGTTCGCAATCGCTGCCACAAAACACCCAACAGCAGCAGCACGCGGTTTTCCAACAACTTAATGCCAAAGCGAGTTTGGCTGCTTTTCTCCAGGCGCAACCAAACAACGCGACTATTTTAGACTCCACGAGTCTAACCGCGATTAACAATAAGAAAAATCAGGTCAAGAACAACAACGCCACTGTACAATTGCCCGCTGCGATTGTTCTTAATCTCGCCAAACCGACCAAATTGAATGGCTCGCTGCTCGGGGCCCTGGTTGCCCAAGCTCAGGCTCAGCAACAACAACAGCAGCAGCAACAGCAACAAACGACCGTGCTGGAAGAAGTCAAACCACCGCCACAGTACGACGAAGCTGCTAAATTGTTGAAGGTCAGAAGGAAATTTTCATATTCGTAGCCTTAAAGCTTCCCAGCATGGATTTCTCAGTTCGACCAATTTTCATAATTCTCAAGATCCCAAATAACGAACAACGAATCCCATTTCGGGGCTCGCGATCGTACATTCGATAAGACGGACTAATCAATTTTTAAATTCGTTCCATTTATTCAATTATTCAATACACAGCTGTCGATGATTGCAGTTCACTGTTGTAAAAAAACCAAGCAATGCACTTGGCGCAATTTCGAAAAAAAATGTTTCATTTTTGGGAAAAGTGGCTAAAGTAAATAGCAACGTTTGCCCTTTGTTACAAAGTGACGCTACTCATCCTAATAAACAGATTCTTGCGAGACTAAACCAAAGTTGAAATTTTTGCAGGTTAAAATCGAACCAGCCGCACCAAAGAATCACGTCAAAAGTCAGGTGCTCGATGACGTGCTGGAGATTCTTATAAAGAACGGTGAGTTACCGCCGAGTGCAGCAGATCCGACCACGCCGACAACGCCAAACAGGCAATTGGCTCAGAATATCGTATTCACGACACCCGCCGACAGTGCAACGCACTCGATCGTTTTTGCGGCATCGAGTCCCCTCAGTGAGGCAGTGAGTCCAATGGCGATCGATGTCAACACGAATCACACGGTTTGTCCGAGTCCACCAACGGTCACATCGCCACCGCCACCACCGCCTCCACCTCCACCTCCGCCACCGCCACTTCCACTCGCAAATTTTGCGGTACAGCTGCCGACCGCGCTTCAACAACAGCAACAGCATCAACCTCACGATGGAATACCCTCCTTCACAGCGGATCTTTTATCTTCCGAAGCGGAATTGGACGCCGCGATGTTATTGAGTCCGCAATCGGTACAGCCGATCGGTGGCTCGCCCGATCCTCAACCACCTCAAGAAGTCACTTCTTCGGATAACGTCAATCTTGACTTCAAGGTACGGCCAACTATTCTCTTTATCCATGAATCAATGAATCAGTCGATCCAAATTGCAACCAATCAATTTTTTCCTAACTTTTCAAGTTATAACTTTCTCTACCTCATGACCGATGGATAGAAAGAAGACCAAAGTTCCGAACTGCGATCTACTAGTATTTTTTTATGAGTCTTTCTCCCGATAAAGCATTTTTGATCATTGAACGCGTGTACCGCCTAAACGGTAGGAGATGCAACAAAAATCTATAGGAGCAATTTTGTAGAGCACAAAAAATCCTACAAGAAAGTTCCTGACAGCTTTTGTCTAATTTTAATTTTTTAGCTCTCAGAACGAAAAAATAGTTGGTATCCAAAAACCCTTGCTCTGCTTCTTGCTCTATGGCTCGCCGACTCGATAGAATTTAACAACATCATTGAAAATGTCAAATAATGTTAAAATAACGCATCGAGGCCATGAGCTACGTAAGCTTTCTGTTTCGCAACGCGATATTCCCATTGTGATTGACTCAAGGATCCAAGATTAATGTATACGTTTAAAGTCTCTTCTAATGCAGGAATTGGGTCTGGATCTGGACACTCTGGACACGATGGACTTCAGCAGTCTCGATTGTGACCTCGAAGTAAAAACGGAGGTGTCGCAAGAATTGATGGAGATTGGTGATGTGCCAATGGACATGGATCCAGATTGGTTGGATTCTTGGATTCCCCAATCACCGCCATCGACCTCGAACCATCACCACCATCATCACCATCACCACCATTACCACCATAACAATAACAATCAACAGCACTCGCCACAGTCGGTGCAATCGACGGTGACGGACATACACGACCCAATGTTGGCCAACAGTCAGGATCCCTTCGAGCTCTTCAGCATGGAAGATGCGGATTTCAAAATGTCTTCGGAAATACCGCTAAGTTGGGACAAGTGTGATTTCGCGACCTAGCCACGAGTTCAAAAACTCGCCACTTTGTACTTAAAATACTATTCGATAGATACATCGAAACATAATGTTCGATCGAGCTGGCGAAACTTTTGCATCGAACAACCTCGAGAGACACTTTTACTATGCCCAATTTGTCAGGAGTGTTCGTGTCGATCATCGTGTATCCAAATGTTTCGCGAGAGTGCTATTACAACGTCGAATATTTTCTTTCTTATTCCTTTTGATTCGTTTCATTAAATATCGAGCGATTAGTCATTCGTCAAATTATATGGATGCCCGTAATATATGGTACAACGTCCTTTGCGATATTCAATTCAGGAACATGGTTTTTAAGAAAGTGTATAAAAAGTGTATACATGAACGCGTGCATATGCAGAATACAGAGTACATATTGTCTATGTACGAGTACGTCGAGAAAACTTATTTAGAGAAAAATTGGTTAAAAGAAATCCTGGTCAGCGACGTTTTATTCGCGCGGAGGATACGAAGCGTGGATTGAAAAATGGAGAAAAGAAAATTTCACGAAACGGAGCAAAATATAAATGAACTTGTTGCGTTGCCACGTCTTGCAGCGGATTCTTCCCGTAAGTCCTCCCTCGTGACCGGACGGTTGGAAAAGTAGTTGTAAATTCATGGATATGATCAGACGTGCCAATTTTGTAGGAGAATTCCGGATGGAAGGCGATATTTGTGCGTGGAATCTGACGAAAGAAAACAAGACTAAAAAGTGATCCTATCGATAACGCAACAATTTTTTCAACCAGTACTTATTCGTCTTGAAAGTTTAAGTAACTAACCGTCTCGTGTGCGCTTTATTAGTCCCAGATAATTGGTTGCGGGCGTTTGCGTGTCAGGCCTGATGTGTAAAAAAAAAACATCAAGATAATAATAGGATCAGGATAATAGAGAAGAATAATTGAATTTTATATGGTCGTGTTGTACGCCATAAGCATTGTTCGAATTATCGATATCTTTTTAGCTATTTATCTTTCCATAACGAGAATACTAATTGAACTCGAGAGAACGGCTTTCCAGGACGCAACAAAATATATTTTGATTGTTTCTCATTGAGAGTTAAATAAACGATACAAATTATTATTTTAACCATGTTTTTCATTCGAATTGTGTTGCTTCGGTCTGTTGCTTCGGAGTGAAGTAATTTCACTATAAAAATCATTCTCACGAATCACTTTAAAAACGTGTTTGTTTTGACGTTTTTTTTCTGTCGCTTCAAGGCGATCTATCGGTTGTTTGCGGTGCCGGGAAGAAAGCTGGGAAGCAGGCTGCCGGGGTATTCCTCGAAGACGATTATCAGATAAATAGAAGTTACGTCTTGTTACAATCGTGTCGGAGAAAAATGCGCAGCAAGATTTTTTCTACCGGAACGACGGAAACGTCGCCTTGAGGATGTAAATACTGGCGATCCAGTCATGCCCAAAAGTCTCGTATAATACGAAAAGGAATGCATCGTTTTTAGAATCACTTGTAAAACTCCACACTCACGATTCGTTATTTTCCTCGAAAGCACGCGAAAGAGAACGAAAACAACGTTTGTTTGAAGAGATTTTATTACTTATTCTTTTTATTCAAAAATGCCTGTAATTATTATTGTGGTCCCGCGTCCGTGCTCGCAAAAGTTGCATTGTTCATCAGGAGAAATCAACAAATCGTTTTCAAGGCCACAGTTAGTCAATATCGAAAGACAGAAATAATTCAGCCCACGAGGGCAAGTTGAGGAGTAAGAGGCGTCTACTTCCGAGAAAAATTGTTGTCATGATTATCTTTCATACGCCATGAGAAAATTTATGTGTATGGAGAATTTATTTTTAATTTTCGACTCCAACTAAAATATAACAAAAAGTTTCCGTTGTTTCGGTAAATTGGCATGCATCGAAAGAGCGTAAACGGAATTGAGCTGCTATTGTAATTGAAAAATATACGACCACGCGAAAAAAAGGAAAGATTGTTTCGAAATGCAACAATTTTATGTGACTTGAGGCTCGATCCCTTTTTTTCTTTGGTATTAAACTGTGGATCACGAGAAACCATGGAATTGCAAAATTTTTCGGGAAAGACATTGTACCGCGAAATTTTTCCACAACGATAAGCGTCGAAAGACCTTGAACGAAACATCTTGAACATGAAAAGTTGACTAAAACCGAAGATTCGTTGTGCACAACGAAAATTCTAACATTCCAAATGTTTTCAAGTATCCCGAACGAGAGCTCGCAGATTCGAGAGCCTAAGAAATTCAAATGGGAATGTTGTTTTCGTAGCCCCTTCTCCCTGTGCTTTTATGCACCATTGCCACTTCAACTGTTACAAAACAACAATACGGACACACAATCTATTTTGGAAGCATTTAGAGCCTGTGTGATTATGTAAAAACAGTGTTTTTGAGGCTCTGAGTGACTCGTTACACAATCTTGAAATTCTGCCAAATTTTTAAATGCATTTATTGCCAATTGATCTGAAAAATGTATTATTTATGCGTTCGTTCATCCATTGACTCGTTTCGTCAAGGTCAGTAATATCGTTGAATGTTTATCGTTAAATCTCCAAGCTGTAGTTAAAATAAGAAAACAATGTCTTTTCGAAGTGAAACGAGTGAAAACACAGTTTAAAAGTGATCGATTTTCAAATTATTTGCAAAATGAAGAAAGTCCTTACACGAAGCTTCAAAAATCGGAATTTCTTCCCTGAGGAACAACAAATAACTATGAAAATAATTCGGATAATTGCCTGCTCTAAACTACAAAAAAATGTTGAACTTTGTGTAAATAATATCAACGAATTCATGATACCGAAATTAAATAACTTGAGTCAGCTTTTGAAAATCAGCTTAAAATTTAGTGATGGAAAACCGATTTTAAAAAGTTTCGTTATTTTGAGAAATTAGCAATGAAATGTATTAACTTGCTTCGAAATAACATTTGCTATGAAATTCAATGAAAATTCTATTTCTGATCGTATGAACGTAAAAAAGCTTCACGCTTAGATAGCTCTGACAGATACAGAAGAATCTTAACGTAAACTGATGGAGAGTTTGCCAGAGGGGATTGAATTTGACGGCGTAATTCGACCTGGAAATATCGAAATGGGAAATAACTTTTTTATGGAGAGAAATTACATTGACAGGGTTTTGTATCACTAGCTAGTTTCAAAACGGTCATTACAACCGTTGTCAAAACATTTTCGAAGCAAAGATATGGGAAAGAAAATCAAGTACTCGTGACTGCTCGAGGGAAGGGAAAATTTTTTGGAAAAATTAAGTTCACAAATGGTTTTTTTTTGCCCGAATGAATCGTAAGAGCCGAATGTCTCTTACCCAGAAACTATCGATTCGTAACTCGTCGGCATTGGGATGACAATAATTAGGTTTATCCTATAATTCGTAGATTCTCTACTTCGTTGTTTTGCGAAATTTAGTAAATGACCAAATGCGTGATTGTTGGTTTTTCACGGAACGAAATATTCAGGACCGCGCGATACTTTTCTAAAGTGTGTGTAGCTAGATTAAAGGGTATAAATTTGTGGAGATGGTTGTACCAATTTTATTATCTCTCCGAATCGAGGATCCAAGAATGAAAAGAGGAAAAGGTTTTTTGTTTTTCTTCGGCAAGTGGAAATGGGTGAAACACATAACTCTGTAATAATTCCACACAAAAAGGGACAAAGTTAACGTATCGATTCGTCATAAATATTATTATTCAATGAAAAAGCTGAAGCCAATTTGTTGTGAAATGATGGAAAAATGCTGTGTGGTTTGCGATGCGTAAAAAAAAAGTAACAACAAGATCGGTAGCACGCTGAATTTTTATGCTCGAGGATTTGTGCTCGGGTGATTTGACGTGGTGATTATACGATTGTTTGCAAGGCTGTGCGAGTCTGGATTTCAGTCCGTTAATAAGACAACAATGTAATCAGCAATACTCGCGTTAGAATAATTGAATTTTCTGTTCGCCTCTTTTTCATTAAACCTCATCAAACATTTAGCCACGAAAGAATCATGTATAAAAGTAAAATAATGCGTATGAGTGTGTACCCAAATGTATACGGAAACGTATCAATTGGGTATGGTGCCCTTCATTGAGAATGTTTGATAGTGCGTTTGAACGATTGAATGTACATTACAACTTTGATCGATGGTCATTGAATCGATTGCTATGATTGATATCATTATCATTAATCTCCTCATACTATCAACCTTAATATATTATATATATTATTGATCTAATCATTATTATTGTTTTCCAACCTAATTAATATTAATATTAATATATTATATATATTATATTATTATGATTATCATTATTATCAATCTTAATTAATACCGAAATCGAAATAATACCTAGTACCATTATTATTGTCATTATGATTATTCATATTAATATATTATATTTATCGTAGCATATTACATTATATCACATCGCGATCATGACTATCATTATTATTATTAATAATATCTTATTATCGCATGATTATTTTTTTCGTTATGATTATCAAAATACATATAAATATATATATAAATATCAAATTATATAATTATTATTCGTAATCTTATAACTGTCATTACCATCATTCTTGGTCTTCATCATTATCATCGATTTTATCATTATTGCTAATCTTATCAATATCATTATTCTTATTATTATTATTTTTAGATATCGATCATATAATTATTGCTAGAGAGTGTTATTTATTTTTATTCGTTGCAAAGTTATCGATTGCCTTCCATTTGAATTTAAATAAATAAATAGGAAATTATTAGAAAACTTTGTCTTTATTATCTCATCAGAGGAACTCATCTGCTCGGATTAATTTTTCTTCCATTCTCTTTTTCCCTCTATGTTCAATTCCGATATCTCTTCCTCTCGCCCCTTTCGACAACTCGGTTGTTCTCTCTCCCTCACCCTCTTTCCAGCTGGCCGGCTCTCGTTTCCTTTCATACTGCACCGTTTTCTTCTTATTTCTTCCCGTCCTTCCATCCAATCCCTCGACGCTCTCTTCTTTCCCTTTTTTTTCGATGTTTATTTACTCGCGCTCAAAAGCGATTAAAAAAACCGCATAGTTGGCGTCAAGCTCCGCTCCAGAACCCTCTTGACTATATTCCACTCTTCACTTGTCCAATCACACTTGCAATTAGTCAATCCCGCACCCATGCTGTTATTTTATTTTTTATTTCAATTTTATCACGACCAGCCGGACTGAGACTGTGGATTACAAGCTGGGAGTACCTTATGCCGAGGTGCATCGTATCGGGTTATATCTTGAGGTTCGAATTGATCCCAGGAACGGTGCAATTTTTTACTGTTCCAAGAATGCAGACAGTGAAAAAACTGTAAAGAAGTGCTGCGAGACCGAAGAATGACTTCGTAAAAGTTGGAGCAGCAGTTTGCGGAAAATATTTTCGGAGCGAGGAAATTCTTTTGCACTGCGAATTCTTGAATCCTAATGGAAAAGGAATCAGAGTGGTAAGTTGAGTTGCATATTCTTATGATTGTTTTTTTTTTTTTTTCGTAATTCGTTGGCCAATTTCGTTATGGTTGTGTTTTAAATTCGATGGATAATTTCGGGGTAAATATTAAGTGGCTTGGTTGAAAAAGGTTGCATTCCTACAGTCTTTTCATGGATTAACGAGGCTGATGAGCCACAATGCACAAACCTCTCAACGCGAGGCAACATTCTGTCGGAGGAGCATTCATATCGAGAGGATCAAGAATCGACGGATGGCAGAAGTATTGTTTCTGCAGTTCAGGCCAATTTTGGTCAGAACGAAAACTGTTCCGTAGGAAGAGTAAACCATAAATATATGTATAGCAACACATATACACACACACAAACAAACGACAGTTGGCTAGCTCGCGAGAGTCTTCTGGAAAAAAAAGACAAGAGACTTGTTGTAGCAACGAAAAGAGACAGTCTTCGCGAAACCTCTCAACCATACGTTTGGAGTTCCGGAGTAAAAAATATAAGGCGATATAAAGGAAAATATACCGCCAAACAGATTACTTTGGCAAAAACATAATAAGAATCGAACGCTGTCTCTCACAACGAGCGATAGGATCGAGCTTGTCTCTCCATCACAACGCGACGAGCTGACGAGCCCGTCCGTAGGAGTCGAGAATTTTTCTCCTCCCGATTTTCCTTGTGGAGTCGAGCGATCTCCTCCCAGCTGCCACCACACACTCATTCACACGTTGTTACCAATTCATGCCTCATCAATAGTTAATTTGTTTAATTTCAATTTTGTTCTTGGTTTGAAAGAAAAATAAATTTGGGTTTTTTATGCCTTACGGCTTTTTCCCAACGAAATCCCCTGGTCCAAATAATTTCAAATAAAATAAGTGTCTTCGGAAATTTTCTCGTTCAGGAACAAACAAAAACTCCGACCAGGAAAATATTTATTCGGCAGCAAAACACACTCACTCATCGCGCGAAGTTGTGAATGATACGGCAGAGCCTCTTGTTCGATCACTGTGAAAATCAGTTTCTTTAGGATGAAGGCAAGCAGAAAAGAGTTATTGCAAAGATTTCGCGCAGTACAACCACGTTGAATTTTTTTTTGAACTCCATAAAAGAATGTATTCAGCAAAATATCTTCCCTCCAGTTAGAACGTTGTGCGGTGGTAGCATCATGGCCGATGACTATGACATCGTAGTTGACAATCTGCGCAACTTTACAATTACAGAGACAAGGGTGAGGCTCGAAAGTTGGTAGCAGCATACTCTTGACTCTGGCTTATCTCCGGACACCGACAACCGATTGAGTGGACGATCGTCACGTCCGTGGTAACTTAGAGTCGACGTTTCGAGTGCGCTACGAAGCCGGAACGCTATGTGTGCACTATCATAGAGTTAGTACTGATTTGAATCATGATAAGCAACAAGGAAAAAGCGGAGTTCTATAACAATACCGCTTGTCATGGATGTAGGTATGGGATTATATTACGGTTAAAAACATTGCAAAAATAGCCGTAATGATATTTACGTTTAACCGCAATGACATCATTCAAATTGTGCAGATTCATCATGAAAGACTTTTTCTGAAAACCATTTACGAGTCTACAAGCGGGCTTTCATGATTTCCTAAGGACCCGCCCTGCATTTGGTTTCAAGATTCTTCTCGCACAGTTCGACAAGCCTTACAGTATCCTCAGAGTCAATGATCATAGTTGGCTCTGGATGTGTGAGTTATTAGGACTTGTTACTCGTTGACAAGTTCCGTAAGATAGAACTTATACTTACATTGTTGTAGCACAGTCGCAACCTCTCTGCTTACGCTCATGCATTATTGATGCCATGCTATGGCGAGGATTGTTGGTGCTCGTCTGACGAATACCGTTCAGCTCCAGACTGCATCGACGTTTGGAACGTATTAATGCTTCATGTGAAAAACGCTTCGTACCTCTACCATTGGAAGAATGTACTAGAGTTTTCATGTTCAGGGGGCCGTAGTACACTCGGCATATCATATAGATAACACTAATAACTAGCTCTTTCAACGGATCGATAGGAGTACTGCACCATGCAATCTCATGAAAGAATCGTTGAAAGAACTGATGTCGAGTCATCCTTCATTGCATGCGCTAATCGTACATGTTAAAATCTGAAAGTTCTTACAGTAGCCTGCGTAACCGTTGAATACTTATTGCAAGAGCTGGTTCAACGCCACGCTGGATGCTTACGTGTTTGCCCCCGGCACGGGTATGGTACCTCATCAACACAGCAAGTATAACTCATACGAGTTCAGTGATAGATAGGTGGTCACAAAAATAAAAAAAAAGGTTAGTTTCTACATGTTTTTATTGGAAAACTATAAACTTTACAAACCATCTCTTACAAGAATTATCGCAAAGACGTGAGAAAAAAATGAGATTTCAACATGTTTACCGAGCATTTTACCCACTAAGCAGGCTAAGGATATCCATAAATAAACAGAAGATATTATTTAGTGCGCTGATTAACAAAATGGATACACTGATAGCACGTGAAAAATGTGCTCTAACATACCGAGCACGAGCGTATGGAATATGAAGTTAGAAGTATCAGCTCTTTCTGAACTTCATAAGCATAATCTGAACTGCGATTGGAGTACCCACCCATTATGTCGACTAAGCTGCATAATGATCAATCCTCGTAGCAAATCCAAGCCAGTAGCAAGTACAACTGCTACAAGTCAGACTCAAGACTTTCTGCAGGGATCAGCTATGCTATACCGTTATGGCACGATCATGGGTAGTTCCATTGTCCAAAAGAATGAAGTAGAAAATACTTGCATATATCACGGTTTGGAAAAGTGATGGTGCTTCTTATTTTGATTCTTTCAAGTTTATCGTGGTATTATATGCTGGTAGTAATCACGCGAGTTATCGGAAGATATTGTGAACATTCTGAACAATCACAGCAGTCAAAGCGTTGTGCCATGCGAGAAATAAGTTCCGTGTAAGCAAGTGGGTTCAAATTCGTTCGCAACATCTTCAACAAGAACCAATCACCAATCCAAAGATTTTTATACACTACATGAATGTCGCAAGGATTATTCCTTTTGCTGTTTGACCTAAACTCATAATATCTTAGTGAGGATGACAACAATGTTATTATGCGATATATTACAAAACATATACCAATGGTAGCCAAAATATGATACCAGAACCATAAAAACAAATACATTTTTGGATTGGTTGAATTTTGTGTCAAAAGGCAAGATCCATTAAGATTTTTAACGACCCCAGCGGGGTCCCGTTTCTTATATGTACACGTAGTTACCGTTGGAAACATCTCGGTCATAGGATTGAGCATGCTCTTTTCGTCCGGCTGTTGCATAAAAGCCATCACTTCAATACCGTAGAGTTGAAAACCTTCGCCGATGAAGACATTCATAATCCATATGTGTGCCAAGATAGTTAGCACATTCAACAGTTCACACGTCATGTATATATAAACATACCTGTTGTGCCAATGGAGGTGTGAGTACAAATACTCAACCAATGGCGTCACTTTTTCGTTCAAACAATCTTCGCTGAGAACCGCAGCAACGAGCTCGCCAGCCAGCAATTTCATTTTTCCTCCTTCCCAACATTTCCAGATATGATGAGGTACGTACAATGAAGTCGCCTTCAAGAATAATATAATAGGGATCCAATGGTAGTAACCGTAAGCATCAGTGAGTATCCGTTCCTCCAAAAATGTCGAATGAATATAACAATAGCTGTTGAGGAAGGCTCTAGGTATGTCTGCAGAGTCTGCAAAGTGACAATCTATCGGATCTGCGAAGAACTGCCTTGACATAGTAAATAATGTTAATGCGGAAAGAATAGTTACCGTTAGTTGATAGTGCAGTCGAAACAAAAGATTATCAATAGCAATCGTTTGAACTTTGAGTAAACCGAATACTGATTTCAATTCGCTCAACATCACGCACAGAGGAGTGTAGATACACTAAACTTTTTTGCTCGATCCATCTTTCTCATTATAAAACTCAATCGTGAAGTTGGCTACGGGGAGGCTTGCGTCATTAGCACAAACGGCGTAGTTAATGGTTGCGTGAAAACATCACATTCCTCAGAATTAAATTATGGCCATACAACCCATGAGTAATAAACACGAAATCAGTTTGATACGGTATAATCTTTTTATTTACAGACCCAATTTTTGCGGATCGTCAAGGGTTGGGCCCTTGGGCACGCCATGCTTAACGGTTGCGTGACAACATTGGGTGCTTCCAAACAAACTTATGTCTAAAAAGCAAATAGATAATTAACACATCACTTAGCCAAGGTTAGCAAAAGGTTAGTAAACATTTACAGACGCAATTTTTGCGTCAACAATTATCGTACTACATACAGAAAAATTCTGAACATCCAAAACGCCCACTTCACAATGAGGTTTGATATCGCGTTTACAATGCACGCAGTACGTGCAGAATGATTCTAAACATAAAAAACACCAGAGTCTTCATAATGATGTGCGATACCCCATATCAGTTGTTTGTAAGCGAGCGGATTGAGATTCTGTTTCAGCATGTGCAATACAAACCAATCTCCAATTCGGAGATTGTGAAAAAAGATATTAATGTCTTCACCACTATTCACACTGCTTGATGAGCGCAAAACGTACAATCTTATGGAGTGGAAAACCAATGTAACTATGCGACATATAACCACAAATGCACTGGTGATAACTAGAATGTAAAACCAAAACCATAAAAACGCGTATATCCACGCATTTAGCGCGTTCTGTGTCAGGATGCACATTCCATCCAAATTCTGAAGAGTCCCAGAAGGTCCAATCATTTCATACCTACACTTGGTCATTACTGGGAATAGTCGTTCCATAGGATCTGTCATTCCAACTGTTTGTTCTCGGTTAAACATTATGATGTCAATTCCATAGTACACAAAATCTTCTCCAATGAAGGCATTCATGAAACACATTTGTCCAACGACGTTAATCAAATTTAACAGTTCGCAGAAAAAATATTTATAGGCATAACTGTTGTGTGAATGAAGTGTCGAACGCAAATAATCGACGAATGGTTCTGTTTTTCGTTTTATGCATTCTTTGCGTATAACCGGTGAAGTGAGCTCAGCGGTAAACATTTTCAATTTTCCTCCCTCCCAAGATTTCCACATGTAATGCGGCATGTAGAATGATATCGCTTGTAGAAATAACACGATATAAACCCATCTGTAGTAACCGTAAAATTTCAACTTATCGCCCTCACTGTATGTAGAAACTCCCAGATGCGGTACATTGTCACCCGTGGTTGCAGTGAGGACTCGTTCCACCAAGAAGGTTGAGTGGGCGTAACAGTAAGAGTTGAGGGATCTGGGCGAGCGTCCTGGAAAGTCACAGTCCACAGCATCTTCGGAAAAGTGCGCCCACGAAATCAGCAACGAAAAGAATAATAAAATGGTTGATGTTATTTTGTAATGCAGACGGTTGAAATTCTCGTCGGTGCAAACTGACTGCACCTTCAGTAGACCGCGAAAAAGTTTTGTAGCGTCCAACATGGTGAACTGTTCAAAGTCAACTATAATATTTGTTTATGGGTTCCCGATTTTATACACAATTTTTTAGGGATTATCGACAGGAAAGATTCACCTGATATGTTGGTTACATGAACCTGCGTAAAAACATTATATTAATTATCCTTGTCAATGTTGTTTTTTTCCTCATGGTATCAATACCTACAATAACTGATGATCAGGTAGATTGAAAGAGTATTTCTACAATAATAACCTAATGGCGATTTTTGAAAAATCGTTGGACAGCTATTGCCACGCTGTGGAGACATTTTCTATTTCTTGGGTGAGTCGCTATGATGCTGCAATAGCATATATTGTAACTCTCGGTTTTGTGGCCAAGAGATAAACAATATGTTCCCTGCAGTTACGACGGTATGCGTGGGCAACATCATGGGCGCTAACTATTACATCGTGGTGGACAATCTGCGTAACTTTACAAACCCCACCCAAGGGTGAGCCTCACCCTTGCCTACAAAGGCAAGGGTGAGGCTCACAAGTTGGTAGCAGCATACTCTTAACTCTGGTTTATCGCCGGACATCATCAACCGATTGAGTGGACCATCATCAGGCCCGTGGTATCATAGAGTCGACGTTTCGAGTGTGCTAGGAAGCCAGTTCCTGAAACGGATGGACTTTTCGCGCAAAAAACAAACTGGCGCAAAGTAGAATCGTCTATGATGCAATCTGTACCATAAATAGAACGCTATGGGTGTACCATCATAGAGTTAGTCCTGATTTAGATCATGATAAGCAACAAGGAAAAAGCGGAGTTCTATAACAATACCGCTTGTCATGGATGTAGGTATCAGATTATATTGTGGTTAAAAACATTGCAAAAATAGCCGTAATGGTATTTACGTTTAACCGCAATGACATCATTCAAATTGTGCAGATTCATCATGAAAGACTTTTTCTGAAAACCATTTACGAGTCTACAAGCGGGCTTTCATGATTTTCTGAGGACCCCCCCTGCATTTGGTTTCAAGATTCTTCTTGCACAGTTCGACAAGCCTTACAGTATCCTCAGAGTCAATGATCATAGTTGGCTCTCTATATGTGTGTTATTAGGACTTGTTACTCGTTAACAAGTTCCATAAGATAGAACTTATACTCACATTGTTGTAGCACAGTCGCAATCTCTCTGCTTACGCTCATGCATTATTGATGCCATGCTATGGCAAGGATTGTTGGTGCTCGTCTGACGAATACCGTTCAGCTCCAGACTGCATCGACGTTTGGAACATATTACTGCTTCATGTGAAAAACGCTTCGTACCTCTACCATTGGAAGAATGTACTAGAGTTTTCATGTTCAGGGGGCCGTAGTACACTCTGCATATCATATAGATAACACTAATAACTAGCTCTTTCAACGGATCGATGGGAGTACTGCACCATGCAATCTCATGAAAGAACGGATGTCGAGTCATCCTTCATTGCATGCGCTAGTCGTACATGTTAAAAACTGAAAGTTCTTACAGTAGCCTGCGTAACCGTTGAATACTTATTGCAAGAGCTGGTTTAACGCCACGCTGGATGCTTACGCGTTTGTCCCCGGCACAGGTATGGTACCTCATCAACACAGCAAGGGTGAGGCTCGCAAGTTGGTAGCAGCATACTCTTAACTCTGATTGGTGGACTTTTGCTGAAAACCATATACGAGTCTACAAGCGGGCTTTCATGATTGCCTAAGGACCCGCCCTGCATTTGGTATCAAGAGTCCCCTTGCACAGTTCGACAAGCCTTACGTTATCCTCAGAGTCAATGATCATAGTCGGAACTGAAGGCTCAGGTTCCACGATTTACTTTTTCCATCAGAAACACAAATCGAAACGGCGGTCAACAAATTGTACTTGTCCAGGTTTTTTTACCCGTTGTTGGCATTTTCCGCGAGATTCACTGATTCGCAGCAGTGTTTGTATTTTGGCAGTGCCGGTGACGAGGTCGCTACCGTCGGTCGAAGTCGATCTCTCAGCTCGCACAGCTGATCGTACGTAACTCCATGATTGTTTTGTTTACATATCGCTGTCGTCGATCAGCCTCCATTGGCGTGATTATTCTTGCTGTAATAGCCGATGTTTGCGAGCTGTCATCCATTAAGAACGACATTAAGAAACTGTGAAAAAACAAAATTAGTTTTTGCGAGAATGAAACACACAATCGTCTCGTCCCAGGATGGAGCAGCTCCAGCAAAGAAAAGACATTGGCGGGAAGGTTTGTTAGACACTATGGAAAATCCAGAGTCTGTTGTAATAGAGGACGACAGAGTCACGGTCATTAAGGACAAATATCCAAAGGCGCATCACCACTATCTCGTTCTTCCGAAAGACAATGTCCACTCGATCAAAGAATTGACCCCCGAGCATCAGGACCTGTTGGAACACATGGAAAAAATTGGTCAACAAGTTGCCGACCGGTACAAGGATTACCAATTTATTCTTGGATATCATGCTGTACCGAGCATGGCTCGATTACATCTCCACGTTATAAGTAACGATTTCGATAGTCCCTGCTTAAAAAACAAATATCACTGGAATTCATTTACAACGCCCTTCTTTCGACCTTCGCAAAGTGAGTTCGAAATAAAACATTCAACGTGATGGAGCAGTCACTATCTCGCAATTTTCGAAATTGATTATTCCCGACATCGAAAAATTTTAATTTAGCTAATTCGAGGTGACTGATCCATCCTCTTAACGTCTCTTGTATCTTCTACATTGGTTGCAAAATTTTGGTTGAACTTTGCCCGGGGTCCTGTAGACCCGGGTGAACTTCAAGTTACAAAAAATCTTTGAATTTAATCAGTAAGTGTGAAATGCATTATTTCCATGTATCGGGGCTCCGTGCCGGTACGGGCAAATTGGTGTTTTACTCAAAAAGAATAAAACACTAAAGTTTCACGCCTTATTTACAATTTTTTTTCACATTTGGTCCTTCAGAGTGAATGAAACAAGTTGCTGAACTTTTTGTACAAATTCTACAAACTTTTTCAAGTTTTCCACCCCCAAAAATATGAGGAACGGGGTTGAACGATTACTGGAATAAAGACTTGTGTCTTTTTTATTGAAAAATTGCAGATGTGCGAGCGGAACTGAAGCAGCTCGGTCGAGTGAGACAAATGAGCACAGCGGAGAGCGAAAAGCATTTGAAAAAGGATTTGCTGTGTCACAAATGTTCCTATCGACCGAAGAATCTACCTGATCTGAAGAAGCACTTGATCGAACACATAAATGTTAAATAATGAAAACGAAACAAACGTCTTACAACCAGAATATCAATAATCATTTTCGAGAAAAATTGCATTTTATGACTCTGAAGTTTGCAACGTTGAGATTCAACGAAAAATGATTGCTCAGTTAATTATTTATTGAATTTTGAATATCACGGCGATTTTTCGTGTCGATTGAGTTTTTCGGTCGCAAGAGAGGATCGTTTTATTGTCCGGACCAAATATTAAATAATAATCATGAGCTCTACTGAAGAAAAAAGATAATTTCGTTGCATCGCAACGATACAAACTTCAACGTGATTGCATTTTCCGAAATAGGGTCTCAACCAGTGCGTCCAAACTCTTTCGATCAAAGTCGATGATCGACGACCAGCGATTACCCTCCTGGCTCGGTTGTTTCAGAACTAGTTTGCAAAATCCAAGTTGGTGGCCAAGAAACTCAAAGCTCACGATCTCCATGATTTCTGTCCGTTCTGCTTGCATCGCATTAAAAAAAAAGAGACGTAATGAATAATAATCAATGGGATTTATAGGTTGTTGTTGCCATTGCGTAGACTCACTCTGATCGCTTTGATCCATGAGACTGGAGATTGGTACAAAATTTTCATTTTCTTTTGTCACACAACTCGTCCCGAAAAACTCCCAAATTTTCATAAAACGAGTTTTCGACGCTACCGCTCACTATAACGTTCTGCTCGGATCCTAACGTTCTCCCAGAATTCAATCGAGTAACAAAACTCGTAACCGAGGGTGTCTCTGAGTTGAATTGAAAAATATTTAAATGTTGTACGTTGTTCTCGTTTCGCCGGAGAGCAAAGTGTTGGTCTGCTCCTTTCCCTTGAAATTAAAAAAGTGTCCAAGAAAAAATTGAATCTCCTCTTTGGCAGAATCTCCCGCACTTCCGCGACTAATAAATCGCCTTAAGCTTTCATACGAAAGGTTAACTAACTTTTTTTCAGCCTTTTTTATATGCGCATACTTCTGTATAAAAATGCCTCGGAACCGAGCATTGTCCCGGTGGGAATTGGTAAATAGTTTAATTTACACTTGTCACGAAACTGAATAAACGTGAGTGAAACCTCGGGAATAGAATAAAAAATGTAACAATTAGAGATAACTGAAAGGGGAGCAGGTCGTAAAAACGAAAAGAAACCCAACATCCGATGTTTCTTCGTTATCCGGATAATTCAATATAAGTGAATATAACGTCAACGTTGCCAGCGTTTTTTTTTGTTTGTTTCTAAATTTGGCAACGTTGGGTATTAATAACTACTCCCGCCCATTCACAGAGACTTCTCCATCGTGGAGATTCTCTCGAAAGAATACGTTGGACATTTTTCGCTTCGCTGTACATGGAACGATTTTTCCCTGTTCCAATCGTCGTACGCTGTAAAGGAAGCAAAGAGAAAAGGAGGGAGAGGAATAAAGAACCATGTTTTCCATGAATGAAGTCTCTTTCGAGTATACAGACTATTTATTATATTCTTCTTTATTTTTCCGCATTCATACTTGCTTTAGTGTATGGGCGTTTCTTGTGTTGTTGCTGTTTCCATTTTTTAAGTGTCTACATACATTTAGTAATACTGCAATCAATAGTAGAAGCGTCCATCTCGCGTCGAAGCAACAATTAGGAATTTCGTTAATCCTCTTTGTATTTTTTGTCTTTCTGATTTCCGCTTTCGGGCATGTAAGCCCACGAGTAATTCTCGATATATAATAATAATAATAATAATAATAATAATAATAATAATAGATAGAAACAAGAAAAAAAGAAAAATCTTTGATACATCCAACTTTAGCTTTCGTTCAACTTATCCTAAATCATTCCTATACATTTCATACAAATAACGTTACACTCCTTTTTCCATTTTCACATTTCAACTATCAACTCATTTTTATCATACTACACATTTTTAGCTAGTGTTTGACATCGTCAATGCGTTCTGTACACGATACAAATATACACGATAGATATTCATCGAATTTTCGAACGCGTAGCTATACATAAAAAATAACAATAATAATAATAATAATAATGATAAACTCGTTCGTTGAGAGGAGAAATTGAGTGAAGCTTGAACGACGTTCGAAAATACGAGAATGAGAAAAATTGAGAAAAGCGTGAAGAGGCGAAAAAAAGTGTGACCGTTTTGGTCGAGAGTTTGCAACGAGTCTGCCTAAAACGTAGATTCAGCAAAGTCTCGATGAACCAAGACAGCGACGATATATTTTGGGCGAAATGGGATGATGACTGTTGACGCGAAGGTAGGTATGTGAGAGTTGTTGCGATCATCAACATTTTCATAACGTTACCTCCCACGTCCACATTGGCGAATCTCACTAATTGAATCAGTCGATCGGTCGATCGATGCTGTTGACGCTAAGAAAATTTTGGTAACCTTTGTCCGCCCGTACTTTACATGGCCCGGCAAAAGCGGTCACTTTGAAAAGCCACTAAGCGACCGGGAACAATGGACGAACCCCGCGCAGGAGGTAAGACCATTTTTTCGAACAAACACGTGGTTTTTAAATTGTCCGCGATGATTTTTCACACGAGAACTCATCGACGACCGTATTGACTTGGTCGACTTTTCCTCAATACCCTGTATAAGTTTTTTCACCCGGGACGATTTGAGAGGACGCGTTCATTACTCATGTCCATCAACTTCGAGCTCTGCGCTTTGCTTTTTAAACAATTTAATATTTACACATTCTCCTATCTAATATTCACATTCCAACTCGTCTCAACATGTTTACGTTTTTCGTGTAAGCTATGTCCAACAAGTGTGAAGATTTTATAATACAGTTTGGTCAGCTCAAACATTAAAGTTCTCACCACCGGAAAGCTATGTACAAAAAAGCATTTTTCGCAACTTTCGTCTTCTCAATTTTTCCAAAGGTCTCTCACGTTTGTTTTTGTTTTTGTTTTTTTTTTCATTATTCTCGGTTTTCGATAAATTAATTATTCAGGATAAACGCGAGAGTTAAATAGTCGTTCTTTTCGGCTAGAAACCGCTTCACACCAACAATAGTATAGCATCAATAATAGTAATAGTAGCATAAGCGATAGTAGTTTTCGATAAACTAGAAATAGGATGAACGGTAATTGAGTGATGATTGAGAAGTGCGCGAGGAATATTTTTCATCGTGATGACTATTCATAATTAATAACGAACGAGATTAAACTTGCTTCAAGGACGCACACACATGCACACCAGAGTAGCCGCGCACCCAGCAGACACGCGACAAGTGAAACGAAAATAAATAAATGACAAAAATCGTCGATAAATTAACGAAAAACAATAATAGGAAGAAAAAAAACGCTTGAAATATTCCAACGTGATTATTAAAAAACAATTGTTTGTTTTTCTTTGCTCTCACATGTATAAATAAGTTTGTGGTTTTCTCTGACTTGGGAAAAGTTTAAGTTCAGCCGAGAGGAAAGAAACGTTTCTTTCATACTGCTGAATATCAATTAATATTAATTTATGTACGGAGTAAGATGTGGCGATAATAAACTAATTAGCGATTATCGATGATGGAATAAATAACGATTATTCAATACAAACAATTAATATAAGTGACAGGGTGCTAAACAGTGTATGCATTGAATGTTGAGGAACTCCCCTAATTTATGAAAATCAGAGATAAACGCACTCACGCACGCAGACACACATATACACACACGGATAAACGCGAGAATCGTTTTTTATGAGTAAACCGAAAAAAGTTGTAATTTTCGAGTTGTTTTCGGGGCCGAATTTTTAACAATCATTTGCTCGTGATGTGCGACACTTGTTAAAGGAAAAACAAACAAACTATTACATCATTCTTTCCCTTTTGGCCATCCAAGCGAGTCATCTTGGGGCGCAAATCGAGGAACTTGCGCACTTACGGATCGAGCGAATGAAAAGAAGAGACAGAAAATAGAATGCCATCGAATGACTTAATTCTTATCGAGTTAATCCTTAATAGTTACATAGTTGGCGACGCCTGCTCTTCGAACTTTTGGGACGTTGCTTTTTGTTCTTTTTTTCTCTTGATAATTAGACGCTACTATGTACATGAAAGATATATAGAGAGATTTAAACAAAAAAAACAACGAAAAGCATTCGCGAGAAAGATTTGAACGAAGAGATAAAAAGGGGCTGGTGAACCCGGAAGTGAAAATTACATCGAGTCCACGGACCTTCAGGCGACGCGATTTAAAGCTGCGGAAAGCTTCCTTCGTCAAGGCATTCTATTTTCTCCACTCTCCTTCCCCCTCTTCAATCCATTCTTAACATTTATCAATCTATCGATTCTAATTATTATCTTAATTACAATTATTGTAAGAAAAACAAAAATACCAACAAATTTGACTATATATTGACTACCTAAAGCGGTCACGGACTCGTCGTAACCAGAGGAGTAAAAGTTACGGATTAAAATCATTTGCGTCTCGCTCCATTTCCCCCTGTCTCGACCACTTCTCATGTCCGTTTGTTCGACCGAAAAAAATGCATCGTTCGCAGCCCTGCTGCCGGACTCTTTGTCGCGAGTGAAGGAATAAATATTGAAATTTCACTAAAATACTTGTTCGATCGGTTATTAAGTAGTGCGAGGGCGGGGCCATTTTTCATAATTCGGCTCAAAGGTGATTGGAATCTTTTGTAATTTATTGTTTCTCAATGGTCGAGGATCGGATTTATCAGAAACGCGAGAAAGAGTCCGGCGCGAAACAATCCTGCCGCTCAAATGTTTGTAATCCAAGAAATTTCGAGTTATTTTTTTTCTCTGCTGTTGATCGACGTGCCGTCGCGGATCGACCAAAACTTTTCCTCAACTAATCCTTGTAATTTTCGCTAATCTGTACAACAATTTCGATAGTCACTTTTGCTTTCTCACGCCGTTCTACCAGAATTTTCTAGATAAATCAACAATGTGAGACACGGTGTTTCGTACGTTTTCCTCACCAAGCGTACCAACGAAGTGCATCTTACGATTTTGGATTTGCGGATTTCACCATATCCTCTTCTTCGGCCAACAAGATCAATCGCCTTTTGAGGCGCTCGCATTTGGACATCTCTTCAGCGGCTCTTCCTCTTCGTCAAACAGTCTCTTTGTCTATTTTTCATTCCAACTGTTCCGTTCGCCTTATTGGCCTTGGATCTCTTCCCTGAGCCCGTAACAATGGACTCGCATTTCTTCGATCGCTCGACACCACTCCAGGGCGAAACCTTCGGGATCTTCCAGATAATACGTTCGGTTCGGCTGCATGAAAAAAAAAAAGAAAAAAAAACAATTAATTTACATAATTTTCCATTATTCCAACGATGCAAGTTGCAAACTTTCGTCAGCATGTCGAAATTGGACAATTTAATCGAAACGGTTTTCATTTTTAAAAATGGTTCAATCGAAACTTGTTTTTAAAGCAATGACCTCTGATAAGATATTTGGATCACTATTGCTCAAACAGTTTTGAAGCTGATTCGATGATATCTCGTCAGATAATTACGTCAGGACGTAATGCGAGGCTTTTTTTGAATAAATGTGCAAGTTGAATATTTGGAAGATCGAAAAATCATGGAAACGGGTGATTTTACGATGTTGAAGTTTGCGTCGTTGGAATATGCACCGAAGTTCTATTTTTTCTTGAGCAGATCTCCAAATCTTTGGTCAGAACAATAAAACGATATTTTTTCAGGATCCAAACACGAAATCGGTAGAAAAATTTGCATAGTTTTCGATTTTTAACAAACAAAATGAATTGAAAAGGTATATTTCCACCTCGACGTTGCCAAATGCAACGTTATGTGATTTTGCTGTTTTGAGGAGCGGGGAATATGCTTACCGTATGAACGAAGAAGATTTTAAAGTTTTTCGGTTCGACCCTCAGCTCGGGACTCCAGGGTATTTCGCCTTTGAGTACCATGTTGACGGGATCGACGTAATAGAGATGAGGACCGGTTGTAAGAAGAAGCATTCTCTTTCTGGCAAAGAGACCTTTTCGTTTGTTGACGAATCCGCGTTTGAGTATGAGATTTTCATCGACGAAACTGTGCCAGGGATCGGTGCTGCGTTGTTTCTCGAGCCTCGATTTAGTTTCGTTTTCCGTGAGGTCAGCGATTCCGGAAGTGGTTTTACGGAATGGTTTGTCCGGATTGGGTGTGACGGAAACATTGGGACTGCCGCTGACGACGGGCGGAGAACCGCTTGCGGTGATGTTGGTAGTGGCAGCGGTCGCAATGGTCGTCGCGGCGGTGGTGACAGCGGCGATGGCGCCGGTGCTCGTTGAAGTAGTTTTGTTGGTGGCATGTTGATTTTTTCCAGGAATCGACTCGTCGGCGATCCCGAGACCGAGTAATCTCGTTAGTTGACGATCATCCAATCCAGGCTCGAGATGATCGGGTACTCGATAGTGCGATCTGAGCTCCTCGTGCTCGGAGGTTCCTGGCAAATACGGATAAATCGATGGTGGAGTTTGTTCGTGAAGAGTTTCAAAATCGACGCCTTTGAAAAATTGGTGGGATCTTATGGCCGGGTAACCAGCACCATGCTCGTCAGTCGCACCCAAACGTTCGTTCGCCTCCAATACGAGCAATTGCTTCACCAGCGATTTAGCCAACGGACAAAAACCATCGGGTATCTCGTAATCGAGTTTGAGAATCTTTTGAAAAATAAGATATTCGCTCCTCGATCGGAAAGGTGGTAAACCAGCGACCATTTGATAAACGATACATCCCAAAGCCCAAAGGTCGGACGCTCTACTGGCCGATTTGTCGGTCAATATTTCAGGGGAAACGTATTGGGCCGTACCGACGAAAGAATTTCTTCTTTTTCTCGGTTCTTCTGGTTTCTCGACATTCGTCGTGGTCGTTCCTGTCGTCGTCGTCGTCGTTGTCTCTGGATCTTCTTTGAGGATTTTCGCACTGCCAAAGTCGGTTATCAGAATGTGCATTTTTTCGTCGAGCAGTATGTTCTCCGGCTTGAGGTCACGATGGATTATACCCAAACCGTGGAGATACTCGAGACCACGAAGTATTTCAGCCGAATAGAATTTCGTACACTCGATATCGAACGAACCAACTTTATTGATGTAGGGCAAAAGTTCACCATTCTTGGCGTACGAGAGTACGAAATAGAGGCGATCCAGATCTTGAAAAGTGCAAAACAAACGTACGAACGAGTGTTTCGCACCGGTGAGCATGTTCAAAACTTCCTTCTCTCTCTTTACGTACTCGATCTTTTTCTCCTTAATGATGTAGCGCTTGTCACAAACTTTGATCGCGTATTCCCGACTCGTGTGAATATCCTTGGCGAGGTAAACCTAGAAAAACCAAAATAGCCAAACAAATCACAATCTCGTTGAGAAAAATAAACACGAAAATCTCTCGATAAACTTCTCATTTTTGAATTTCACTTTAAATTTCAAAATTTCGACTCACCGTTGAGAAGCTGCCCTCTCCGATGACCTTGCCAAAGATAAAGTCCTTCGGTGTACGTTTGTGAGTCGCGAGCGATGTCGTTATTGCCGGACTTCCGGTTGGTGGAACCCGGGGCGTAAGCTCATCCGACGCGACGACGACGACGCCACTGGTAACGTCATTCGTCGGTGGTGACATTTTCGGCACCGGCCCCTCCACCGTTACTTCCGGTTGTGGAGAAACTGTACGCGCCTGATTAGCCACCCGCTGTTATAAAACCAACAAAAAATAATGCAAATTAGTGAAAATTCACGTTTCCTCAAAGCAAATCATTTTGCAATACACAAACAATCGAGATTCTCGCGATCTCGCGATATTATGCTTCGTCAGCGTTGTTTACGATCCCGGGATCACAACTCACGGCCTAGCGGCTATTATCGCAATTCCATCTTGTGAAAGATAGTGAAAAGAATAGTCATGCTCCACCAGCACGGATCTTGCAATACTCGCGTGCAAATATTACAACAATTTCACTCAATGCGCTCCAGGTCCGGTTATCTTTGACACATACTGTATGAAAATTTTGTGCTTTGCTATAAAAAATAATGAGTTTTCGTTGCATTCCAACGATGCGAACTTCAAGATCGTGAATTCCCGAGTATGGTGGATTAATGAATTAATTCGTGAAATTTTGTTGAGCTCGCAAAAATTGCAGGATTTTCGATCGCGGGCCATAACACTGACAAATACAAACACGAACATTTAATTCGCGTGATTGCGAGGAGTGGAATCTCATGTGTAATAAGAAGATTCGAGTGTATTGGTGGGAAAAGTTGGCACCGATACCGAGGCCCTCGTCTGTTGAAAAGTGGATCAGGGACTCGGGGCAAATATTTGCTCGATTCCTCTCTCGGCACAGCATGCAAGCCGATGCGAAAGAAAAAAAGAAGGGGGAGGGGAGGGGAGACCGGGCCAGACAGACACATGAAAAGTATATTAAGCAAAGATTCGCGATGATTGGCGAATTTTTATGCTTCTAAATGACACACATAACACAAGCAGGAGAAGAGCAGGGAACGGTTGAAAAAGTGTTTTTAAACGTCTGCTGGATATAAACGACCGTTCGATTTTCGTTGTGCCAACAAATTGAGAAGGAAATATATAATTGTAGGTAAAGGCGCGTTCTTCTTTCTCTGTAATTCCAAGTTCATCAAGGACCAAACGGATAATGAAAAATTGAAGGAAAAAAGAAAGTTGTATTTTTTATTATTCGAAGCGTTGCGCTCGTGCCGAGCAAATGTTTGTCTCTTGCGCAGCGTAACCAAATGTTTATCTCGTGACTACGAAAAGCGAATATTATAAAGAGTTGTTGGTTTATATTGCGATGCAAGTTTTTCTGCATTTATCGATAAACTTTAAAGTGGCGGGAGGAAAAAGTTGCCGATGCGAAGCAGCAACAAAACTGGATGATGCGTTGTTTTTTGTTCGGGTATTTGCTTGAAGAATTCTCGGAGGAACAGCGGGGGAATTGATTATTCAATTCCGGTGTATCAAATTGGATAATTCGCTGGTCAAGTATCTCGGAGCTGAGGTCCCGTATTATTGCGTGTGAGCCGAAGGTCGCGCAAACGACAACGAGATGACGGCGCGGCGGGCCGCGATTATTCGTCACCGCCGAGATCGTCTCGGACCGAGTGAAAGGTCAATAACTAAAAATCGTTGCTGCCGAAAGGCGTGGGGGAAAGAGAGGCACAAAGCTGGAAGATTCGAGTTGCTTCCGGTTCGGGAGGAATGTTGAAAATTTCGCAGGAACGTCGGTACGCGGCGATGAAAAGTTTTGACGAGCACGAAATACGCCGCGCAGCTTCTTTCGTCGCCTCGTCGTCGTCGTTTGGCGTTCGATCTTTTGTTGACATCGTTTTTGGCCTAGCAACAGCTGTTTGGCATTGAGACGACTGCTTCGTGCGTACCCTCAACATTTCTTCACTTTTTTCCTCGTTCGTATATCTCGCTTTGTATTTCCTCAAAATTCCAAACATTTTATTCCTTTTCGGCTGTTTTTCAGTATTGACTAATTTAAAAACATTTCACTGCAATCCCGTTCGGTTTCTCCGCGGACGACCGCATACTACGGATCGTTAAGTATGACGAGAAATTTTTTTTTTTCATGTTTTTTGCTTATTTCCTAATAAACTTTTTCTCCTGATCATTCCAACGACCAAGACCCTAACGATCTTTCGACATTTCAACGAAGAGAACGGTTGCGCTAAAGTCACATTGAACGACCATCATTCGACGTTGAAAAAATTCCGGAAAATGTGAAATTTTCGAAAAACTGAGCTTTGGGAAAGAGAAATGATAAAAAATTTAAGTGCAGAATCCCGTTCGGTTTCTCTGTGAGCGAACGCATACAACTGATCGGTGAGCTTGGCAAGAAAATTTTCACATTTTTCTTCATTCCCCAATTAACTTTTTCTCCGGATCATTCCAACGACCAAGACCCTCACGATCTTTTGAAATTTTAACGCGAAAAAGAACGGCTGCGCTAAAGTCATATTCAACGAGTATTCGACGTTGAAAATTGCGGAAAATGTGAAATTTTCAAAAAACTGGGCGTTTGAGGAAAAGAAATGAGAATTAATCTGGAATTTTTTAGACGTTGCCGGAAAAGTATAGAGAGACTATAGTGAATGTAAATATCTTCAACGTGGATAAAATACATATTGATATCTTACGATGATTACTCTGACTCTCGATAAACAATATTTGCAGACGTCGACTACGTCTGTCGGACTGAAAGACGCCTGTCTGGCTTATTAAAAGAATCATCTTTTTTTCCTATTATTGAAGAAAAAAAAAAAATTATCTCTTCTCGGCGACGGAGTTGGTCTCGTTTTCTCTTTCTCTCTCTCCCTCAATCGCGTAAATCGTTCGAGACGCGATATGAGCGGCGCCCGATGAATATCACGAAGAAGTAATAGCTCGGAATAATTAATTACATCAATTTGTCATGTCTCAGTAAATGAATTTCATTACTTGTCGATTGACACGTTTTTACGCTCCCGTGCAGGGAGGGAGGGTTGATCAAGGATCAGGAGCGCTTCTTCGGACCTGCGACGACCGTACGACTTTATAGTCGCAAATATTGGGAACATAAATAAATTGACAATTCCTCGAATTCCATGATGCTGAAGTTTGCATCATTGGAATGCAACGAAATTCCGTTTTTTTCTGAACAAAACTCTCAATTATTATTCAATATTTGGTCTGGACGATAAAATGATCTTTCCTTGCCACCTAAAAATTCAATCGACACGAAAAATTGCCACAATTTTTTAAATTCAATAAATAATTAATAGATCAAATAATTTTCGTTGATTATCAACGTTGCAAACTTCAGAGTCGTCGAATTCAAAATATTTGTGTTGAAACGAAAATATTGGAAAATTGTGTGGACGTGAGATCGCGAGTGTCAAGGCTACGAAAAAGTTGATGAAAATTGAACAAAAACTACGCACACGCATGGTCCAAATATCGTTCAAGGGAGAGTCGCGGAAAGAGGATAAATATGCGGCTTTATCAATAAGGAAAAAATCATCGTATTGATCAATAAATGAAAATGAATTGAAAAAAAAACACACACTCACAAGAGGCTGGAATTCTTATCATAATTTTTGTCGTCGAATGACGTAAATGGGTATTATTTGTTTATCATAAGCTTTCAAGAATCAGATGAAAAAATACAAATCGTGTATTTTTGCATCTTCGAAAAAATATAATCGTACGATTGAGACGGTTCGATTCGCGATTTATAGGGAAAGTGGATGTATAATCGTAGGAAGGAAAGGTGGTTTATTGCGAATGAGGTTACCGCGTCAAGATCGTGCGAAAATGGTCGACTCTCGAGAATATAATCGCGTGGCCCTTCCGCGGAACACACACGTGGCGAGACGAACAGCAGTCTCGTCCATGCACGGCAAGACTGACCGCGTGCGTCAATGCGCTGGAGCTGCTGTATTCGAATTGACGATGAAACGTGCATCGCTCGCCCATTAACTGTTGCTAATTTGTCAGAAAATGTTCTGCTTGACGTCAGAAAATCGATCGATTTCCAATAGTAACGGAAGCGCGCGCGAGAGAGAGAGAGAGGAATGCAGGAGGCGAGATGAAAGAGTCGAGCGGGGAGGAGAGGGAAAAGGTTGGTCCAGCCCGAAGCAGGCGCCAGGCGCGGTATGTATGTATACACTTGCATCCGCGAATGTATACGTTTGCGTCGATTTCGTATCGACAGAGAGCACGACCAGGGCAAAGAGACGAACCGAAAGCTCCGAGAGATACGAGAGAGAGAGAGAGAGAGAGAGAGAGAGAATATACGCACGCAACGGGCCCCAATTTGCTCTCAGGCCCTTGACACGCGCGTTCATCGATCATTCCCCTCACACATACCCTTAAATGTATATACGAGTGAGTGTGTGTAGGATGCGTACGGATCAAAGTACACGATCGTATGGGATATGTATAGCGTGCGACGAAAATGTAGAAACAGCTGTGTAACAGTTGTGGTCTGTACAGGGCGTCCCAGAGGAGAAAATCGATAGGCGCGCGCGGGCGCGCCGATAATACGTTCGCGGGAGAAAAAATTCAGAGTGCCAATGTGTCTGCGAGCTGATTTTCGCTCGGAGGGATCAATGGCAAACGGTAGGGTGAACGCCCTCTTAAGGGTGTGTCTGCTCTCGAGAAACACGGGCATTGACCTACTTTTCACACAATCGCGTATAATAATTTTAGGAATCTCTCGGATTATTCATACTTTTCCACCCACATATGGGAATAAGCGAGTCTTTTTGCCGATTTCATTATGAATCAGCCTGTAGATTTCTAATGGTAATCGCGTAAAATTTAAATCGCCCATATATTTGGAAGGTGCGGGGGGAGCAGAGGCTTCGGGAGTAAAAAGACATTTTTTATTGTGCGCGGGGGGATCCTAAAAATACTTGGAAAGAGACGCACATGAAAGGCGATCGTCTACGTATAGGTAAGGCTCGTATACATTCGGAATCGTAGCGTGCGGAAAGAAGCAAAACGATAGATAGAGGAACGACCTCTCTTGTCGATGTGTATGGGATTTGTTGTGTGTATATACATATATATATATACATGTCAACGACACGACGAGACTGTCATTCCTTAAGAGAGCGAAAGGAAGAGCAGACGAGTCTTTTCTCTCGCAGTCGCCCTTGCTCATTTTCTTTTTCGCTCGCTCACTCTCTCCCTCGCTCCCTATTTTTTCATCCCATTCTCTGGCTCTCTCAGTCCATTTACAGGGCAAGCCATCGACAACCATGCGTGTCGGTACATCGACCTCTCTTGCGACGCTATGGCGTCATTCCCCCCGAGAAGCTATATAACCAGCAACCACCACGAGATGCCCCCTTCGCGCGAGGAGACGCGCAGCTCTGCCAGCGACACTTTCCTATATCGCTCGCGATCCTCCATTTTTTCTCTTCATATCTCATTTATTCTCCTCCTCCAACCAGCCATTTACCCTCTTGCTCTCCAAAAATTCTTTCTTACCTCGAACAATTTGACCCTCAAAGAAAATTCATCTGCTTTCACTACATCATTCCGGCCCCACAGTTTTCCCATTTTCCAAAAAGCTCACAGGCAACATTTTGAAATCGAATACGTATAATCGAACCTAATTTTTCGTCCAATATTTCGATAAACACGGCAGATTTAAAATAAATATATAATAATCGAATGGAATCTGCAGACGGCATGAAATTTAATCAGTGATTTAAAATCCTTTGATTATCCAATAAGAATATAAAAATTCCAAAGTCACCGCAAGAAGCGATGTCTGCGCACGGAATATGGGGTTCGAGCTGCGGTCACAAAGTGTAAACATTTTCTTACCATTAATTAGCGAATGTCGAAACAAAATTTCGGGTTTAATTATGGAGAAAATATTGATTTACAAAACTCACGTCCTCATGGTCTCTGTCCTTAACGATTTGAGCGCAATTACCAATTTTTATCGTCTGGAGTAGCAACGAATACACGGTAGCGGGGTATAAAGTAAATTTGTATCTTGTAGACCGGACTGTACCGTGGCCAAACGCTGTATAAAATCAAACAGAAATTCCAGCGAGCATTCTAATTTTAGCATCTCTTTTCGCTAACTCACTGTCTCTCTCTCTTTCCCTTTACCGTCTACGAGTTTATGCTCCTATCGACATATCTCGTATCGTCTTACAATCGCTGCTTCCTGCCAATAGGCTCACGAAAAATCCCTACACCCGTCTTCGAGTAATTATTTATTTATTCATTTATTTTATGTATTGATGTATTTGTTTATTTATTTATGTGTCTGTTCGTTTTTTTATTTATTTATTCATTCATTCATTTATTTATTTAGTCATTCATTTATTTTAGTATTTATGTATATGTGCATTAATTAATTAATTAATTTTTTTCTTAATTCATTGTTGTATCTTCATTTTTATATAAATTCGAATTGAATAAAAAATGTCCAACGAAACGATAAATTGAATATTGAATTTAATTAGTCAGTTGGACGTTTACGGACCAGAAAGAAAAAAGATCTATTTTGACATGGCAGTTCGTACGCGCAGGCGGTGAGAAAAGCCTTTTATCGACCCCATATAAAATATGCCTCTCGGAGAGGGCGTTAGCGTCGGGATCGTAAGTGAACCGAGAGAAATGGAGAACTGTTGTTCGTGAATGAGATGTTTTGCGTTGGCAGACGATGAAACTCGCGTTCAAGATTCTTCTCCTCCTCTATATACGGCGCGTATGGTATTCTTTTCATGTGCCTCTCGGTCTGTCTCGTCCGTCAGTGTGTGTGTGTGAGTATGTGTCTGTGCGTGTGTGTATAACGAACGATCTGCGCGCACGAGCTCCGAGTTCCAACGCTCTCTCGGTTCAAAGGAAATATAAATCAGGATGAGCGGTTGAGAAAAAAAAAAAAAACATTACAGTCTCAACAATTTTCGACAACGCTAATCAACTCTCGAAATTCTCAATGAAACAAAGTTTCTCATACACGTGCTCTTTCCTTAGTCTAGCAGTATCAACAAAACGACACTCTTTAGAAAATAATCTCTTTCTATATCCACGTGTCGAGACTAATTGCTCGAAAAGCAAGTCACGAACGTGATTATGAACAAATTATGCACATGCACTTTTTGGTCACAGCCGCTGACATTTCGAAACGTTTGCAAAATGAGGCGGAATCTTTATTTTTTATTTATCGTCGTTTTTTCAAATCTTTATAGTTGCACACGTGTATGAATAAATCTCGCAGTTATCGGCCACAACCTCGTCGAAATATTTCTTCTATTGTTTGACAAAAAAAATAGACGGTATTCTTTTATTATTTATGTTGAATTTTTTATTTTTTGCATCGTCGATTCATACAGTCATTTTGGAACGAGACTGCACACGTGTTTGAATAAATTACCAACGGTTATCGGCGACAGGCGCGTTTCCATCCCGTGACAAACGAAAATACACTTTTTTTCTTCGTTCGATCGTTAGCTCGTGTTTGTACGAAACATGAATAAAAAAAAAAAACGTTTTCAAAATCGAAATTGATTCTCTTGCGCGAACAATGGAAAAGTTAGCAATCATTCGACGAGCCCACAATCGGTAGCCCTTGATATAGATTTTTTTTAAATCGATCTTCGATCTATCGATCTTTTTTTCAACGATTTAACGTTTGTAATCGATAAATCTCGATTTTCAACTAGATCGGTGAGTTTCTTACTTTGGACTTTTTCCATCGACGACGACGACGTTAATTACGGGGGTTACGAGAGTCACGATCGGTATCGACCGAGCCAGAATCGTTGCCAACGTTTCTTTTTTTTTTTCGCTAATTTGTTGACAAGTTCGCGGAAAAAGCGTGAAAAGCAGCTGATCGAATGGTCAAGATGCACAATAAGATTTTAATGAATCGACATTCGAACGCCGCGATCGAGAATCGCGAGGAGCTTTGTTTGAAAAACATTTGCTTGCGGAGCTCCTTGGCCGGAGATCCAGAGCCTTCCCCATTGGCTGATGATAATGATCGACATTCGAATTGTCGCGGGGCAGCAGCATGGTGGTCTCTGGCATGGACACACATGAAAACCCATCGCAGCATTAGCATATCATAGAGAGTACACGGGGCGGAGGGCGACGTGTGAGTCTCTCTCATCGTGGTCAAGCCAAAAATTAGCATATTGCGTAACAAGAGCTTGGGAAGTTTCGTAACGTTATTCCTGCGGCAAATCCCGATACGATCTATCGCGGATATTCTTCACGTCCTCGCACCTTTCTCTCGAGTCTTTTAAAAGACTCTCGGAAGCAGGTCGCGACGCCACAGAAAGTTTGAGAAACAAAAATCTTGCCAAAGTCTCGAGTCAGAAAAGATAAAAAATCTCGACGAATTTCGGAAAATTCATTTATTCAATTCTATTTATTTTCAACTGCCTTTGCAAACATGAATTTCCAAGTTTGCATCACTCAATTTTTTGACAGCGGAGCCAAAAACCAAAACACGCTGTGTCCGTCCATGACAATCATTTGCGAACAAAAAACTAAACGTCAAGAAAAATTTGACGCGATTCCGAAAATCTAAAAAAATGCCAAATATTCTTCGTCGGACTCCAAGACATGCGGAGAAGCGAATAATTACAAAAACTGTTCATTCCCGAGCTTGTTCCCGAGTCTGAAGTTTGAAACGTTGAGATTCAACGAAAACAATTTTTTTTATCAATTATTTATTGAATTTGCGAAATCCTGGTAATTTTTCACGTCGATCGAATTTTTAGGTCCCAAGAAACGTTCGTTTTATTTACCAAACCAAATTGAATAATAATTATCAACTTTGCTGCAGAAAAAACAGAATTTCGTTGCTTTCCAACGATGGAATCTTCAACATTGTAACTTGTCCAAATTAGTTGTTATAATTATTGCTATTATTGCAGTGTTTCGTTANCGTCAAGAAAAATTTGACGCGATTCCGAAAATCTAAAAAAATGCCAAATATTCTTCGTCGGACTCCAAGACATGCGGAGAAGCGAATAATTACAAAAACTGTTCATTCCCGAGCTTGTTCCCGAGTCTGAAGTTTGAAACGTTGAGATTCAACGAAAACAATTTTTTTTTATCAATTATTTATTGAATTTCCGAAATCCTGGCAATTTTCACGTCGATCGAATTTTTAGGTCCCAAGAAACGTTCGTTTTATTTACCAAACTTTGCTGCAGAAAAAACGGAATTATCGTTGCTTTCCAACGATGGATTCTTCAACATCGTAACTTGTCCAAATTAGTTGTTATAATTATTGCTATTATTGCAGTGTTTCGTTATGGTATAGTTTTTGTATTGACAGAGTGTGTGTGTATAGTTGTAGGCTAAACCGGACCTGCTGTCGGTAACGCCTTTGATAATCGTGAGAAGATTCCTCCCATTGACAAAGTTCTAAGAGGACGCGCAGCATAGTACGGCAAGAGGCAAACGCAATAAGAAAGAGAAGATTAAGATGGAGATTGGAAAGGTCGTCGAGGCCCTCTCTGCGGCGCGTTAACTTTCAAAATATTTGCTTTCTTAGAAAGGTCCAGGCGTGTGGGTGAATGTATCAGAGATATACACACCAACAGGCCGCTCAGCCTCCGCGCGGAGATATTTTGCCGCTCGCAGCACGTTTCCGCCTCGTGTTTTGTTTCCAACAAAAAATTTCGAATCTCGTACGTTGTGATTTCTTTTTTCTTTTTTTTTTTATTCATCTAATGAACCAACGACGACGCGATCCATCGACAGTGTAACACTTTGTGTCATCGTGACAACTGCCACGAGGGAGATTAGAGATAGCGCGCGAGCAGACCTTCGGAACTGCTTTTGATAATAAACTGCGGACCGGCGTCAATCGGCGCCGAGCAGTCGTTAAACAAACCGGGCGTTCTCTCCTATCAATTATTATTTCCAAACGTAAACGATTCCGCGATTTATATTTAGAATTTTATATCACGAGCACTCTTTGCTCTATTATTTTAACGTTTCTCTCTCATTCATCATTTCCTTCGTATATCGCTCGCGTTCTTCCACTTTTTTCACGCTCTCCTTCCAAGACTGTTCTTGAAAATTTTTAGGCCTCTGCTCACAGTTTTTTTCCGTACGAAGTTAATCACATCGTCGTGTTCTCTGTCTCGGGTCATGAGTATGAAGTTTGGAACGTTGAGATTCAACGAAAACTATTTTTTCTATTAGTTATTTATTGAATTTCGAAAATCCGGGCAATTTTTCGATCGAATTTTTAGGTCGCAAGAGAGGCTCGTTTTATTGTCCACACCAAATTGAATGATAATTATTAGCTGATGTGCTGAAGAAAAAACAGAATTTCGTCGCTTTCCAACGATTTAATGTTCAACATCGTTTTTACGTTACGTTCTACGTCGTGTTTTCTATGCACAGCTGCCTCAGTATAAATAGAATAACAAGACGATTGCACAACTATTATTTACAGTGCAGAGTGTCAGGTGCAAGCATCAATGTTCGGAAAGCGGACAAATGGTTAAATCTCCGGATTCAAGGCGTCGATCAGTTATTCCACAAATTTACGTTCGATCGCCTTTTCATTTTTGCTACTTCTATACACTAACTACACACTCAAGGGATTGATTATATAAAAAGCCAATCAAAAGTCCATGCAGCACGAAAAGATTTCATGGACTTTTGAACCGGAAAAAAAATGCAAAGGGATTTTTCGTTGCTCGATAAACCCGATCGAGGAATTTTAAATTTCGTGCAAATTCAAATCGAAAAAGCGGATATTTGTTGTTGGCAATTGCGTTAAATCAAAATACACGGCGAGACACATTCTCTCGCCTGAGGAGAGAGAGAGAGAGTAGCGGGTCATGTGTGCACACGGGGGAATTGGTTGTGTGTTTACTGGCAGATGTTTCGTTAGACAGCAGGTAAGAGCTGCCAGGAGAAACAAGAGATTCTGGATTGCCGAGCGCGCGGAGGGTATAAAAGAAAAAAAATGAAAAAATCGGAAGAATTTCAATGAGAAAAGCAGCAGCGTTGGTAGTGCGCATGGTGGCGGTGTAAATGCTCCGCAAAAGATCGCGAACCGCGAGCTCGATCGCGGAGAAGCTCCGGATGATTGACACTCTTTTGCAGATCGAGGATCTGGGAATTTGAAAAAATAATATAAAAAAGAAGAAAAAAATGCTCAAGGACGCAGCGAAATGTTGTTTTCGAGTTGGGAAGACGAAATAACCGTTGGCCCGTCATTGGCTTTCGTTTGTTTAATCGTGGTGCGGCGCGCGGGGTGCGAGCTCTATGACCCTGATGATATTCGCACACTCGCTCGGTCCTCGCCTCCGTACACACGTATCTGTGCGCGCAGAGAGAATAATAAAGGACAAAAAGACTTTGGGACAAGTCTTAGAAGGCGTATCCGTACATATACGAATTTATCTGAATTCTAATCCGTGAAAGGTAAATTATTCATAGGCTAGCTCGGAAGAAGGACGAGGGAGCTCGCGAGAGAAGCAGGAGAGAGAGAGAGAGAAGGAAATAGGTATGTATATGCTGCAAATTCCGAGAGCCACGAGATCGGAGAATTTTCAAGCCTACGAGAGACATTCCAGACGAGCTCTTTTTTTTCTCTCCATCTCTCGTAGCTTGGCGGCTTCGCGCTCACTTACCCTCCTCGTGAAAGTGAAAAAGAAAGACCGAGCGACGAGAGAGAGAGAGAGAGAGAAAGAGACCGCGGCGACCGGGTTCCCCCGAGGCTAACGGCGAAAGGTCGATGTGCGCGCGCGAGAAATTCCTCAAACTAAACTGGAGAGGGACTGTGCTTGGCTCTCTGTATACATACAGCAGACGCGCGTGCGTGCCCGTGTCAATGTATGGCCAAAAGAACGGTCCGTTTTAAAACCTTCCAAAAAACCTTTTTCGTACTTTTTCAAACATTCCAATTATTCTCGAAATAATGAAAAATCATTTTCCAATTAATTCGTCGGTCCGATTCGTTCGAAATTCTCCGAGAGCGTCATCGTTGATTCGTAAATATCGCCGAATCGTTATTTACTGCGTGGAAAATTTCTTTAAACTCGAGTCAACGTCGTACTGATAAAAAAAAGTTCATCAGCCAGCTTGTTATTTACAAATTGTTGAATCAGTGTCAGCCATTTTTTTTTTTAGCGAAAAAAAAATGCTCTTGTCATTGTTGTTTGTTTCTCGCCCATTTCATTTTTATCGATGCGAAGGAGAAGGGGCAGGGGCTGTTATCCGCTCGAAAAACAGCTTGTTTGTTTTGGATTATCGATTATCAACGAAAACGATATTTCCTCTTTCCTCGTGCGAGTCTCGCAACAACGATCGTAAGGAAAAACAACATTTCGTGTCGCGATAAAAATGTCGTACGCGATCGTATTTTTTTTGGCTAAATTTCGAGCATTTTTCTTGGTAAACAAAAGACGCGTGGCCATTGTTAAAGGAAAACCCGTGTCGCTCGCTCTTATTGTGTCGTTTGACGAAATGCAATGATGTAATAAAATTCCAAACGATTGGATGGCCTGCAGGCCAGAAGCGAGAGAGAAGCAAACAGGAGACTCGATTAAATGAAAATATGTCTTTACCTTAAATAATTTCTTAAGCCTCCGATAGCCGCGATGTAATCGCGACACGTACTGCTTGTTGGAATCCAGTTTGATTGATTAAAGCCACTGTTGACGAGACCAAATATTGGTAAACCGAACGAAAACGCTGAGAGAGATTTCGATGTTTCGCAAAAAAATCTTTGAGTTTCTCTCGGTCCGTAACAGTTTTTCGTAGTATCAATAATCAATACTTTGTCCAGTTTGTCACACTTTGCTTTTCCACTATGCGAAGAAAACAACGGGGAAAAATAAAAAAGAAAAAAAAAGAAAAAACGTTGCCTACTTTGTGGCTTTCATGTGTGTTGTCAAACTTTTATTCGATCGATAAATTTATTTACAAATGCACTAATTTCCATGTGTGTTGTGTTTTATTTGGGGACTCTCACTCTGGCAGCGATCGAACTCGTTCTTCGCTGCTGTTTTATTTGTTTGTTATCGTTTTCAATGTTTTTTTCTAAAATGCTTTATTATCGATTTGGTCGAGTACTTTCTCCGGTGAAAGCGAGAGCCACGAACTTTGTAAAACTATTGAGAAGACGCTGTCGCGTCTCTTAACATTATTTCTTAAAATATTTTAATATTTATATGTTTACGAGTACATGTATATTTATATGTTGATATTTATATTATATAAACGCGAATGTTTTTTCATCCGTAACCACCGAGACTCGTTCGTTTACTGAATTCCGCGACCGATCTATCCGGAATGGTTACCCGCGCTTTTCCCCCACTCGAGCCTATCCCCTCTCCACCGGCCACTTCCGCCGCCCCGTCTTCTCGCGACAATCGCTTTTTTTCGCCCCCTCCTTAGCAGCCTCGTTCCTTCCTCCACCAGCGTTCAATCGACTGTCCCACCACTGCCTAACCGTTTCGTAAACTCACGCGCGCACAGTGGGGAGAGAAGAACGAAAATATTTCCCCTTCACTCGGGAGAAAGGGAAAGGCAGTGAGAGCGAGAGAGAGAGAAAACGAGCAAAGGAAAGACTCGGTGCGGTTATTTTACCGCAACGCCCTTAATCCCATTTGCACAAACTTATTCTTGTCGCCAAGATGCAAAGATTAACACTTCCCGTCGACTCTAAAAACCTTTGGATATTGTTCAACAGTTCAAACGTATTTTGACGCGAACGCGCGATTCATTCATAAAATTCAATCTCGACACAGGCACTCACGTTTTCCCCGTTAACCTTCAAGTTTTTTCCAACTAATTGTTCCAAACCAATTTTCTCAATTCTCTTCGTTAGTCGAGATACAGAAATGCAAAAAAAATACCACGCCTTTCCACGTGACGATCGAGTCTTTGCTTCGAGACATTTTTGAGGTTATGTCCGCGCGCGCACGAACTCGTGGCAACGAAAAATAGGTTATGTTCCCAACGCAGTAGCAGTATCGATCGATATTTTTGTTTGTATTTACTCGCAAACTCCTCGTCCCAAAATCAAAGCGAATAAAGAGCGTTGACGAAAGATTTGATTCATAAAATGACACGAGAAACTTGCTGAACAATATTATCTACTGGACGGGACGTTATCTACCGCTGCAGATTAAATACGAGCGAGTAATATCAGGTGGAAGCAGAGTCACAACATCGTAATAAAATAAAAAACATTGACCCGAATACAAACATTCCTATCGGTACAGGCAGAGAGTACGAGAGTG
>JBAJMU010000001.1:27114548-27209285 GCA_037952995.1 Hyposoter didymator | reverse complement strand
CCTTCCTCGCCCTACGTTCATTACTTTAATTACACGATCGTTAACGAAACCGTTAATGGTGAACACCGAAGAAGATGGTGAACGGGAATGATGAGGTAATAATCGATGGCGATTCACTTTTCATCGTTCTGTCGGACCACCAGCGAAGCTGCTTAACATTTTTCCTCATTTCGCTGTCCCAATTTATTCTGCATTGGCTTTCTATTCTCAAGTAAAGCGTCTTCTTTCTTTTCCTTTGAGGTTTCGAACTTCGGGATTCTTCAGTGTCACGAGGCTGGAAAATTTTCTTCATGCACTGCGCTCGGACTTTCCTGACGATCTGACAGGAAACGTAACTTTTCAAAGAGCTTTACGTAGCGCAAACTTTTCGTAGACGGCTTCAGAATTTTTCTCGTTTCTATTCGAAACACGAAGCTTTGGAAGTTTTCCTTGTTCAACGATTCAGTTTGCAGTGATGTTTACGTGTTAACGTTTTTTCTCATAATTCCATTATTTTTATTGTACTAATTCAATTTTAACTTGAAATTCGCGGACGGAAATTCTTATTGTAAAAAAAGGTCCATCACTGTGTGAAATGCGTGCCGCATTCCTCGGGATATCGGCTCCTCCACAAATTTCAGGTCCACCCCGCAAAAAGCTTAAAACTGACGTTTTCCTTACGCGATGAGACGCGCACTTTTGGAACGCTGTTTTGATCCGACCACTCACTTCTCTGAACCATCAGCTCAGTCTGCTTACAGAGACGCAGAGAGATGAAGTTCAGCTTTCAAATCTGTCGATAGAAACAAATCTTTCTGAAACTTCTTCATTCTCTCATCGTCGCAGCAAAACCTCGATCGTACATTCTACAAATCTGTATATACGAAATTTATGTTAAGAAATGAAACAGAAGAAAAATCTGTTTTGTTAAAAAAAAAAAACGAAACAAACGACGACTTGGTCGAAAAAACATTTTTCTGCTTTCGTAGACAAAATATGTTTGAATAATAATTGAAAAATTGCTGCTGAGGCTGCGTATGAAATATTTACCAACAGGTTCCCGGATGTGAGGCGCTCTTGCTTGCGTACTCACTTGAGACCGCGAAGTTGTTAACGCCAAGAGTTGCGGAGTCATTTGCATTGTTGCGCGATGACCTTGACCCTATTTCGCCCATGATCGATCGATATCCTCATCGACATTGAAAGTAGTGGCAAGACACTCGACTAATTATAATGCAAATATGTAATGAGAGGAAAAATGAGCGGAACAGTGAGTCGATCGTTGTTGCGTGAGTTATTTGTGAGGATTGCGAAGGTAACTGATGAATTAGAGTGCGAAATATGGGTGAATCATATAGAGAGCAAATGACCGAGAAATGGCAAATGGTCGCAGCAAGAGCAGCATCTTCCCTGCGGTTGTGAGTTCAGGAACGCTCGGAAGAAATGCTGAGACCGTTAAGCGCAAAGATGGATAAGGCCCGCTCGCGTCCGAGGTAAGAAAAACGCAACGCTCCGCGACGGATAAAAATGAAAAATCACCGAATTATTATAACAAGCTCGAAAATGAGACGCAAACTTTGAAGATTGAATGAGTGAAGCGGAAATAACATCGCGAATTTAAAGGGGAAATAAAATAAAGAATATTGGAGATACGAAACGACGCATGGTGAATGCAGAGGGAATTGTCGAGGGAAAGGCGAATAGTTGCGAAGAATTTAGAGAGAAGAAGTGCGAAGAGAAGAGATGAGTTAAATTAATAAGGGAGAGCGAGAACGAGCAGGAAGGATGCAGCAAGGCAGACGGAGGAATACACTGCGGAATGCGCTCCCAGCAGAGGCCATTTCAGTTCGATGTCCTCTCTGCTCACTCTCCTATCTTGCCCGCTGCTGCATCCTTTGCCCAGTTTCTCATCCTCTCTTTTTCTTTATGCACACACACAGACACGTATACACATCGAAATGAAAGGAACGGAAAAAATGTACGTCTGCTATGTACGAATAGCGAATCCTACAGAAAACTCTCCACCAATCAGATCGTTTGCGTTATTTCAAACGGCGATTCTGACGTAGGAATCTTTTGCATACTTCCAACTCGATCATGTATGTAAACGCCAATCAACGATTTTCATGAATGCTCGAAAGTTTATTAAATCTGCAGTTTTTAATAAAATGAAGGAACAACATAATACGCCTGGGGGAATTTTTCTCATCAAATTGGGATCAAGGGATTTTCCGCAATCGCGGTTTTCGTATTCCCAAAAAAAAGAAATTCCGATTGACACGTTTTTGTCTCATTAGCAAATCGAATTTAAAAAAATGCATAAATTCGAGTTTACTGAAAAAAAATGGCCTACTCGTTTCTTTGTAAAATCTTCGGATTCAATGAAAAAGAAAAAAAATATCGCAAGGTTTCTGCCTTGGTTGGAGGGAGAAAATGCACGTGGCTGGAAAGAATGTGCGAGCGTGTCATTTCGTCGGCGACAGACACGTGTCGTGACCGAACGTGATCGCGCGACTGAGATATTCACAACGAGCAGTTATAAGCGCGATAAACTCTCTCCTACCATTTTCCGTCCTTCACATGCGCGCAACAAAATCACGAGAAATCTGCGATCTTACCCAACTATAAATAACTCCAAGTAAAAATATATATTAATCAATGTATTTTATATGAAACGATCGTTGATACGGTTGGAAAGTCTCCTGTATGTACGCTTGCGCCTTGCGACTGCCGAGTACGCAGCACTATCGCCTCAAGCTTTGTTATGCTCGTGTAACGAATCGAGTGTACTACGCCGTTATACTCCACGTGGATTTGCTGCATGCCTCCGCAAGTTCGTTAATCAATATCGGTCGCTGTTAAATATTAAGTAACCCATCACACATTTTTTCTCAACGTGTTTTTTACGACTCTTCCCTTCTGGCGTCACACTCGTAATCGTATAAAAATATATTTTCATGAAATAATGAAATATTCATCGGCGTCTATAAAAAAAACGTATAAACGAACCGAAAACTGATAGAACCGTCGCGGTTATCGAGAGAGTTTTCATGCTCCAGGCAGCACTCTTACGTGATGATATTTCGAAACAAACGAGCAACGCCTCGACTTTCCAACTTTTGTGTAACGTCGTTGTAATAATGGAATGTTTGAATTATCCCACTGTGAATACACTTTTATTCGAGTCACTCGAAATAATAGTTTTCGAAATGCCTCCGCGCTGCTCCATTTACAAACGTTCGATGCTGCAACCAACTCGTGTTGTAAAAAAATAAACAAAATACAGCAGAGTTAATAAGTCCCTTATTGGGTCAATGCGATGTAAGAAAGTTGTTAGCGCCGAAAGGAAAAGTGAAATTTTTTCTAACGCAGTTTTATCGACGTTCGAAATTTCTTGACTCGACTTTCGTCATTTATTCTTAGATGCTTCTCACGGACGCTACACTGAGAAAAAAAAATTGTTAAAAAGCTCGAAATATGTTTGATGCAACTAAATTATTTAGTCCCATACGCACGACAAAATATTTGTAGAATTCAACAAAATATTTCGATAATCAAGAAAATAAATCGTTATTAAAATCAACAAAATTAAGTTTTGCGCTACAACTTTGGAAGATTTTGAACATAATATTTTGTCAGTATAAAAATAATTATATTTTCAATGCCCATGTAATTTGTTAGNATTGTTATTTTCAACCAAATTATTTAGATACTTCGGTACTTGGTGTTGAAACAAATACATAATGAAAATGTATTTGAATCAAGTGGAATCAAACAAATATTTCCAGTCCTTTGAACAAAAAATTTGATTTCACTGATTTAGTTGATTCAAATTACAAAAATATCGATGATTGCCATGAACGAACTAATCCTCATCTAGTCCAAGCAAATTTTAGTTGAATCAATCGACTTAGATATCGACTAAACAGATTTAGTTGCTTCAATGATTTTTTTTTCTCAGTGTAGTGAAGCAAATTGCGATTACGAACGGAATGAGTCTCGATTTATTGTGCCTCATAAAATCTTCCCCAGCATTACGATTTCCTGAGTATTTCCGGAAATTCCCGGAATTAGAAATATTTTTATGATACTGTAAAGTGGGCCAACTTTCCGGAGGGTGCAGGCAGCAGGGTACACTCGATCAGACGACTGCAGGTCATCTGCGAGGTCATTTCGTATCCAACAAACATATTTGCTCGCATATTTGCTTTTTTTAAATGTTCTTCTTTTACGCGGAATAGTGTTTTTCTGTTGAATTTTGACTCCGGATTTGTACGAAAAATTGATCAAGTCCTTGAATTCATTTGTGGTTTTTTTGGTTTTTTCCAATGCGATTTCCAATGCAATGGATCGATGGCTTCCTGGACATTTTCTTTATCGTCAAGGAAACGTCAACGACAGTTTTTGCCGCCGCGTATTTGCGTGAGCGCTTAACAAACTGTTCGCTGTCTTTGGCCGAAATAATGAACCGCGGCCGTGGAGCGCGAGAGAGACGGATCAAGAGAGGTTGTTGCGATGCACTTTCGCAGTCTGCTGGCGGCGTGCGCACGAGTGGTCAAGTGATGCTGCACTCGCCAAGGCTACACACACGAGACGCGACGTCGTGTGTTTTCTTATTCGCCTTTTCTTCTCAGCATCTTCGTCGTCTCGTCGTATTCTCGCTCTTCTGATGCACCGTGTGCGCGCGGCGCGGGAGAGTCTTCAAATGCGTGGAATGTGGAACCTTCAATTTTCATAGGATTTTCTACCTGCGAGATCGCATAATTCTCAGATCTAAATAATTCGTTAATTGGCAAAACGTTCTTCCAGAATACTTTCCGCACCAAAGCATCGAAATTCCATCGATTTGATAAAATAAAATAATTGGATAAAATTTCGAGAGCCCTTTCCTTTTTTTTCCATTCATTTCGTCTCGATCGCCGCGTTGGCAAAGAAGAAAAAAACAAAATGACGTTACACGTTTGAGAGTCCATGTAGATATCCCCATTTAGGCAGCACGTGATAAAGCAATAACAGGAACTGTTTACACACTCGGACTTTCAACGCGCTATATCCACTTTGGTCTCGAAAACATAAAAAACAAGAAAACAAAAAAAAAACAGTTTCCGGTTATCGCGACGCGAGTCAACGGACAAACATGTTTACAGTCGACGTCGCAAACGTAGGAAATAAAAGCCCAAAAAAACGAGGCCTACGTGCAATGATTATTTCAAAATTTCTTATTTGTTTCAAGAAAAAAGCTCTTCGTGTCTTTCCTCCGTTTACTTCGTATGCTTGACGAAATTTTTACTTTCACCATCAGCTGCAATCGGATTCATTGTAAGAACCCAGCTGACATATTCCGAACACATTTTCCGGGAGCGAAGGGACATGGAACCGAAAAAAAGTTGATCGATACCATCGGTACCGAACTAATCTCCTTCGTCGGCAGTCCAAGCACGCTCGAACATTTCCAGCCAAAGCGTTTATACGGCTGGAATCTGTTGAGCAGTGTCGCTAAATGAGCGAGGCGACCATCTGTACGCCACGAGGATCGTCGACAGGGAAAACCCAAAGCCGCCCATCAACCGCTCGAGCGTCACGATGATAGACTTTTGGACACGTGGATTCTGGGAGATGCCAAAGCATTCAAAAATCTATTCCACTCCGCAGTGATCTGCACCCAACGAGCTCATGATGAACCTCGATCCGCTGGACTTTTTCCCAGGGGCTCCGTTAATCACGCCGTAAAAGTCGAAATCAAAATAAGAGCGTCTCGTGGCTCCCACGATTGATCGCGAGACGAAGAGATAAAAAGAAAGTAAGTGCTTCAAGTTTTTGAAGCTTGATTGCTAACCGTTGGTGAGGTGCAACATTTTATGCTTGGATACGAATGAACCATCAAAGGTGGGGAAACAAGTTGTTCGAGCAGCATCGAATAGCTGCGTGTATATGGCTCACACGTTAGTATGCGTAGCACATATATGCTTATTCAGATAAATATATCAAGGACTGCAATTCGAACGCCTCCTGAACGAGGCATAAACTATATCGCGAAGCCATTAATGGTCGATGCAATCTTATCGCTCGCCCAGTCACCATGCAGAGGCGTGAGACTTGATTCCAGATTCGAAAAAGTTTGGCCGCAAAAGCTTCGTCGTCGTCGTCGTCGTCCTCCAAATCCAAATGCCACGAATGCATGTCCATGAATGCAATTAAAAATTAAGGTCACTATATTATTCGAATGAGAAGCATTTTACTTTGTACGTGTCAAGAAGTTGTCTAATTGCATAATTGAACGAAAACATTAGGGACACTGATTCGTTATGCGGAATGCAATCAATAAAAATACCTCGTTAATAACTCTGATTGGAAAAAAATATCATTCATAAGAAATGGAGAATCAAACAGTACAAATCTTTGCTCTCGTATTTAATGAATGCATGGCGGGGTCAAAAGAAGTTTTGAAAACGACGTTTTTTTTTCAAATTATAACCGGAGCAATGAGTCCTGCTCGCTCTTTTGTGGTTAAAAACATAAAATTCAAGGGATATTTCCAAATTGTTCGTGCGAAGTGGCACACGACTGTGTCATAGTTTGGATTTTTTTCCCCCAATCAATCGAGTTTGCTAACATTTATTTTTATATTCGTTTCCATTTCTGTTTTGTTTAGTGGCAAAAAGAAAATTCATTACCTTTTCGGAATCGAAGAAACCAATCTTATTTTTAATTTACGCAATTACTTTGATGAAGGGAGAGAGCGGAATATGAAGACACAATAAGGATCGGTATGAATTTAGCTCGTATGCATTTCGTGTATGCATTTTGGAGCGCAGTCTTCCGGCTCTCTTTGGAGTTCTGTATACACAGAAAGGTGCAGGCAACCGCTACATCTGTGCTATGCACCATCAGCAAAGGAGAGAAAGAGAGAGAGCGAGAGAGGGAGGGCTGGAGAAGGAGAGAGAGAGAGAGAAAGATGGAGAGTAGGGGGAAAAAGAAGATGAAGAAAGAGACGAAGGAAAGATCGCGAGTAATACCGGTAACAACATCTTCCAGCTATGCATCCTCGCATTCCTCTCTCACGCTGAGGCGGTCTCGTTCCGCTGCAAGGATAAAGCAGCATGGAACGAGCAGCAGCAGGAGGAAGGAGAAGGGGTGGTGGGGGGCATGACGACGCGGTGTTAAGGAGGGAATAAGGGTGCAGCGAGAAAAGGAAAGAGGAAAGAGTAGGCCCACCAGAAGACCCGGGCCCACACACAACTATCAGACTCGAGGAGTGGGGGTGATTAAGTGGAGAGGAAAGCAGGGGAAAGAGGGAGAGAGAAACGGCCCACCGCGTGCGTGGATTCTCTCGTATAAGGTTCGGACTTGCGCTCCCCGGGACTCACCCATACCGTTTCTCACCCTTATCCACGCTTCGCCATACTTTCCTCTCTTTCTTTTCATTCCTTCGTATATACTTCCCCTTTGCTCTTCTTCGCGGTACAGACGCTATCTTTCCGTGACCGGCGACTTGCTTATTTTTTTGTCGCTTCTTAATTCTTCCTTCTCTCTTTTTCGCTAACGCCTCGCTTCCAAGCTAGTGCGGAACTCGTCTTGCTGGTGTCCAGCGACTTATTCGACCCTTACCCATTCGCCGTGCAAAGCTTTTGCTCAACACGTTCCACGAACCACACTCCCCGCATCTCGCGAGAAGAATTTTCTTCCCGCTAGTGAGTCCCTCATCTCGTCTCTCTACCCCCTGGCTTTCTCTACACATCCACGCACTCTCACACACGTGCATTCTTTTTCCATTTACGGTCTTTCGGTATTTTGTAGTCCAACCTTCGTATAATCCAATCGTTGTGCGTATATACATGTCACAAATGACTTTTTAGTCGAGAAATTTATGTTGAGCTACAAGATGTCGAACATTTTACTACGCCAATGCCAATTTCAATATCGAATTTCTAGGCAGTAGGCAACGGAATCGAGGGAGGCTGTGTGGATTTATGAGAAGAAAAAAAACTCACAACCGCAATAAGAAATCCCATTATTTATTTATTTTTATTTTATTTCAATCCATGAGAGACTGCGATTATCATTTATATCAAATTCCATTCCACGACGAGAAGAATCAGCGCAGGAAAGCTTCGCAATTATTCCAATGACCCATATAAATTCATCATGAATCCATTTCATCCGCATTATGCCATTACGTGCTACCGACGAGACTACAGAGAGAGAGAGAGACAGAGAGAGAGAGAGACGAGCAGACTAAGAGACAAACAAACAACGCACAGGTCTCGGACGGTCGTAAACAAATGCATATAAATAAACGCACAGGAACTTTGATTACGTAAGGACGATCGTTGTATCGATTGAAGCAGGCACATGTTTTCATTACTCTAATAGCACGTGCACGCTGCGCTTGTTTTTGTCGCATTTTCCGTTGCAAAGCGAATCTATTTTTATGAAAAACTCTTGCGGGTGTCGAAAAATACTCGTATCATTTTGAGTGATTCGAATATGTAGAATTCTCAATAAACTGAGGAGCAGTTTTTAGCAACAAACTTTTTTTACCCATATTCCAATCAGTCGTTGTGACTTTCGACTTTTTTGAAAATTGTAAATTGCACGGAGAGAAAATAACCATCAAGAATTACCGTGGCATCATAGTTCCCTGGTCCCGTGTCTCCTCTCTAAAGGATTTTAGCAAAGACATAGTAATTTTTCATTCATATTCTATTGAAAATAGCAGAAGCTTCAATATTTAATGAACATTTTTCGATTTTGACATTTTTCGCCCAATTTCAGATGAAAAATTACTATTTGCTGATATCTCTCAGATGTCATTGGAACTTTTGCATATTCAACCCGATGATACCGGGTCTTTAAAGGAACGGTCAAAATTGGAAACTCGAAAATCTCTATTATGGATAGAAGGTAGGCTTCGGCTATAACCTTCAATTTTCGGGTTTGACAGCTGCTGGGCTATGTAGTAGACACTTCAATAAATAATCCAGAATTTTATCAGATTTTTTAGAAGCCCAGAAAATTTTGTAAAATCGAGTGTTTCCTAAAGTTGTTCTCAGTATACACACCGCGTGCTTTTGGAAATTTAGTATACACACGCCAGGTTGAATTCTCTCCATGTGGCTTTGACCAAAATCGGTTACTGCAGCGTGACCATGAACGGGAGATTCGCGGTTGCAGCTCCAGACGATTCCTCGGGGGAACCAGGGTCAATGGATGGCGTCTGATGAATGCATGAAAATAGTGGAATAAAGGAGGACGAAAAGGAATGGTGGGAATATAAAAAAATAGGAATCCGGAGAACAAACGTTGCAGGGTCGACTGCTGTTGAGCGGCAAATGGAACGCGCTCATGAGATCTTATGTGTGTTTAGTCTGTGGGTGTCTGTACGAGAGCGACGAAGACGGTGTGTTATACTACTGCAGCTATATATAGCGAACAAGTATATGGCGATGCGGAGCAGGACGGTGAGGAGGAAAAGAGCTGTGCGGCTAGAGGACTTGCGGTTCTCTCGGTGGTCGCGAATGAGCCTTCTCTCTAACCCGTTCTATCTTTCGTCATCTCGCGGTGACTGTCTCTTCGTCGTTGTACACAGACTTACGCTTGCTCATAGCCATCGTAGCTCGCGGCCTTAGAAGGTCGCTCGCTGCTGGACCGAGCCTGCTTCTTTCGCATCGCTTGCAAACAGCGTGCAGTTACTTGCAGCCAACAGCAGCAGTATAAACGTTCTCCCTTCCAATCTCTATCGCTCCTCATTTCCTTCCTTTTGTTTCTTCGCGCCACTCCTCCCTCTCTTTCACTCTGATGCACAAGCTTTTTTTATCTTCTCATCCGGATTTTCAAGCGTCATGCACTTCTATGCGAAAGAGCGAGAACGCAGCAGACGATGCTTACGAACCTTCTTTCGATCTCTAGAGTTCATCGATGCTCGAGAAAACTTACTGCGGCTCGGCTTCAGTCCGGAAACGTATGTGATGACCGTTTAAGGACGTTTACCGCTCGTGTAGAGGGGATTCGCTATTGGAAATAACATCTCGCGAAACGATTCATTTCGCTACTTCAATCATTACTGCCCTTAATTTTTTATTCTTTTATTCCAAGTGTAAGAAGAATTTTTACTTAGCGTCCACCCAGAACGTTCGATGGCTCCGTGCGATTTTCTCTTCACACTCCAATGTCCAATGTTAGATTTCCATTTGGAATAAAAACCAAGGATACTAAGAATCTTTTTCTTTCCGTAATCATAACAATGACTAATTTGCCACTTCACGAGGAATGTGTTAGGCGAGTTGTCAGATATAAGAACTACTTTCATTTTTTTCCTTGCTCATTAATATTATCCTATGCTGGAATCGTTAATGAATGAAACTGAGAATAGTTAGAGAGAGGCTGCAGTAGCTATGCACTCGACGAATGCAGTATTTTTTTCTCGAATAGGAAAACCTCCTTTCGATTTGCTCAAAATACCGCGACAAATTCCTTTGCACAAATTCGCAAAAAAGAAAATATAATGCGACCTGTTGCAACAGAACGGGAAAATTACAGTTACGTGTGAAGTGGTGGCGTAGTAATATGTAATGAATAAGAATTGCTCGATCAGATATCGAAAATTGTTCTAGGTTTTGCGTGCACTAAAAAATTTGCTAAATCATAATAATTGTAAGAATATTTATCTCGAATGCGTGACTCTCATCGATGAGTGTTAATCAAAATAAAAAGTTCCTTCAATTGCAGAAAAATAACTGTTGAACGTCCTGACATTTTCTTTATAAATCAACATGTTTCGTCATCGATATCTTCATCGTAATCATTGGTTGATCGATTAACGATACAATAAGACTTGGAAATGTTTGCAAACATTGTATCGATTGTTTATTATGAAGTTAATCGCAGAATAAGCGCGTGCTGATCAGATACTCTCCCAGGCTCTCAATTGCAAAATGTCATTTTTTCAACCCTCGTCATCAGATTGGAATTAATAAAGTTTTAAATCATTTTTTCAATATTTTTCTTCGATGACGAGACAATCTTCGTTTCTTGAGGATGCGCGTTGCTCCCCACGGCGAAGCTCAGATGCACTCGATATTAGTTGAGAACCGAATAATTCGAAAGCCATGCTTATTGGCTGTCAAGTCGTTAAACTGCAGCAGCAAGTCATTTGTCACTTGGCACTTTTGCTAAATTATACAAAACGATCGGACGAGAGATTGCAATTTACCAAAAATTTGTGCGTATTTTTGACAGATGCATAAGAAAAATTGAAAAGTTTTCAATTCTTTCTTTCCAGATAATGCGACATCCGTGAACAAGATTAATAACGACACTACGGTCATTGCTAACCAGACTGCTGACCGCTCTATGCAAACAGGAAAAAAATGCAAGCAATATTTCATGTTTTTGGAATCGTATTAAAATTTAAATGAAAATATCAATTTTTCACAAATTCACGAGGTTCGAAACTTTTTATTCATTCTACGGGATAATCCATCAAACAGCGACTAGTGGTTCGAGTAAATTCTAGCATTGTTGTTGAACAAAAACAACAGACTCATAAAGACGTGCATAAAAAAATTTACCATCCATTGGAGAACTGGTTACTAAGATTTTAGAAAAAACATCTCCGAAGTTATTGACAACAAAATTTGTACGAGTTCTTAAAGAATAAATAAATATTTGTAGAAAATGTCAGAAAAAACGGTATATTTTGACACGTTCACTTTGGGTGTTTTCGAATTATCTTTCGAACACAGCAACAATGATTCATCAAGTTTATCGATGTTTAGCTGATGAGATGTAACGTGGATTTGGACTTGTTATTCGCTCATTATCAATTGGGAATATTTTCGATTCCGAGAATGATTCTCATTGCCCCGATATTCTTAGCGTTGTATAGATGTTTGTGTCTGCTTGCAACGACGAGCCGGTGCCGCTCCTACCCATAGCAACATTCTTGGAATACCTTAGGCTTCGACATTTTCTTATTTTTGCGCCTCGGCAAAACCGCATCTCGCGGGTCGCAATTTCCCCTTCCTGAGTCTCTGTTTTTCATGCTCTCTCTCTCTCTCTCTCGTTCTTTCACTCTCTCATCTCCTCCGACAAGGATGCACTACGGCGTAATGAAAGTTCACTGCTGTGGTCGGCACCGAGCGCGACGTGCACGCCGGGCAAAGTCCACAAGACCAGAGAAAGATCGACAGAGAGAACGCGATATATAAATTTATACCTGCTGCAGCTCTTTCGACTGGAATCGCGTATTCCTCAATTGCTGCAGCATTCAATCCCGATTCATAGTAAATTCTTAACACTATACGGAATAAGGCAGGAAGAATATATTCGACTCGGAATGCAAATCACCGCTGCACGCAGTCTGAGTTATTTCAAGTATTCCTTTTACGAACTCCAATTCTTAGGGAATAAGGCATATTTGTTTGCACACTATCATAGCTGCGTTCCACTTTACTGCGGAGAAATCTCAAGTCTGTACCAAACTTTGAACAGAAAATCGTGTAAATCGTCAAATCCGTTTAATAAACTTTATGGACATGTCCATCGACTCTGAACGTTCCATAAAAACCGTCAGGTGCATGAGAAAAATTCAAAAGTTTCCGTAGCAACGATAAAAAACGAGTCACCAAAGATTTTACGAAAACATTTACGATACAAGTTCAAAAAATATGGCAGCCGACAATTTTTCGTAACTTCGACGATTACGAGAGCCCGAGCTCCAATTTTATTTTTCTTGACACACTCATTAGCCTACGATTGTTTCGCAAAGTTACTTTGCAGTTGATGAGTATCTTTTAATTACATTTCACTGTTTTCACAATCTGGAAGAGGAGGAAATAATATTACAAATTATTATGGCCGCATAGTTATGTCGTCTCCTTAGAGATTTTAGCAAAAACACAATAATTTTTCATTCATATTTAGTGAAAATAGTAGAAAACTTTGACATCTTTCACAAAATTTCGGAATTTTTCGATCAATTTGAGATGAAAAATGATTATGTTTTTTTCCTAAAATCTCTCGGAGCGACAATACAGTGCCAGGGAACTATGATGTCGTAGTAATTTTTGATATAATTTTCTCTCTCCGCGTGGGTTAAATAATCCCGGTTTCTTATTTCAACACAAATTCTTCGAGTACACGCGGAATGAAACTATAATTGTTTCAACCTTCCTCTAAATATCCCGGCGAATCCATGATGATCGGTTGCGAAGTTGAGCAAACACTATCGTGAGAAGGCGAATGTTGATTTTTTCAACATTCGCTAAGTTAATCTCTCCGCAGGCAGAGACGAATGATGTCGTTGGGACGTAAGCCCAAAAGCAACGGGAAAAAGTCAAGCTATAAATAGAAAAAAATCGATCAGAATGGATGCAGTTGTTCAGTTACATAAGCGGCCAAACAAACCTGACACTTTGAGTTATATATAGAGATCTATATATAGCAGAAGCAATGAGAGAGTGAGACGTCATTTGGTCGGAGAAACGGTCTCATTTTTTTAAGAGCGAACCTTGGATTGTTGGAGGCGCCTCCTTACTTATGGAATACGCGTGTGCACGATAATACGAACCTCTCGAAATAGAAAATCGTTCATTGTAAATAGTTTTGTGAGCATCGCAAATATCGGAAAAACATTTGCACAACAATATCATCGAGATGTTTTTTTGAAATAGAACAACGTTTATTTTTTCCTCCAACGATACTTTCCTTCTGGAACGACTGTCAAGACATATTTTTCAACCTTTCAGGACTCCGTTCGCCGTGAATAATTTTTATCGTCTCTTTGCTACGATTTGTGGATTATTACAAAAGTGGAGAAAGTAATGTGAAAAATTACAATGACATCATAGTTCCTTGGTACCATATCGTCCTTTTGACAGATTTTAGCAAATTCATAGTAATTTTTATCTGAAATTGAGCGGAATATGTGAAAATTTGGGGAAAAACGTTAAATTTTCGCTTTTTCCGATAGAATATGATTGACAAGTTACTATGTCCGCTAAAATCCTACAGGGAGGCGACATGGGACCAAGGAAGGCTATATAGTGGATTTTGATATTATTTTCTCTCCGTGTACTTGAATAAAATTTGAATTTTATGAAGTGGTAACTTGTTTTATTAGTAAAAGATCGAAATATGGAAACGTTGCAATCTTGGACACCCCGTTGGGAATAATAATAAGATGCGAGTGTTGTTTTCTGAATTCCTGAACTTATGGCGCTGGCTAGGTAGCAAGGTGCGAGCAGCAGGAGAAATGCCAATCGAGGTCCAAGGTAATGACTCCTTTCAGAGTGCCGCTTACTACTAGATGCTCGCTGCTTAGCTTTTCGTGTTTTTTTTCTCTTTCTTTCTCTTTCTCGTATCTCTCTCCCTCGCGGTCTTTCTCGGCTTGTTTCGTGATGGACACATGCTTATACACCGCGAGCGCGTTGTCGGAGCCGTCAGGACTGCATGCACAGACGTTCATGCGCTGCGCGTCTCATAATATCTCTCCACGTTGCATATCCTGCGCTTGCTCGCGCGCTCTTTTGCTGCACTGCTATTGCTTCATCGGCCTCTTTGTGAATCGCAGAGAATACGCGCGTGCGCGAGAGCAAGTCGAGCTCAACGGATATCGGAGAGGCAAACGGCCACCACAACTGTATGAAGCGACCGCTTGTGAACCAACCGTACGAATACCATTCGTACCTTTCGAACGCGATCTTTGCGCGGCATATTCCCGCCACTCTGCGAGAAAATTTTCGAGACACGACTCTCGTTATGGCCCTCAGGCTCTCTAGCTCTCACTAAACACAACATCTCACCGGCCCAAACTTCTGCAATGTGACGAAACACAATCTAAATACTTTCGACCTCGATTCCTCTTCCATTTCTTTCAAAAAAAGTCACTCAAGCGCCGACAGTATCATTCAATCTTTTCCATGGATTACACGAGCCTCAGCACATACCTATTGAGACGAGGGATCAGTCGGTATCTCGCGACCGTTAGTGCGAGAGCGGAAGCTGCAATTTGTAAAATTGAAAATTTCCCACACATCTTTATCGATTACGACAAGCCCCTGTCGTCCTGCCTTTCTCATCGTCCTGCGTACACCGACAGAGCCTTTTTGTGATTAGTCAAATGACATCGAAAAATTTTCATTTCGAAAATGTTTGCATCAGCAGGGCATGGTCGGTGGTACTCAATGCCCAAATAAAATGTGGAAACGATTTTCCATTTGCTCCACTGTATGAAGAAGGAGCTGAGTCGATGTTTAAATGCCATCGGATATGCCCGCAAAATGTGGACTCGAAATTTCAATGTTAAGCACGATTTCGAACGCACGAGCCGTTGGCGCCATTTTCGCATTAGTAATCAGCGAACAAGGGTCTTCACATTGGTCGACTGCGTTAGTTGAAAAAACGACGTACAGGCTGGAATGTATTCGAAATGAATAAAAAAGATGACCGCACTACGTAAAAGCTTCGCTGGCAAAAATGGTCTCTGTCGTACTTAAGCCTTTTTTTCTCTGCCCCTTAAATAACATTACGGGGAATGGAATTTTTCAACTTCCCGTCTTACTTGGCGTAAGGATTTTTAGATTTAATTTATTTTATATTTTTATTCAGCACTTTCAAACACGAATTCTTACGACGCGTTTGTTTCACACCTCCCAGAGAATGTCTACCGACGAAATACGCATATACACAAGAGATATTTCGTCTCGCACCAGATAAAAGACACTTCGGTTATTCGAAACCGTGCGCGCGTGGCTGACATTCAAGTTCAACGTTCTCTTCGTCATATAAAGAAATAAAAAACTTCAGCTCATAACATTCTGTACAGCATTTTCTCATTGACATGTGAGATTGTGATTTGTTGTGATTCTTGACAAGATTTTGCTGTTGACGTTAAATCGTCGTGTCTTGATAACATTTCATTGAAAAAAAAAAACTCTGCTTTGCCTTTCAATCGTACAGATCTCCATATTTCCAAAAAATCCCAAAAACGTATATTTTTACCCTCAAACTACGAACCTGGGTAAATATTTGACCCACGAGTTTCTTAGTTCGTAAAATCGTTCTGAAAGGAGTAATCTGACGTACGAATACACGAATATTTTCGTTTTTTCATGCCGAAGGAAATGGTGAAGAGCAAATTCAGTTTTATCAAGGTGTAGTCAGTGAAAAATCTATTTTAACCATTACTTGCCACCGTGGGGTACAAAGCTACCCCAGGCAAGGAAAATAGTCATTTTTCCACTTTTGCTGGTTTTAGCATTTTTTTTAATGGACTTCAATTTAATTTTTGGCTATATAGAGTGAACAGTCTATTGAAAAAAGCTTTGAATATGTTCTACAACAATTCTCAAGTCGAATTAAATAACGAAATAACGTCAGCACTTCATTTTTTATAACAATTTTTGTCACTGGAGTATACAAATATGCCCCATGGTGGCAAGTATGTAATTCTACAGAGGTGTGACAAGTATAAAGGTTAATATTTTGGAAGATTTTGAAAAATGAACTTAGGAACGTAGTTCCAAGCTCGCTTTGGGTAGATTTACACCCCGGTTTCTAGTCCTAGGGTTAAAAATGAAACCACTCGATAAATTTTGTTGAATTTTTAATTTTCTTTTCTTCCCATGACCCATATTCCGAGAGAGACTTAATATTATTATCGCAGTTTCGCATGAACGAGGATAACTGTAGCTGAAGGTGAATTCAGGAGTCTGGCCAACAAATGAACAAATTCCAATTTCAAGAAATCGATGGAGAGCAAAAACGCGAAAATGATGAACTTTTATTGGTCGAAATTTCGATAATATTTTGTCAAAATGTAAATAGGTAGAAATGTATAAACATTGATTACGTAATGGAGTTTTTGCGTGACACGTGTCGTCGTCGTGATCGGTTACACGCGATAAAAGCGAGTAACATAGTGGAAATGACGAGGGGTGCGAGACGACTTCATTCATTAAATGAATATCGCAAAGCAAACACGATCGATTTTTTTCTTGTTGTCCCGTTCTGCTATCATCAATTTTTATCATTGTCAGTTTTTCAACGCGTATATACATCTAGTTTGATTTGGTTGAGTACGTGCGGTGCAAATCTGACTCGATACACATCCTGTTGAAGCAGCGATATCACATTCCAACGAATTTCCAGATTAAGAAGAAAGTCATGTTTGTCTAGAGAGAGAGAGAGAAAGAGAGAGAGAGAGAGAGAGAGCTGCGTGTTTATTTATTTGTCGGAACGAGTGAGATGCGATCGTTGTTCGTAATGGCAGATTTTGTTTTATCAAAGCATCAGATTCGAAGAAAAATACAGTCGAGTTGGAAGGAAAATGGCTTCTTCAATCTGTTTAGACTCGACAGGTTTTTCCTGGATCCATCATTCTAGAAATAACAATATAAAATGTGTGTTTGCGGCTTGTAAACATTCCGAGTGCGAGTGTGTCTTACTGCTTGATCAGCTTTTCATGGAAAACGATGCTCTTTATCGTCTTTTCCGCCCACCTTTTCGTACGTGGAATCGTTCACTTATAGTATACGACGTGCACGAGCATCGAATGGGTTAGTGACTGAGTCAGAGAGGGAGAGAGAGAGAGACTATATTGGCAAAAGACTTTATCACCTTTGAAAGCATGACGTAGGCTGACTTTGAAGATTTTTTAATAACTGAGAGGCGCCAGTAAAGCATGTGTACAGGTATATATTTAGTAATGCGAACGAAAAGAGGATAACTGGCTCGATATAACAATCTCAGTCGCGTATAGTTGCCGAGTCATTTTTGTTCGACAACAGAACGATGTACATAACATTAATTTGGAACGCTCGAGCGTGCATGTGTGCGTGTGTACACGAGGTTCTGATGTAACATAAACGATTCCAGGATTCATTAGTTATTTCTGGTGTATATACTTGGAGACTGCGTACGGTGGAAATCGAGGTGGAAATTGAAAGTTCCTTGAAACACGCGCCAAACGTGGTTTCACGGTTACAACTGTTTTCCTTCTCTTATTTACTTGTTATTCAAACCTTAATGTTCTTTCCAAGATGTAAGTCGATACGGTATTTGAGTTTCCGCTTCTTTTCCTTTCCATATCGCGCCCGAGCAAACAACTGCAAATAGATTTCTCGATTGTAGCCGCGAAAAAAACGGTGCAAACGTATTTCTCCGTATTTTCGCTTCGGTGGCGGGTAACCCGATATGATATCCGAGTGTCGCTCATATGCATTGTGTATTCCAGGCGCCAGTAGACCTATGGAATTTATATCGAGAAGCTCAAGAATTTATAACGAAAATCAAAAATAAGATAACGCCATTTTTTCACTAAATTGCACAATCCGCCGCGATCGACTAATCTTTCGTTTAATTGACCCAGAACTCTCGATCTTTTATGTTTCACATGAACAATAATCTTTTCGTTTTATTATAAGTGAAGCAGTCCGCTCGTTGGAATTTCTTAAACTTTCAATCGTTTCCGTTGAATTTTTCCTCGCGGTATCGATCCGGAGACTATTCTTGTAAAATAATATGAAACAATAGTCACATGCCTTTGCGACGGGGGCACGTTATAATAATACGTCGTACAGATACAGCGGAATAAACATACTTGTTCGGTTCGAGCGGTATATACAAAGTAACTGCTGTGTAGCCTGGTTAGGGATCCTCGTAATAATACTGCGCAGTTGGACAACCACGAGCTATTGCTGTAAGTGACATACACATAGATATAAAAGTTCCATTGCTATAGGGAAGGTTCGTTCGTCTGTATAATTTAATTTAGAGGCAGCAGTGGCGCGGCCTATGCTCTTAGGGGCGAATGCAGGTGGTATTATGGAGGAAAAATATGCATTTTCCGTGGACGAATTCTTATCGTCGATTGTAAAAGTTGGTGGCAGAAAATGAATAGCAAATTCAAGAAGGAAATTGGCACGATGCGGAAAGCTAAACCGATTTTTCCGGTGGATGCATCGCACCCGCGACGTTGACAACGATGTCAACAAATTGCAATGACCCGCGTCGGTTCGTTGATCAAGCTCGTGAAATCCACGAATCTTTTTCTGCGTCGAACGCGACGTAAATCGCAGACGCTGCGATAGTACACCTACGCCGAACATTGCCGCGCCGTTCGTATCTTCAACGGCGGATTTCATTCAGTTGTAAATATTTTCAGACGTAAGACTCTGAAAACGAAANCCTTTGCGACGGGGGCACGTTATAATAATACGTCGTACAGATACAGCGGAATAAACATACTTGTTCGGTTCGAGCGGTATATACAAAGTAACTGCTGTGTAGCCTGGTTAGGGATCCTCGTAATAATACTGCGCAGTTGGACAACCACGAGCTATTGCTGTAAGTGACATACACATAGATATAAAAGTTCCATTGCTATAGGGAAGGTTCGTTCGTCTGTATAATTTAATTTAGAGGCAGCAGTGGCGCGGCCTATGCTCTTAGGGGCGAATGCAGGGGGTATTATGGAGGAAAAATATGCATTTTCCGTGGACGAATTCTTATCGTCGATTGTAAAAGTTGGTGGCAGAAAATGAATAGCAATTTCAAGAAGGAAATTGGCACGATGCGGAAAGCTAAACCGATTTTTCCGGTGGATGCATCGCACCCGCGACGTTGACAACGATGTCAACAAATTGCAATGACCCGCGTCGGTTCGTTGATCAAGCTCGTGAAATCCACGAATCTTTTTCTGCGTCGAACGCGACGTAAATCGCAGACGCTGCGATAGTACACCTACGCCGAACATTGCCGCGCCGTTCGTATCTTCAACGACGGATTTCATTCAGTTGTAAATATTTTCAGACGTAAGACTCTGAAAACGAAACAGCGTATATCCGCGTAATAAAGGTAATAATCGTGGATAATCCGTTCGCCGAAACAAGGTCGTCGCAAAGGTATCAAAAGGAGTCCACGGAGTTTAGCTGCGCACGGGATCGCGAGAAGACTTTTGATTCCTTTTCCACCAATTGTTTTTGTTTTGTTTTTTTTTTCTCATTTCTCGTTGCACAGCTCGCAAGATTCGCTCAATATCTTACCACGAATTTTCATCCGTCGGTCGCTGAAAGATTTATCGAATTCCGCTCAGCCAAGTTCTCGAGAAATGAAACAGCAGCAGTCAAACACACGCAAGCGGACAGCAGAGTAGAATTTTCCTTCAGAGAATTCTGTATCTATAGAGAAAATGGTCTCGTACGTGATGAAACTGCCTCAAGAACCTGTATAGATAAAATTTACAACGTCGTGTCTGTTCTGCGTAAATATGCGGCAAAATGAAGTGTTGTTAAAGGAAACCTTATGACATATGTCAAATGCTACTTCCGTATGCAGCAGAAGTCGCGAGAGGATGTACTTGGCATTGGAACCCGCGCTCATTTTCGCTATCCTGGGAAGATTGTTTCTCCGGAAGTCCCGCCGACTATTACACATACGAATGCATATCCATATGCATATGGATGAGCTGTGTAAATGTCTGTTGCCGCATAGATTGTTGGAGCCTCGAATGTATTAACATCGCACACGTGTGCGTGTGTATGTGTTCGATGTATATAACGCGTGGATGCGGTGGGGAGGGGGGACATGACTATAGAGCAAAAGTACACAAGAAGCGAGTAGGGAGCGGAAAAAAGCTGTTGGAGCGTAAAAGCGTGCGAGTGACGTTGGCCGGATCTGTCCACGGCCCCCAGCGGAACCGTTACACAATTGTGGGGGAGCCATTATTACCCCCCTCCCTTCCCTTATCACATATTTCTTTCTTTCTTTCTATGGCTGTCTCTTTCGTGCACTCACGTCATAACGGTTTTGCTCGATTATACGAACATGAAATTTTCACACCTCTCGCTTCTTCGCTCCTTTATGTTTTTCTATTTTACTCAATGATTGCGTAATCTTTCAAATCCAGCACCAAATTCCCATTGGAATCCGTTATTCATAACAATGTTATCAAAACGAAAATACCTCATGGGCAGTAATCGCTGAAAAATGAAAAAAGTTGATGAACATTGTGTGCTATGAATTTCGATCATTTATTGGCAGTTTTTTTTTCATTCGAAGATTAAAATGGTAATCGGTGTGATTAATGTTTGTTGGGAACTCATTTTCTTGAGGTTAACGAATCGACTTGGATCGTGGGTGTGCCAACATTGCTGTAGTTGGAGGAATCCAGGAAAATTGTGGCAAAGTGAATGAAATCGATGCCATTAGCGCCGTTTGGGCGATGCAAAGCAAAACCATCGACCAATCATCGACAACAGAGTCATTTTCTGCTTGGCACGAGTCACACCGTCACCGGCGCATATATACGGAAGTTCGTCTGTACAGAACGCGGGGGCGTGAAAACTTCGAATAGTCATGGGAAGAGTGTGACGAGTTTGCGGCACGTGCAACGTCTCTGGTCTCCTTTCCAAGTGCGAAAGACTGACAGCTTCCGATAATCGTTAAGCGGTTTCCGACGCCTCACAGCGAGACTCGAGAATAAGCGGGCCAGCGCTGCTGGCAGGTGGACCTCGCTTTCGATTACCCTTCAGCGCTCCTTTTCATTTGTCTATATCCTCGCGAGTCTCCTTTCTGTATCAGTAGGAACGTGTTTTTATTTCGGCTTTGGCTTTCTCTATAAATGTGCCACGCACGTTAAAAGATCCAAAAGGTTTATTTTCACGAGTACACGGCATCAGCGTCAACAACTCAATAAGTTGCTGAGCGAAGCAGCAGCCGTTTCTCGACGTGGTGCGGATGGCGAACCGCGACAAGTTTACGAATCCCCGGGTTATTTTCAGGTGAGAGGGGGCTTGCCGGAAATCTGGAAGGCGCGTGAAAATGACTAATGCTCGGGCGATGTTGCATAAGACGGCATCGAAATATTGGCCAATGAGGAGACAGCGAGGCATGGCACGTGTGTCGTCTTTGCCGACGTTGTTATTGTTTTGCGGGTTTTTTCGATAATATTTTTATTCCCAGTTTTTATTTTCACCTTCACATTCTATAAATAGCGCCGAGAACCGTCGAAATATAATAAACAGCGTATACCCGCGTAGATGTTTACGGAGCGAGCGAACGTCAGCGCGTGTCTTTGCAGCCGCCTCATTATTCATTGGAACGTCCTTGAGATTGAGGCGAAAAAAGCCGCGGCCTAAAACCAACCCAATTGACATATTATTCGGATTTAAGCTTGGAAGAAAATCAACGCGTTGCCTTAAAAATGCAGAAACGCGCATTTGGCTCTCGAAAACCGGAAATATATTGGAATCGTTAACACGATCTCATCGTTCATCCGCGAGACGATCTCCATTAATTGAAGCAAGAAACGTATTCGCCTTACGAATTTGGACGCTTTATTTAGCTTTTTTATATCCGGTGAGTACACGCGATTATTTATATCATTATTGCAACGTGTGTGTTTCAATCGGTGCTGCTCACTGCTCCCAGCAGCGCTCCCTTCGTGGCTCCTCGGCGAAAATAAAAGAGGCCGAAACCCGAGAGAAAGAGCGCAGGGTACGTATTGATGGCGTGTATGCGACTGAGGGAGCAGGAGCAACCGGGCGAGGTCGCCGGAGTTTCGCGACCATTCTCCAGACGGTTGACAAAAAAGTCGCTCGTTCAAGCGTGTGAACGTGAAAGTGAATTCCGCAATGCGTACTCTCAGCCCGCAGAATGAAAACTACTGGCACATCGTGTTCTCCAGCCCATACAAATGAAAAATCATTCCGAATCATCGTCACAGAGCAGTTACACAAAAAAACAACACCATTCCTGATTTCAATTTTTAGTTCAAGGTTGAACGTGAGTTTATCGCCAACGTGGAGAACAAATTTCATGCCCCGAAACGTCACCCTCGCATTTCCATGATAACCATGCACGACAATAAGTTTCCAATAATTGGTTCGTTCATATCGAGGCTTTGGCACAATCGTTGCGGTCAACGCAAAAGTCTACCAGGAATCTTTACGCTGGCATACATGCCAGACCGATTTTTTACCCTGCATACGAAGTTGACGCGGAATATCCTGCAGTCTGTCGAACCGGGACGCATCAGGGACTAGACGACGAAGTCACAATTGGCAAGACACCAGGTCATACCAAAAAGCGACATCCGTGTATTCATCAATTTATACGCGGAGGGTTAACCCACAAGCTCGACCGCAACTCATTCCACGATATTTATCAAACGTTTCAATTTCCACATTATACTGTTGACATTGAATTAAATTAATTGACACGCGTATCATGAGATATAACGGTTTAGCTCATAATTATTCGTTCAATTTTTTGAGAGGTAGTGCACGGAGAGAAATGCAGGGAAATTTATATCACAAATTACTATGCTTCATAGTTTTCTGGTGACAGTTTCGTACCCTCTGCGAAATTTTAGCAAAAACATAGTAATTTTTCATCTAAAATTGGGCGAAAAATGTCAAATTTCCGCTATTCCCGATAGAATTTGAATAAAGATTACTATGTTTTTGTTAAAATTTCTCAGAGGGACGACACTCTCACCAGAAAACTATGGTGGCATAGTAATATGTGATATAAATTTCCCGGCATTTCTCTCTGTGTGGAATTGAGATAAAGAGAACAGCTGCTCGTATATGTTTGAAGAAAACGGGAGCAATTGAGGGCTGCAGTGGCAACATTCCTATGATAATTCTTCCCCCTCTGTTGTTTTTCCTGAAAGTGGCAAATACATATTAGTCGTATAATTTATGTTGAAAAAGTTTCGTAAATCCAGCCTAAACGGAATGGAAGTTCCGTGAATCAACTGTCAGCACGCGTGTGGCGTTACGCTGCTGCACCGTTGACATATTTTAAGCTCCGAATTCCGTACCGTTAATAAATTATTTCTCCGACATCAACGTTTCCGGGATAAACTCTCGAGCGAAAAGAAAAGAGCCACATTCGTATGTATTAACAGATTTTATACTGGGAGATTTTTCCTTTTGCTAATTCGAGCTCATGGGGACCTCTGGGGCCTGCGATAACACGAATTTCACGCATTCATCGGCTGCTTGAATCTCGACATTTCGTTTTTATAACAAATAATGTCCTGTGGACTGGAATTTATTTACGATCATCCTCACCGATGAGTTGAGAGGCTCGACGAATTTTTCATTCGAACTCCGTCACGTTTTTTAAACGTTTTTCACGACGAATGTCTTTTGTCTGTTTTATGTGTTTGCCGTCGATGTCTTTGGCATCGTGTTTCGATGTTTTGTCGATTTTCACTTTCCTTGTTTTTACATTATTTCTTCCGGAATTAGTCCAATCGGGATTTTTTATCTGTGACACACAGTCTCGCACACAGTCCTAACGACACACATTCGAAACGGGTGAACAGAGAGCTTGAAAAAAGTCGTAGCCATAAATAAAAGTTATAGACATCCATTACTGTTTAGTGTGACACGGAACGGTGTTAAGTATGTCGCAGAGACATAGCAAAAGTGAAGCAGGATAGTTATGACAGCATCGGCTGCACATTCTGTTGCGTAGAGGTCGACGTAATACCAGCTAATTTTTCTTCACGCCCATATTTCTATAAATACACATGTCATCGGCATCAAATTATTGACTGAGAATCGTATTAGTAGCTGGAAAACTTGCTCCTGGTGCGAAGTGATCGAATGAAAATTCCGTAATAATTGGATTTGAAAAAAATGGCAAAAATAAAGGCGATCGAGTTTTGCCAGGCAGAGCTATCGTAACGTGTGTCCCTGCAAAAGCATCGGTGCGAGGCTCTGAAAAATCTTGAATTGAATCTGAAAATCGTACTCGTGAAAAAAATCTAAAAATTCAACGAGAAATCCGCTTTTTTTTATCACGTAGCAAATGGCTCGTGTAGTAACCACCTGCATGGAAATCCTCCCACCTGAATGGAAAGTCGTTCCTTAATTTATTCACCTGATTGGTTTCCAATAGAACCATAAAAAAAAATGACGGTTTCGAGATAAAATAATAACTCGGTCAAAATTTCTTTATTGTACTCTGTAACGAAGTATTATTATTCGTAATGATTCACATATGACGAATCATTGATCTCATGCTCCCATGACCGCTTGCAACGTGCATATACGTCTGTACCGTGCATGCCGATCAGTGATGTCATCCGCCAGCAATGAAAACAATACATACGAGCATATATTTATGTAGATATCACATCGCGCACACTCGTTTATCTTTGACATCTATACATTCGTCTCTGCACACATACAATACGACGTAACGGTGTTGGTGCAATTTTGTGCGCGCGTTTGGAATATCGGTCACTTCGTGTGTCGTTTCAGAGCATTATGAAACTCTCGCAGGAATCTATTTGCCCTGTATATAGCTCTCGCAACATGACCACAACCTCGCAAACTTCAAATCTATTTGGACGCATATACATCGCTCTGTATGTGCGTTACACAAATATCACAAATGGTTACTTTGCGTGTGGTACACTTTCTCCTGCCTCTGTTGTTGCTACGTGCTGAGATTTTCCTCCTTGCTTATTTATTATTATCTTGTATTCGCTGAGATAAATATTATCGCAAACGTTCGTTTGTCTTTGTTGACGTAAAAACCATGCACGATCGTCTGTCTCTCAGACTCAAGGTGTTTGCTGCGCATACACACAGACCATTCGAATCGGGACGAGAAGCGAAAATACACGCAAAGTACTTGGACCTCGGGCGGAGACTCGACACCCTTCTGCAGTATCTTGTGCCGTACTATTTTTTCAAAAATTACAAGTTCAAGGGGCGTTTATGCAAGTTATTCGGAGACAAACGACTCTCGATCTCGCGACGCAATTTTGTCGGCTATCTTCGAGAGTTTGGATCAAACACCTGGACGATTTCCTTTGCAGAGTGCAGTCGGATTTTTATTCAGGATCGATCGTTGGTTGTTTTTCTCCGCGAACGAAATTTTGTTTCAATTTATGGGAATTATCATTAAGCTCGTTTTAGCCACATTAACAAAGTTTGTACAATCCTTCGTGAAGCACTGACGATCACGAGGTCCCGAAAAATTGTAGAGAACCTTCTGCAGATCGCAATCGCACGTTCACAAAGTCTCGCTTGGATTTAGTTTCATGGAGAATTCAGAAAAACGGTATTCGCCTCCTACCTGTCAACGATCGACGTTCGAGCTAGTATTGGCCAAGCGCGGTGATCCATCTCTCTACTTGCGTTTCGTGAGAAACAGCTTATAACCTGGAAAATTGCCAAAAGTATGTGTACCGCAACCGCGAACTCACAAATAATGTCAGCAGTGCATTGTTATCCGCATCTATGGCGTTCTAGTCGAGTCGTGGTCGATGATATTAACCCTCCGTGAATCATATGGGTCTTTTTAACCCAACGGACAATTTCTTTCTAAAAATGTTATTAAAACAAGAAAAAAAAACAAACAAAAAAAATGCAACGACTGTAACAACAATGGAACCTTATAAAAGAATCAATAGAGAGTAATTCAGAATTTTCCAGATTTTTCCCCCTCCAAATACGTAGGATTTGAGTAGCAGGACGAAAAGAATTTCCATACGATCCGGGGGTTGTCATGAAACATCATATGATCCACGAAGGCTTAAGCTGTTCCATATTCCTGGAGAGTGAGCTACAATTTCCGATCATATCTCCAACTTTCGTTCGGTCGTTAGTTCTCATAAGTTCATGGCAACTATATTTTTTTTTTTACCATCACGAGACCAAGATTTCCCAAATCAATATTCATTCGTTTCGTTCTACGATCCGTTTCAGGTTTCCACCGGGAGTGGGGTCCAAGAAAATCCACCAAGCGTGCGAAAAATGCAAAAATAGAAAATGCATCAAGAAAAAAACTTTCGTGCCGTTTCCAAAACAAACATGCCATCCGCCCACCACTTTGTACGAAGCGTGAGGTGCTTCATTTTCTGGCACAAACAAAAAATCTAAGCGTAACGATTGTAATTAGTTTATTTGAATTATAAAGATTTTTCGGCACTTTTGAAACGCTCTGTATAATGAGACGATGAGCCGATCGACCAAACCAGATTCAATTGACTCTCGTCCACAAACACGTTCCGAAATCATGCGTCTACGATTAAAACGTCAACAACAACAACTGCTTTTGTTCGAACGATTTATTGCTTTTTAACTACTAAACTATTTCGCTTTGTTCCTTTTTTTATGTTCTTTTGTAACGATGAGGGGATCGTGCCAAGCAGTGTCAACCACTCGGAATGACAGCTCAGCAGAGTTTAATTTTTCTCAGATTTGTATGCATAACGCACGTATCGTACGCAAGGATGCACTATTGTACGTTTTGACTGACTGATTGAGCAACGTTCAGCCCACACAAGGCTTTCCGGAAACAATAATAAATTAGGTGAAGCATTTTTTGTATCCAGCTCCTACTAAGGGCGTTCGAGACACTCGAACCCTCAGAATGATGGCGAGAAAAGATCGAATACGCGGTCGAGTGCAAAAAACGCTTAAAAAAAATGTTTTTTTTTGTAGTATCGATTCCACTTGATTCGTTATCGCCATCGGACGAGCCTGTGGGCTTTCAATTGGGTGTCTGAACTTCGCAGATTGGCTCTGACAGTATTTTTCCTCTTAATCGATCGCAAACTGTTGTATATCGATGCAGAGCCGAATGAGGGTACATCTGTACCTTTTTTTTTGGACAAGTTACGATCAGGAGAGGATTTCGACTCTACCATAGCGTCGTTGTCACATTTGCCAACCAGCAACGCTTTGAGCTCCATACAAATTTTGCTTTTGCCTTCACAGGTACTCAAAAGATTATCTCCAAGAAAAATGACAAATTTTCGTATCGTTTGCACACGGAGAGAAATGCCGGGAAATTTATATGACATATTACTATGCCACCATAGTTTTCTGGTGACAGTGTCGTACCCTCTGAGAAGTTTTAGCAAAAAACATAGTAATTTTTATTGAAATTCTATCGGAAATAGCGGAAATTTGACATTTTTCGCCCANGAGGAATTTTAGCAAAAACATAGTAATTTTTATTCAAATTCTATCGAAAATAGCGGAAATTTGACATTTTTCGCCCAATTTTAGATAAAAAATTACAATGTTTTTGCTAAAATTTCTCAGAGGGTACGAAACTGACACCAGAAAACTATGGGTCATAGTAATTTGTGATATAAATTTCCCCGCATTTCTCTCCGTGCAACTGTCCTAAATATTCGTACGTTTTAGTTTCCTCACAGAATATTTCTGGCACGATGTTTTCAACATAAAAAAAAAACACACGTTTGCTTTCTAACGTGAGTCCAGTGACGAGGAATACATCAACTGTCCAATACTAAAAAAACACAGACGTCGAGAACGAAGTACGTTGATGACACAAGTTTGTTAGATTTTGTTTCGAATTCCACTGGAACCAAGTGGCGGACTGTGCTTGGTGTACATGCATGATCAACCGCACACGTGAGAAGACGTTTGCAATTGCGAAAAATCTGACATTCGTGCCAAGTGCTTTCCCAAGTCCGTGACCCGCACTCTCGCAACGTCAGTGTGTTAGTGGCGCATAGCGTTGCCGGATTGTTTTTATTTTGAACGGAGGAACGTCAACAAATATACAGCAATAGTGATCGCTCTCAGTTTGTAAATGTTTAAATCGTTAGCATCTTAAAACGTCAGTTTTGTGTGTCGTTTAACGCTTCGTCGACGTACGCGTAAATTTGGCACTGTCAAAATGACCCAGTGTGTGTCAACGAAGGCTCGATGACAGCATATAAGTGACGACGGGTACCTACTTGTCAAAATAGTTTGTTGTTTCCTTCGACAAGAATAACCAATTATTTTCAATATTGTAACTATATATTTTTCTTTTATAAATTTTTACTCATTATTTGCGAAAATAGTCACCAATTGAAAGCTGCGAAACATCATCATTTTCTCAGCAACTATTTTGCTGATTCACGCAAAGAAAATAATACAAAAAATATTTCATCGAAAACTTTTCACCAAATTGTGACATTTTTGAATTTCAGATATGAAAAATGACTACGTATTTGTTAAGATTTGTCAGACGGACGAGAAACCAGCCAACTACCATGTCACAGTACTTTTTGATATTATTTTCTTTCCCTATTGAGCGGCTCCGTCATGTTTTGGAATTTAGGGCGGAAAGTAGATGAAGTAGATGGCAAATTGTGTCACGAAGGATTTCGCGATTGCCAGAATCCGGCTAGGCTAATGAGTTATGTATAGCCATGCCTCCGTGTAAGTATAACTCGCTACGTTTCCACTCTCTTGGGCGAGAGCGAAAATTCCAGTCGACCTTGGCAACAGGAGCTTTCCCAAGTATATAGCCAGAGCGAAGTATATAAGCAAGGTCGTCGGACGAATGGAATTCGGGACAGGCGCGATTCTCTCTATTTATACGCATCTGTGTTCGGATGTATACGGGAAAACGAGAACACACTTACGTTTCATTGCCAGTTGCTGCAAAACAATTCACCGAAGCTAATCGTGGAGCAAGACCAAGAAATAGAGAATGTAACACTTTTGCTTTTGATCAGTTCCCTTCCCATTGGATAATCAATTGAATGAAAACACGAATACCGTCGTCAGGAACGTCCAATTTTCGTTAATAATTACAAAATTATTTGCGAGTACTCGTTCCAATGTCAATAATCCTGCAAAATAATTAACTCGTCACGTTTATGGAGTAAAAATGAAATATTTATGCATTTCGAATATTCGAGTCTCGGAGAATGAGATTTGACAAACCGAAAATTCCAGATTATTGAAAAATCGTAATTTGGCAAAGTATCTGATAGTATGAAAGTAATTTGATTGGAAAATCTTGAGAAATATACTCAATTATTTGAGATGCAAAGTGAAAATTTGGCACCAAACATTTCAAAGAGATTTTTCGATCAAATTACTCTCTTTATTGATTCCAGCGATTTCGTTGGGTTGATGTGGACCGAAAATTTCGTTCGAGCAACTGAAAACTGTGCATAAGCAAATACGACAGTGATTCAGTTAACTAATCTGCACGAAAATTCTTAATTTGATTGTTTAAATTGCAGTGTTGATGCAGTAAAAAAAACTTGAACCCACCACTTTTTTTCCAGCGTGCTTCTCATGCATACCTCCCATTCGAACATTGGATCAAACGATGGGTCGGAATGAAACAATTTTCTCGGTTAAATATGTCGGCAATGACGAGTTTTTCTCAAGAAATATCCAACACCAGTGCAAGTAATCGAAAGCTACGCTGATAAGTTCATACCCGCATGTATGTGGTGTACAGCAGGCTCGTGGGAACGTCGTTCTCACTGCTTAATCAGGCGTCCAGTGATAGAAAGCGCTGTGTGCTCCACGCCGCTGGAGCCCGTATTCTCATTGTCACTCACAGCCTTGTTCTTGTTACAATTCTTGTTAAAATTCAGGCCTTCATCTGCCTCTGCCTTCTACTTCGGTTCTCACATGTTTGCGCATTTCATGCCAGTCGAGCAATCAAAATACACATTATATGCTCGACAAACAGCCTCAGATATTTCATGAATAACGTTCCATCTGCTGTGCTGCTTCGAAAAACGAGATAAATGGAAAAATTGAAAAAAAAAAATCGGAAGAGCGAAACTCGAAATCTCAAATTTTTCGAGAGGTTTTGAAAATGTCATTCACGTGCTCCGCTCAATTTTTTTAAATCACTCAACCGGATACCAGGGACCCGCTGTGGTCGAACGAGACAAACTGGACTATTAAAAGAAAAAAAACTAAATATTTGATGAATTGTTTTTCAATTTTGATTTGGAAATATAATTTATCCAAAAATATTCCTAATCGAAGGGGAAATATGCGTTCCAATAAATGCAAATGTTTTAACATCATTTTTCATCAATTGCCTGTCATAAATTTTTTTACCACACACGTTGAGAGTCGTGCATAGTGAGTGGATTTCAATACATAGAAACTTTACAGACCGATTCGTGGCTGGCGTGGAAATATTCGAGTATTATCAAAAAACAAAGTTGGAGTTGAATAAACACGAGTAATTCGTAACTGAAGGCGTTAGTCTCCATGCCGGCATGAATGGCACTTGATAGTGAACGCATTCACGCCGTAATTACGGGATGAATGAACGACGTGATTGCCGGACAAAATTTCAAATTAAGATACAAAATAAATGACAATTATTTGGCTCATGCATATGAAAATGAGTTCCGACAGCAATATGGTGCGTGGTTGGTTGCCGGTTCCAGCTGTCACTGAAGTTGAGCAGCCTCGGGCGAGGTAAATACTCGATTGGGCGACCGTTCAGCCATTCACCGAGTGGGAGGCAGTTTTTCTCAGTTTTTGATGGCGCGAACCAATTGCCGCAGTACATTCGAAATAAAATGCCACTCGAATCGGCTGAGTTGTCCATAGTTTCCCTTGAGGCCCGTGCGAGCCGGTCCAAGATTGATGCGGAGGGTCTTGCAGGAATGGGAACCATGAAGTCGAGCAAGAGCCATGGGATGGGCTTGAAAAGAATCGTGAGGCTCCAAGCACAACAAATTGATAGAAAAATGAATGGAAAATGCATTAAAGATTTTTATTGAATCCATTTTGTAAATAAATGAACACGTCGCACACCGGAAATAATAATCAACGTTCACCCACAATGACCATAAACGTCTTACTGCAGTTCCTCGACTGGTTGTGAACCAGTGAAGAGAAAAATTTATACTTTTTCGTACTCGGGGCCTTTCTAGTTGCGCGAGTGTTTTATCATTCAGAAATGTGTGCAACAAGAGGATCAAGAACTGCGAGAAATGGAAGGTACGTGGGTTGTCCGGACGCGAATGTCTCGAAGCGTGACAATTTAGCTTTCGGTATGTGCACGTGGGTATCTTGGCGATTGGACCATACATTTTCATTTTTATTTCCTGTCTGCTTACCTCTCTATATTTATCGAAGCTCCGCACATATTAACGTTACAGAACCGTTGTGAAAATGACACTCCCGCGTGTTTGCTCCTCTTATCACGGGGGAAATTGTTGCTTTGTCCATAATAAAGAAGAGCTTGAGAACAGATACAAAGAGAAAAGTAGTTGGCGCGTGAGCTGACGTCCGTGCAATACGTTCATGTTGAATCGGCACGGAGAGAATATAATATAAAAAATTACAATGACGTCATAGTTCCCTGGTACCAAATCGTTCCTCTGAGAGATTTTAGCAAATGAAAAGTCATTATTCATCTGAAATTGGGCGAATAATTGCAAAGTTTGCTATTCTCAATAGAATATGATAAATTACTATGTATTTGATAAAATTCCTTAAAGGGGCGACATGGTACTAGGAAATTATGATGCCATAGTGATTTTTGATATCATTTTTTTCCCTGTGGTACGATCTTTGTAGGATTTCTAGAAACGAGGCACATTAGAGCGAGTTCTCGTTTCCCTGTTCAGATTCTCTTTTCCTTTATCAACGTTGCCTTTTTCTTTTTAAACAAATTCATGAAAGATTCAGAGGATTGCGTGTCCCACACGGAGAAAAAGAAACAGTTAATATCACAGTATAAATAGCTTAAAAAACCGGGAACCACATTTCATTTTACAGTAAAACAGAGTAATGTATCCAAAAATGATGAATTTCCCTGTGAAAACTGTGATTTTCACAGTTACACTGGCTTGTTCACAGTTTAGTACTGTCAATATGCCATTGTACCCAGTAAAATTGCTCCGATGTAAAATTAACACAAGATCACTGATTTTCATACTGTACGCAGCTGCAAAAGTTACAGTGTACACTGTATTGAGTACAGGGTGATTGATTCAATTTCACAGTGTGGCACACGGTAGTTTTACTTTTCTTTCAACAGTTTGTAACGTTACATGTACACTTTGAGATTTTTACAGTGTACTCTAGTTTATTTACATTTTGGTACTGTGCAAAAATCAGTGTTCTCAGTAATACCTGCATGAATTGACACAATTCATGCAGATATTACTGGCGCATTCCCCAACTGTCAAATTCCGAGTTTTGATAAATTGAAAATACAGTGTTTGAATTGTTAAAATCGGTTAAAATTTACTTTGCACTGCACTGTAATTTGAGCACTGTGTTTCAGTGAATATCGCAGTGCAATCGCTTCGAGTCCAATGCGAACTGTGTACCACTGTGTTATAATCTCTTTCTTTTTCTCCGTGCAACGTCTCTCTGCATGCCTGTCATCGCAGTTGGTTCATTTTTGGGCGTCATACGAAAAAATCCTGGTTAAAGTGTGAAAATCAATATCGTACATAAAAAAAAACTAGTTTCAAATTTCACGTTGAAACTCGTGGGATCATCGCCACCCCAACGCCGAGGACCAAATTTGAGTCGAAAATGAACGTATAATGGAAGGATGCCTCGGAGGACTCAAAGATGACATATCGTCGCGGTTCAAAGATCCGAGGTCGAGAATACCGTCGAGATAGTTCTGTTCGGGCGTGGTAAAACGTTTATAATAATGCATGTGTAAAAAAGAAGCGTGGAAAAGAGTGGAGGAGAAAATGGTGGTGTGTGTTGTGCGCATGAAACGCGCAGGTCGTGAGAAACCGCGACGCCAGGTCGTAGGACCAGGCGACCATGTCAATTCCCATGGGCCCCGCGAAACGTACACGTCTACTGTACGCGATCAGAGTTCTCCCTCTTTCCCTCCTCTTCTTTCTCGATCCCTCGCGCCAGAGCCTCATGGGAGTTTCCGTCCTAGAAAAACACGGATGGTTATGATAAGCACGCGTTGACGTACAGAAACCATATGGACACGTTCGTTTCAATACTTGCGGTAATAACCCACCATAAAGATCATCCCTCTATACGTTGTTCAACACGAACGATGGACAATGGAATGTGTAAGCTTTGCAACTCAAACGAAATTCAAAATAATGTTGCATTTGAAAAAAAATCGCTACGCGATCCAGATTTCGAGCTGGAGAGTGTCAGAAACGTGACATTCAGTAAAATTTCGGGGCTGGCTGTATCAACCGAAGTTTTCGACTGGACCACTAAGGAAATGCGTCGCATTGAAAATCAAGAAAGAACAGTCATGGACAACACTCCTGAGAGGTTTTGGAAAAACTTGAAAGTCACAAGAGGAGTTTGAAGGAAAAGTGAGTTCGAATTGATGGAAGAGGCGGAACGAGGGGATTGCTGACAAAGTTCAGGAACGAGCTCGTTCCCCATTTTGGAACCCGGTGGTGCGAAAATGCTCCGCACATTGGGATTTCTGTAATAATCAATCGCTTCGGTTCACAACGTATTAAGGCCATGATTCATCGAGTATCACGTCCGGTAACGCTTCTTTGGTATCTCGCTAAGAATGCGACTGCTAGTCAAGTGGTCACGGAAGTTTCATCTTATCGTGCCAGTGTTATTGCATTCCACGAGCAATGATGTCACGAAACATCGCATAGATGAGCTGGAGCGATCAATTGGTCTCGGTTGCGAGCTGTAAAAACCCTGCTACGCGTTTTCCTTCATCAGGCTTGATTTTTTAACCGTAATGAAAATTGTGCGGGGTCTTTTTTCCATCAGGATTTAACACAAAGATTTTGATCTTCTTTCAACTAACATAGACGCTTAAAAAAATGATAACCGTATTCTAGTTAACGAATCGAAATCTCGTTTCACTTTCGCCACAAACAAACTGTTCCAAATTTAAAAAAAATGATATTTTTATTACTATCTACAGATTGCTCGTGGTTCTAAATACCGAAAAATTTTAATCACCTTCCTGAAAAAATAATCTCCCCTAAATGAGCCATCGGTGGAATGTAAATTTGACAAACGCGTATAAACCATAAAACGCGCGTCATCGAATTCACCTCCGGTCAAAGAGAAAATGACAATTTCTGTTTTTTTATTTATTTTATTTTGTTTTAGCAGCATGAAGCCTTAGAATATGAATTTTAATCTTTCAGAATTCTTGATTCCATGGCGAAGATATTTTGAACGTTGCTGTCATGAGTGTAAATTGAATTACGGCAACTGACTAGACAGCATGGTACGTCCGTAATCCTTGACGAAAATATTATCGTCTATAGCGTTAGCAAAGCAAAATACGTTGAAAAAAGAAAAATGTAAAGTTTTGGCAGAAAAAAATGAACAGGAATTATGAAATTTTCTATTTTCTGGCGAATTGCAAAAATTGGGAGATTGTAATGACAGAACCAGGAACAACAATGGCTTGGAATCAGGGAACAACGTTTAACGGGGAACTGATGAGAGTAAACGTGCCGCACAGCATGTACGGAACTGAGTATACATGCTTCGTAGACTTGGGTATGTAGATGATCCCTGATGTATACGTGCTACGTAGCACGTATAGGAGGTGTGCACTCGACGTGCCACAAAGCACGTATAGTGAAAACCTTTGGAGAAAACGAAGGGATGTCCAAGTATTTTAAGAGTGTCGACGTGGGGTCCCTATCATTTGGAATTATGTTACCAGTTCAAAAGCAAACACACTATTCGGCAGCCTACGAGAGCGAGCAGCATACAAATTTATTGAGGTGTAACGTGTTTGAATAACGTTTGTAGGTGAAAATTAGAATACGAAAGTGTTGGCATAAGCAATAGAGTGTATTACCCACTTGAATATTCCTGCAAATAAATAAATTCGGTAAATATTTAGTCGGACATTTTTCAACAACCGTTCCAAATCATTGTTTGATGTTTGCATGACCAAAAAATTGTACCCACGTACAATTTTCTGCACCTGATGGATCGATTAATTATTGAGACGTCTTGTTCAAGTTGTTAATCATTTTGATATTGGAAATCGTGGAAATGGGATGGCAGATCGGATCTTGGGCAGCATCTAGATTTTTGAACCACGAATTGACTGTTTATTAACCCTCCGCGGATCGTATGGGTCTTTTTGACCCAACCGACAACTCTTTCTCATAAATCTTGTTTCTTAAAACGTTTCATTCAAGAAAAAATAATTGCAACGTCTGTTAAAGCTGGGAAACGTTTATTTAGAATCAGTCGAGTGTATTCCGGAATTTCTTCTGATTTCCTTCTTCCGGAATACGTGAGATGTACGTGGCAGGACAAAAAAGACCCATTTGATCCGGGATGTCATAAAAAATCATGTGATCCGTGGAGTATTAAAAATAAAATATTCCAACCTTTGCGAGTGAACAAAATCAAATTTTGTACACGGAGTAATGAATCAATCAATTTTCTCTAATTCTTCGCTCGATGCATAGAGGTCGCTCGATCGGTCTGACCATATAGTAATATAGCCCATTCAGTAATGTGTACGCGAGATAAAATAATGTAAAAAATTACTATATCCCATGAGCGTTGCCTGGTCCGTAAGACATGGTAATTTTTCATTCACATTTGATCGAAAGTAACGAAAACTGTTTTCGCAAATTTCGACTTCTTTTGCTTAATTTCAGATAAAAAATTATGCAGCGTATCTGGTAAAATCTCTCAGAGGGACGATGCGGTACCAAGGAACTATGATGTGGTAGTCATTTTTTATATAATTTTCTTTTCCGTGTGCATTAAAATGTACGGTATACATCGATATGTCGTAGTAGGAAAGTGCTGCGTAGTATATAATCTAGAAAAGCAGAAAGAGCGAGGGAAGAAGATACGAATGTCGAGTCGTCGTAGCACATACTGTTGGGTACAGGTTGTACGCGACGGCGTCTACGATACGGCGGAGACGGTGAAGTAGGTCAGTCCCGTATTCGCAGGACGCGAATCGCAGACACGTCAAGGTAAAACTTAATCTCATATATAGACATATGAAGAGAACGGTTGTTACAACAACAACGAGAACGATGAAAGAAATGGCGGGTGAGCGCATGCAGCGGGGGGAGAGGGAAAGCCAAAGAAGAGAAAAAGGAGAAGGACGTGCGACGATGGCGTCGCAAGCATGCACACAGCAGGTTACGTAACGCTATGAGGGAGAAAGTACCCTCCACTCTTTGGTCGGTCTGTCGGTTTCGGTGTGCGACGCCGGCCTCCGCAACCTCAACACTATAGTCTCTCTCTCTCTTTCTCTGTCTGTTCAACTGACATGCCGTAACCGCCCCTCCGAGCGGCGTGTCTCTGGCAAACATATGTAGTCAGCCCTTCCACTGTACGACTGCGTCTGCATGTCCCCGCGGGAGAACGCATCGCGGGTGCAATCTTTCGCGCTTCGTCGCGCTCATCCTCTTTCTCGTTCGCTTCCCTCTCCCCGTCGTTGACCGCATTACGCTGCACCGTCTGTTTACAAACAAATCCCCCACCTTGCGCCCGCGTCATTCGACCTCTCCGACTGTGCGTGGTGAGCGTTTAATAAAGAGCGACCGAGGTGAGCGAGAGTGGGAGGAACGAAGGTGAGATACAAAGAAGGAAGACGACGCGAGCGCGCTGGAGAGCTCGTAGAAAGAGAGAGAGAGAGAGAGAGAGAGAGAGAGAGAGAGAGAGAGAGAGAGAGNAAAAAGATGGAACAGGGAGAGAAAGGCCTAGACTGCATTGCGCAAAAATTGCAGAGCAGCCGGACAACCGGCAAAGAAAGCGGCCTACCCTCTTTCAAACACATATTTTCGTTCCCCCATCTCGCTCTCTCTTTTTTGCTCCTCTCCATCTTTACTTACCGGTAATATTTTCTCTTCTTTCTCTTTCGTACGGTATATATACGAGTACTTATACCTTCGCGTCTCTTTGTTCTCTTTTTTCTACCGTTAAACTCTCTCGATTTAAAACGACGCGAGACCACCAACGGTCGTCTCGTACGTATCATAAGAAGTCTTTCTCCACCGCTCTCTCTCTCTCTCTCTCGCTCTCTCTCTTTCCCTCTCCTGATCGTTTATCACAAGTCTTCGTGTCTGGCAACGAGACTACGAAACTTGAGTACTTCCGTACACCGTTGAGATTCGTGTAGGTCGTAGTTATAAAGGTAGGCGTCTGTATTAGTGATGAGAGAGGAAAGGAGGTGATATAGGAAGGATACCCCTCTGCAGATAGCTCACTGCGGTGGGGATACGAGACAGCAAGACAACCGCTTACCTTGCTTTTTTACAATCGGGCTCCAGATTCTTCGGGAATCCGGTCCCCGCTTCGCGCGTAACTGTATTTAATTGTTATTTATTAAAGTAACCGCACGAAAACTCTTTTCCTCTTTCTCTCACCATCTCTAAACTTTACTGTCCGTCCTTATGAGTCAGGAAATCTTAAGGTATGCCCCCACGGCATTTCTTTCGCTCCCTATATACCGCGCACCGTGGCCGGAATAAAATTTTTTGAAAAATTACGTCCAAGCCAGATCGTATGAAGTTTCTCAGCGGAAGGAAATCAATTTTCAAATTAATTCGATGCTACTTGCCATTAAAATGACGCCACCAATTAGCATCGGAGTTTACAGAGGATATCGTGCAGTCCTCGTACGTTCTTCCTCGTACTTCCGGTTCACTTAAAAACTCGCAATTACATTCCCATGCAATAGAATTTTAACCATTTGTGCCGTGCACGCACATTTCTACCGATCTCTCGTTTCTGCTGCTTCTGGATCATATTAACGTGCGATCAGTCCCTCTTAACACCTTTTTTTATCGTTGTTATTATCTTTATGATTATTGTGTCTGACTGCCTTCGCAACTATATTCACAACTTAATCTCGCTCATCGCCGTACTTCCGAGTTCGCACGATAATAAAACGGTGAAACAAGTTCGCACGCACTGCGGCTCGCTTGTTCTCAGTAATCCTATAACACTCTTGCACCGGATCATCCAAATGTATGTGGAAATATATTCCAATCTTCATTTTCTAATCCCGAACAAAATTATCCTGAACACGAAAAAAAATAAAAATAAAAATAAATCCCAGAATGCTTACAAATTATTGAATCAAGCCTTGAAAGATTTTCATTCATTTATCGATCATTATTTGTTTGAAACTAAAATTTGATTATGCAATTGGATCCAATCTCAAATTTCCTCTCGAGAATCCTAAAAATGAGGATTTTTTGTTCATTATTTTTCTCAGTCAATTTACATGTTCTCGATGAACCCTACGAAGTTTTTTTTATCTTTTACTCATTCTGTTTATTCTCACAAAATTTTGAGTCATTTCGAAAAAGTCCCGAAAAACGGTTTCGAGGCGGAAATTACGGATGAACGAAGGTGAATTATTGGAATAAATGAAAAATTCTAAGGAAATTTTATTCGATGGAGGTTAACAATACGTGGACATCATTTGAAAATTCAATGGCAATTTGCGTTTGTCTTCAGCGGTTTTCCGTTCATGAGTCCACATAAATTTTCGAATAACAAAAAAAGTTTCCTTGCAGCTGTGAAAGGACGTTCCCAAGGATGATGTGGCAAAATTTTGGAAGCATAGCTCACGGTCGAATTCTCATGTCAAGACCTATTAATAATTAGAATTTCACGAGCAACACGTCATATTTACGAAAATGTGGAATTTAAATAAAATTTGTACAGAAAACGTTGCTCGATATAAAAGTCTCTCAATGTGGGAGGAAAAAAGCTGAACAATCGTGAGAATGATGTGGCTTGGAAAACAACAATAAGGACACTCTTGAATATTGTAATCAAGTAAATTGGACGATCTTTGTCATTACTTTCAAAAAGGAAATCAATTCAACGATTCGAAATGATTATATTCAAACTATGAAAGTATGTCTATGTAGTTTGTATCCAAACAACATGTACGTGTCTCTGTATCTAAAATTCCTCACCGTGAAGTATTTCGCGTTGATCTACCGACCCAGATTTGTCGAATTCCTTCGAGACTGACTCATTCTGTTCAAAGTCGCCAGAAATGTAAATAAAACTTGTACTTTTCTCGAAGAACAGGTTAATCGCCAGTTTCTCGTGGCGAAAAACCTAATTCATGCAACATAAAGGATGTAAATTGACGCAACGATTCAAATTCATAAAATTTCTTCATTATCGTCCTACAATTATAATTTTCAAATTCGTGTTTTTGACGCGACGAAAACAAAATCCTCGGGGGTATGCGAAGAGTTTCGAAAGGATACGTGGCTCGAATGGTAAGGCGAGATGAACAAAAAAGACGATGGTAAACAGAAGATTTGATTGAGCAGAAGGCAAAAACATATTTACGATAAAATATACATATATATATATATATAAGGTCGTTATATAGAGGCTCGTAGCAGACATCGTGGCCTAGAGTCGTGGAGGCCTAGACAAGTAGGTCGCGGCGCAATTTTCCCTGGGCCCGCGTGCATCTGTGTGCTCGTATCCGTTCACTGTCGCATGTTTGCACACTCGGGGAGCCTTCGCTGTACACGTTCAAAGGCATCCCAGTACTGCGCCTTCCCTACCTATTACTTGGCATTTGTATGCGTGTATACCCGCGCGCGCGCGTTCTCTTACTCTGTTACGTCCTTTTTCTTTTGTATGCACAGCCATATGGATCCGTGTGTGTAAGTGACAACGACAGGCAACACACACACTTGAAAACATCTCGTGAAAATAGTGTATACATCGATATAGAAATGGTGGTTTGTAGTTCATTACATAAACTCGGTTTCTACCTCTGCACTGTGCCTTATATATGCTGGTTATTTTTAGACGACTTGTATATATTAAGCCTGTAAAAATACCATTGCGTACCTTTGCGTTCGCCAAGTTTTATGGCACTATGTGCGGACGAGCAGAGACTCGTCCAGAGTTAGGGGCTCTTTTAAGCGATCCTGTCAAAGGACTGACAAACATTTTTCCTGGAGGCTCTCCTCTCCGAGGAGCTATAAACGAAAAGAGAAGATTTATTAAGCCAGTGAGTTGAAAAAAAAATGATTTTTCTTTGGTGACCTTTTGGAGTATCCGCATGAAATTTATTTTCATGTTCCGGATCCTCGAGTCTGTGTTCCGAGGACCTCCAACCACCGAAAAGCAATTGTCGACAATAGAGGATTTTGGGACTTTGAGGCGACGACCGACATCGAAGAATCAAGGTTTCGAGAACAGGAAAATTACGACTTTTAAATCGAGATTCTTTACTTTGCTTTCTTGTGTACAAAGAAAAAGAATAACCATGGGGAAGTTATTCCGTGGAGTACGATAGACGATTTGGTATTGGATTATTAGTAAATCGGCCATGTCATGATCGAGGCCCACTTTTTTTCATGGTAAACATTATTGGCTGTACTTAGCACCACGAGTTATTTTGGAGGCCCTCGGGCCAACATGCTCCGAGGCTTTTTGAAAGAAAGAAAAAAAAAATTACCACTTCTTCGCTCGTTTCGACAGTGTTCACGATTTCGATCGACACCAGAAACAACGAGAATTACTTTCAATATTTTCTCTCACATACTCAACGCGACGATCGGACCAAACGAAGTACTTGCGACGATTTCTGATGAACATTCGACTCTGAGAGTGAGAAAGTTCCCATCACCCATCAAAAATCGATGTTGCGATCGCTCGATCGCTCATGGTCGCGCACCCATCGATTGGCCACCTAGAAGACAGCGATGGTAAAGTCCGAGGCTCGTTTTGTCGTGGTACGTCCGATTAAAACGCAATCTTGCTGTTGATCTCGGAATGAAATTTCTTTATGGCAGATGCATGAGGGAAAAGTTGACGATGTTTGTAGGATATCCAGCAGCCTACTGGTTGGCAGACTCGCGCAAATTGTCCCTACTGCTGCGTCACAAGTTACGGTGAGTTATTGTGTCGCAATATCTTTTAACGCGGGGCGGCATCTGTATAGAAGTCTATGTACGTATGTACCTCGGCACATGCATACATGTATGTATCTGACTAGCATAGTTCTGTATCTCCGCTACTCGCAGTCTATCTGGCCTACTTCCATGTTTTTGCTCGACGCCAGGCTCGCTCGATTCGGTACACGCTATAGACCCATGGATATATACTCGTGGTTTTCCTTTTTTCCTCCCCTCGTTCTCGCTACCTCGCCAATCATCTGCTCAAATTCTTCGGATCGAACGCAAATGTGCAATTGCAACAGGAGTACATTTCACTGTATTGAGTTGGTTGGTCTAAGAGAATGAACCGGATCCCTTGAGATCTCGAGTTTTACACTGAAAATAAAATTTTGTTAAAAATGGTCGATATTTTGTTGAACACGGCCAACTAAATACTTTTCGATAATTACAAAACTTTCGTTATTTTGGCAGAAAATTTAGTTTCTAATGGAATTGTCAGCAAAATTAACGATTGGAAGGACAAAAATTTGATTCCGAAGAGACTTTATAGAATATTTTTTGCTGCGATGACACAATTTTTGGATTTATTCGAAAAAACGTTTAGTCGAACGTATCGAACAAAATATCGTTCTTTTCCAACAAAATTTTGTTCTTAGTGTATTAGTATTAAGGGGACCAATAATTTCGAACTATAATTTTCAAGTTATGGCGATGCTGAAGCGTTTTATTCGACGTCCTACATCGCTGAATTGTTCTCTAAACAACTGACTGACGTGCCATCGTTTGATTTCATTTTATTAGAAACAATCACCTAACTGACTGAATTTTTTTGCACTTTTAACGCTTTCTCTGAGCATCTGTTTCAAAAAGGACGATTCGATAAGATATTGCTTGATAATTGGAAAAAAAAATAGTTCACTTGGCCCTGACTCAATTCTCGTGTATTCGCTGTTGTCGAATAGTTCAAAGTTTCGAAAGAACTTTGACAGTTTTTCGTAGAGACTGGAAGACTGTTTCGTAGGTAATATGAATTTGGAGCGGAAGAAAAGAGAGTAAATTCTTTTTAGTGACTCGTGACGTCGAAAAGTTCGTCAGAGATGTTTCGTAACGCAGCATACCGTGTACGGCGTAACCATTCCCCTCCAGTGCACCTTTTCACGAGTCAAGGATCTACATATCATGTTCGCAATAGCGTATTTGTGGATACGTGTCCTATTTAGGATAAAAACGGTCGAAACACGTTTTGTTGTGTGTTGGTTGCTGCGACCAATACGTTTGGTTCTGTTTCTTCACGCCTCGATACCATTGGTGAAACTAATACGCAGCAAAACTTTAGAGGTGCGCGCGTTGTAAGAGCTGCTCACACGATTCAAGGGTAAAAACAAAAACCTTTGTCAAGCTTTCACCGACGATTTACGTGTTTGAAAGCAGAGACACACACCAAAGAGTTCATTACGTGAAATTGCGCAACCGGGTGTAAATCGCCTACTCCATTCTCGGATAGAGGTCGCGCTCCACGCGATTGTTGACTCAGCGAGACCGTCATGTCACTTTTTTTTTCTTTCACTCTTTTTCTTCTATCCTGCGGCAATTACGACGCTTGTCCCTGATTCGCGTGTCTTTTTCCCTAATCCTCTGCTTTGTGTACCCCATGGACTCGATACTATTGGAGGAACCACCAAAAACGTTTAGACTTTTCTCTTTAGCCATGACGTAGACCATGAAGGCATCTCGATATATTCAAAGTCCTGGCTCATCACACGTGGTTTATGGTTTTTAATGGAACGCTCGACGAATTCATCCAGACGTCGAATTAGACGCTCCCCGAGTGAAGCTTTCAAATCCACTTCATGGCAATTTTTCATTGATCACTTTCAATCGTCACTGTAAAACCAAAGACCGAACGATGGAATCCCTTTGGGGCACCATATGCCCACAGGAAAATCCTCGTCGAAAATTCTCCAAGTTCCAGGAAGGATCTTTCATATTGTTGCCAATATTTTTCACTCGAATGAGAATAGAAAAAGAAAAGACTGCTTCGCCCGGGGAAAATTTAAAAATTGGCAGCCCAGGGCTTTTTTTTACTCCACATGTTGATTTTTCATGTGCCCATGGGTGTTGATTGGTGAGAAGTTTCACGTGGTGAACGGAGAAAATTTCTATCTTCATTATCCCGGCCCAACCCTCTGAGGATTTTCACGACGAGCAGGCCATTTCCTCGCCCCTGAACCATATAGTTCCTGTTCCTGTGAGACCCCCCGGAGTGTTGCGATGAGCAGCCGCATCTTTCTTGATACATTACCACATCGCGTTTAGGAAAAGTCTGGGAAAACCGCCCGATATAGGAGGGCAACGTGTGTATTTAAATCTGGAATTTTAATCCGTTCGGATATAATCAGAAATTCGGAAAAACCAGCTGCCCCCATGAATCGATAATATTGCTGGACGTGTCCGGTGCTCAACCCTAAAGATCGCCGACCACTCGTGTAGTCGGTACGTCCGAATAAATCGCGTTATGAATCGTTTCGTTCCCTGATCATCGCGATCATTTTGGTTACCATTGAAAAAGTGATGAACAGTTCCAAGGCGTCGCACGACGAATCATCGATGTACCATTTCCCTTTATAAATAAAAGCGTCGGGAATGTTTTCACGATGATACTAAACCGCGTCCGTGGATCATTGCCGAACGTCATACTTTAAGCGCTGATCAAAATAACGGATGTAGAATAAATTTCAGTCATAATTCGATGATGTAATAGATCGAGCTAGTCGTCACGATGCCATAAAACATCGAGGCTCCATGTATTCATATTAGATTGTTAGAATTAATTTGCATATGCAAAGCTACGGAGATAATCTTCGCTTAACCGTGACGCAGACGAGTATGGGAGCGGATAACTGGTTGACAGAAAACAGATTTTCGGACGAGGCCTGGATTCGACGTCGTGTGATGCCACTTGCCTTGGTTATTCGATATAGTACACCATAAGCATTAATTGTGTCCTCGGCAATGGATCACGAGCACTGAATTAATCTCGAATTGAACACGCGGCCAGACTCGAACGCGTGCCACCATCGAAAAACATCTCTTTTTGTTTTCAGGGGTATATACGCATTGGGAAAAAACATAGAGCGTCATCGCAACGGGTGGGTTAACGCCAAGATTTCTTATCATACTTGTAATAAACGTGACGAACCGTTTCCCTGTTTTTCGTCTAGACTCATTTTTCTGAGACGAACGATAATGTTTCGTGTTGAGTGATCAGCGGTAATTAAGAAAAAGCCCGGACAGGAGACGTCGCATTGTTTTTCTTAATCTTTTCCGAAAATTTAAAAATTGGACAAAGTTTATATCCATTTTTTAACAAATTTCTGACAAAATTATCAACATTTGTCATAATAGTTCTTGTAATTTTGCATGGGAACGGTGATGATGCTGCAATTACGAACGAAGCAAAATGGAAGTTGAATTTTTCAGTTGGGCATGTTAGGCAAACGAAAAAATGGAATAACTGAATGTGTGTAGACACTGTTTTTTGTGACTCGAAAAGGAGAACGCCGTCTACAAAAAATTGAAGAGTCGGTAGAAAAATAATTGATCAGGGCCCTGGAGACGTGAAATTCCTGAGGTTTATGTTTCAGAACAATTTGATCCGTTACTTCCGGTGCTGGATAATACAGTCACGTCCATATTAGACGTGGTAGTGAGAAACGAGCTCAGTCATCCCTGAAAATGAACTGTTTATATCGTCCCATGGTCCTCGGCTCGATCCCGCGGTTTACATTTGAGTCTGCTTGTTGCGATTACATGTTCGAAGAAGTGTTCTTATTCATGGCGTGACGAAGAGAAAGAAGCATCATAAAAGAGAGACACGGAGAAGGAAAGATTGAATGAGAAAATAGTCGATAATAGGCTTGAACATTGCGGAATTGGGACGGCAGCATCCTCACGATTTCTCAGACATTTCGTCGTTAGCCGTTTCACGTTTCTCTTTTCTCCCACCACGAGGATGAAAACGAGCGAACTGAATACGGTAGTTCCGTTCGGCGTCGTTTTCGCGCACACACTCGTTCCGACAATACACACGGCGCGTAGGTGGCGGTCTCGAGAATAGGAAATAACAGCAGACAAGAGCAAGAGACACTGAATTAGAAGCTTGTGGAAATTTGTATGTAAGAAACCATAGCAACGGGGCGCACGAATCGTTCTCCGCACACGGAGGCCGGCTTCCCGCACTCCCTGGCCTATATAAATGCGTCCCCTCTGCCTCGTTCTCGCGCTACTTCTCTCTCGATTCATCCCACTCGGTCTAGTCTACCGTTACCACCATCGGACACATAACTTTTCGGTTCTTTCCGTCTCTCTTTGCCCACCGAAGCGATAAATCGCTTTTACGTCGTTTCGCCAAATCTCAAATTTCATTGCAACCTTGGTGCGAACAGAGCAAAAGAAAGATCCGAGAAAAATAGAGCAAGCGGCTGCTATTAGTTAACGAATCCTCCACAAAAGCACTTCCGAGAATTTAAAGCTCAGGCAAGATTCTCCCTTCGCGAGGAATTAATAAAAACAGATTTCCCAATTAACACGCTCCCTCAACAGAAGCTCGATAAAAAAAAAAAAAATTCCAATATATTGAAGGAAACATTTTTAAGAATCTACGGCTTCCGGAAATCCGGGTTTACGGAGAGAAAATAATATCGAAAATTACTATACCTTGGTACCAAGTCGCTTCTCACAGGATTGTAGCAAAGACAGTATAATTTTGGTAAATATTGGTAAATAAGAACGATCCTTGTGTCAGATTTTTATTCATTTTTTTTTAATTACATTTTTACCTTTCCCTTCCCTAAAATCGATCGTGGATCTAATTGCTTCAGAAAGAATTTGTGACCATTGTTCGCAAAGAGAACGTTTCGTAAATATTGAACGTAACTTTTCATTCATATTTTGATCGCAAATCGCGAAAACTGTGACGTTCTTCGCGAGATTTGATATTTTTTCACAATTTTAGTTGGAAAAAATGACTTTGCACGTATTTGCTAAAATCTCTCGGAGGGACGATATGCAGGGAACTACGATGTCATAGTGATTATCGAAATAATTTTCTCCCTGTGTAAACTTGGGAGGTTGAGAATCCATGGAATTGTCCCGGGAACTCTGAAGGTTAATTAAAAGCCGTGAACCCATGGACTCAGACGACTACGCTAGTCGGAACAGTTTTTCGTAACTTGCTGGCTACCAGCTGAACATTCTCGAAGAACGCGAAGATGAGATTCCAGACACTACGTCCTCCGACAAAAGCTTTCTATATTCCGGAGGCCAGAACGAAAACAAAATAATCGCGCAGAGAACACACACGAGATTATTCGTACGCATACGCGTTTTTAAAGCAAATGCTAATGTTATACGCGCGCCACGTGTTCCATAGTCAAGAACGTCTGGTGAGAAAATCGAATTCGACAGAAACAACAACATCTTGATGGTTTCATCTCATAAGCTTCATGGTCAACATGAGACGATGATTCTCATTGGAACCGCGGTCGGACTGTAAACTATTGAAAGAATTAGAAACTCTTATGGATCTCGGGTCCACGGAGTAAACAAAACAATGTGTAGCAGGGAATGAAATTGCTACACGGAGAAAAAGAAACAGTTAATATCACAGTATGAATTGCTTAAAAAACCGGGAACCACATTTCATTTTACAGTAAAACAGAGTAATGTATCCAAAAATGACGAATTTCCCTGTGAAAACTGTGATTTTCACAGTTACACTGGCTTGTTCACAGTTTAGTACTGTCAATATGCCATTGTACCCAGTAAAATTGCTCCGATGTAAAATTAACACAAGATCACTGATTTTCATACTGTACGCAGCTGCAAAAGTTACAGTGTACACTGTATTGAGTACAGAGTGATTGATTAAATTTTACAGTGTGGCACATGGTAGTTTTACTTTTCTTTCGACAGTTTGTGACGTAACCTGTACACTTTGAGATTTTTAAAGTTTACTCAAGTTTATTTACATTATGGTACTGTGTGAAAATCAGTGTTGTCAGTAATACCTGCATGAATTGACACAATTCATGCAGGTATTACTGGCGCATTCCCCAACTGTCAAATTTCGAGTTTTGATAAATTGAAAATACAGTGTTTGAATTGTTGAAATCGGTTAAAATTTACTCTGGACTGCACTGTAATTTGAGCACTGTGTTTCAGTGAATACCGCAGTGCAATCGCTTCGAGTCCAATGCGAACTGTGTACCACTGTGTTATAATCTGTTTCTTTTTCTCCGTGTATAATCAGCAACGTAGTATATTAACGCAAGTAATTACCAAAAGTCAGAAATATAATGTGTTGAAGAAAAAATACGACGAAGATGTAAAAATTGAAGAACGATAATATAATATTGAAGAAAGGGGTACGTCCGAGAGCCGCTTGCGAGACTATTGAAACGGTCAAGGCCCTGGAGACCCATCGAGGATCGCATTTCGTTCCTTTTCTCACCGATTCTTTGCCGTCTCTTGGCAAACATTGGCGAGTCCACGTTCGTGCGAATAAGAAGAAGCAAGAGAGATTAGCGTCAAGGTATTTTTGGTGATCGAAGGTCAGTCTCCGCGGCGTCGAGCGATTTGTGTTGGTGTGAGTGCGGTGTTCCGGGGGGTTTAGAGAGTGTGTGGATATATTGGGTATAGCCTCGGTGATTAGCCGGACGCCGTAATGAAGCACGTTCGAGTGCCGAAAACTCCTCGAGTCATTTATTTGCAAGAAAAAAAAAATAAATCGATGAACGAACGAGGCTTCATTAGCCTAGGGCGCGGTAAATGAAAGGAGCGCAGCGGACGGCGCGACGCGACAATGCGATTTAGTATTCTACGAATTGCGTGGAAAATATACTTGAGGTAAAAAAAATAGAGTAGAGAAGGACCATGAGCATCACACACCGATAAGGTTTCCCTGTTATTGGCTAACCAACGGCGAGACGATGACGGTCGCCCGTCGCCGACGAGGACAACGTCGCGCGGGTTACTGTGTCAGACTGTCTGGAGTCCGGAGTCTAAAACGAAATTCTCTTCGAATGCGTGTCGCCGCTGCTTGCGGAAGGCACATCTATTAACGTACACCTAAAATCCCGTTCGCATATTATATTCTCGATGCTTCTTCACTAATATTCGTTTTCATTTATTCGCGTGTTTCATCGTGATAATTATATGTTACGTGTGAAAAGGAAATCGCGTTTTTGGCTGTTTGGAACGTTCATTTTTGTTTCATTTTTGAGACAGAAGTCTTTTCCTATTTTCTTATTAAATTGGAAGAAAAAAACTCATTGCGATAACAAATCGTATCGTTTCCACGAAAGAGAAATTATTGCCTGACGTCCAACTGAATCAGAATTCTTGTTATGACTTTTTGCCACTCTTGTGTTTCTTTTGAATTCTTGGGTTTACTGATTCTGATAATGGGAAAAAATGTTTTTATCCAAATGTTGGATAACTCTATCGATCTGCCGTTATCAGATGTTGCGCTTGCATTTTTTAGAATCGATTTTTTACGGTGGACATGAGTCGACACCGCCAGACCCAGCGGATTCACTATCCGGAACGATCCCTTCCCCCTTCTATTTCGTCGATGCTGCTGGACGATATCCCAATCGTCATCTCAACGGCTAATGATTATCAATGTTAAATATTGAAATTCCGTATGGAAATTATTTTCTTCCGTCAGCGGTAATAAAGAAAACAGACTATTTTTTCACTGTTCAGCTCCGTCAGTACTCCGAGGAAAAAAAAACTACTAACCGTTTTGTTCTTGAACCTCGAAAGCTGCAAAAAATCATTTTTTTTAATGGAATAAACTGATTCGAGCTCGGACATGAGCCACGAAGTTTGAACGACATAGGAAAATCCCGAAGATCGCAAACGCAAATTGAATAGCGGAAAACTACATTTTAAATGGATTTTTTCGTTTTCTAAAAATTTTTCGAACATATTTTTCATTTTTGAAACTTTGATTTTTTCAGGATTTTCCTGGAGGTGGTGAGACTGGTGAAGATTCCAACTTTCGTCAGTATTCTCGTAATTAATTAATGGAAAGACGATAATCAACGACTTGTCGACAGCAATTTATACACAAAAGTATTCGAAAAACGTGAAACGGTTGGAAAAAAAAGTTGGCTAACTTTAAGGAGTCGATTGTAAAAATTTGAGATTAAAAAAATCGATATTTTGCTTAACATTTGTTCAGGGTGGTTCATCGTGTTTTTTTGACAGCATCGGAATTCTTGGATTCTTATATCTGTTTATCGGATATCTCTCAGTGGTACGAGTGTTTTTTTCCCTTGTTTCAATTAAATGAGCGATACGTCAGTCGTTGAATGATAACGATTGATTCATAACATGTGTCTCGATAATAATGTAGCAGTGGTGAGTCGTTGTAAATATCGCAAATAACTTGGCTGATTATGGCACAGATGGGAGAGGTCTATTGGAACGCATGCAGATTATCGATAGAAAGAATTTCATTGAGATATTGCTATAAGACTGCAAAGGTCACAGAGAAATGTGAAGTGAATGCATAGAATCGTCCAATCGATCATTCAAGATTTCTTACGCGATCGGAAATGGTGTTCGTGTCATATATTGACTGTACAGTGGCTTCGAGGGTTGCTGGAAAGAAAATGAGTTTCTTTGAACGTTCGATTGTCAATGCCTCGCAAGGGGGGACCGCCATGGTGATGGATCACACAAACACGATATTTGTTATTGTTATTTATTGGTAAAGCTGATGAAAGTTGCAATGTTTGAGTTCAAACTTGAATTTCCACTGAAGAAAAATTATTTTTCGTTATTTTTTTAAATTCATTATTTTAGTGAAAAACTGATTGACGAATTTTTTTTTTCTCTGTGCACGTGACTGCCATCCGCACGAATGCACAGACCCAATGAGAAAAATGGAGTCATCCCTCAAAAAACATGATCTTTTTGATGCAGAGGAGGGTCTAAAAAAAAAACGCATTCAACAAAGGGGTCACGGTTTCGGAACGTAAAATCGAGATGGAATACTCACGTCGATGGAAACAGCACACAATCACAAGCGAAATCTATTTTGAGAGTGATAAGAAGTTGTCTGTTTACATTTTCCAATAGCGAGTCAAAAAATTCTCCATATGGCTCGTGCATGTGGTACACAGAGTGTAAACGTTTCTCAAATGGATTTAGGCTAGAAACTACATAGTAAACAGTAGTTATTATAGTGGGCCGAGTATAATGGTTAGCACGTGCATCAAGTCCATAACGAGGAGGATATGTACCCATCTATATCTGCATTTTGCAGAGAGAAAAGACGCCTGCTGGCGCCCAGGTTACCAATCAGATGATATAGCTATGTAGATCATTTGCATAAAACATTTATAGTACATTTCGTCTCTCTCTCTCTCTCGCTCTCTTTCTCTCATTCTGTTGGACTCCCCCGAATCGTTTGACGAGGCGTATATATTTGCATAATTGCGGACTGGGGTAATTTGCTTGTCGTTACTCATTTTTCATAGCTTTTAAGGAAGAAAGACAGGTAAAAAAGAGCTCAATGTGAAAGGAAGAGGGAGACGCGTTTCGTGTGGCGACAGCGGGCTATTTTGTAATGAATAGCTTGTACGGTTAATATTCTTTTCCCCTGTATACTACATGCATATGTATGTCATGGTTCCACACGGAAATACGCTTATGCATCATGCATATGCAAGCAGGGTGTTTTAGGGAAAAACTTGGGCGTGAAAAACTCGGAATAGTTACAGAACAATTAGCGCTTGATGGATAACTTGAATTCATTAAGCAACGCTGTCCGTTTCCTTGAGGCAGATAATCGCGAAATATACACACTCAGACACGAGGATGTTCGTCATTGAGGTTATTGACTATTTCTTGATAATCAAAAGGGAAATAGTATCTAGTCAATATTCAGCAGAGTTTCAATGAAGAGGCTCTGAACTTGCCTTATGCGGAAAAACACGCTCGAGTATTAATTACAAACAAACGCGGACACTAATGATATCCACGACGCCCTGATTTCCTGCACCAATGGATTAGTTCCTTTAGCACGATCTATCAGTAACCTCATTAGAGTTTTCAGCAGTGATTCCATTAAGAGCTAATTGCCGTCAGACTGATGTCGTCGAGTTATGGTATTGAGAGTACATTAGATTAATAGGATAATTACCACACGGGCTCGAGTTCCAAACATCGCTGCACGCGACGAGAGAAATCGCCTTCATAATTGCTTATTTGCGGAACGGTGCATTGCGGGTGTCAACATTCGACGTGCTAGTAGAATTCCAAAGAATTTTCTGAATCCCCAATAATTATGCGGTTTCGATTAATAAATCTCACCCGAAGTTATTTAATACCGACAGGGAAAATAAATGGGAGGAAAAATCGAATGAATATACAAAATTACGATCTTTCGCCTTTTTTCGTCATTCGGATCCGCATTATGTTGTGTCAACTGTATAGGGAGCCTCTTATCGATCGACGCGAACTGTCAGTTGCCACCGAATGTAGGACCAAGGTCTGAGAAACGGAGGCACTGTGCCATTGATCATTCATTTTCTTTCGGATTCAAATGCACGTCGAAATAACATGTTCGTTGGAATTAAAAAAAAAACTTAGCAACGAAATTTTTCAACTGGGAAATCGAAGACTGAATTTTAAAACGAAATCGTGGCAAATCGTCAGTATGTCAACAAACGTTCTTCGTGTCTCGGGGCTTCATTCAGTTCAGTCTCGACGTGTAGAGCACCTTGATACCATCCAGTAGGTCAATTTCAAAAAAAAGTCCATTGTTGATCTTCGGAACCAATCGAAGGCTATGGGTCGCATCAACTGTTTGGAACCGGATGAAAATTAGTTAGCCACACATGAGATCGAGTTTGAATGGTTAACGATACAAATTTGCACTGAGGCTGATTTTAAATTCGATGAGTGCGAAAGCTTCTGTGGGATTGATCTGAACGTCATTTTTTAAATTTTTCTTTATATCGGGCATTTTTGAACTCACCCGAGCAGGTTGTTTGCTTCATTCTATACAAAGTTAGTCAAGCGATTGTTTCGAAAGTCATTTTGGGAGTGGCATAGTTGTAGGAAATGGAGCAAGAAGGGAAAATGAAGGCTGACGAGGGTTGGAAATGTACTAGACATGAATGAACTCTGATGCGTGCCAGCAGCAGCACAAGCTGGGAAAGCAGCAAGAACGCGTTTAATCTGCGAACACGTGCACTAATTCGACGAACCACCTGTTGAGGCAAAAGGGGCTCGTATCCTGCTGAATAGGTGTGAGAGCAGCGTTGCTTCATCGTCACCTTTCAAACGGATGGTAACTTACATGCATAGGAAGTTCTAGGGATTTGGACTTGGTCATGGCACGTGACTGCGTAGAGCCAACTTATGGGATATTTTATTATGGCATATTTGATGATGTTTTATGGAATAATTCCTGCAAATATTCTTTGGACAAGAATTCCTTCGAGGCTCGAAATCCCACGTACAAATTTGGCAACGAGCATCGTCGATGGCTTCGTGAAAAGTTTCTCATAATGGCTGCATTCTCGATTCCTTTTCGTTGGCTTGAAATTTTCCAGACTTGCATCAACGTAGTAAATTTTTTATCTTGATCAACCTTTTGGGCTTATTCCTTCCTTCCCCTCGAAGCTTTACAATAATGTAACGCTCCGAGGGGAAGGATAATATTTGAGAAATTAGATAATATGGACCAAAAGTTTTCGTTTCCGAAGGTGCGACGTTTCTCTGCAATCGCAATGCTCTCAAAATTGCTGTCAACAACTTTTTTCATCCGCTTTGCCCCTCGTATCATTACCCGGAAAGAAAAATAAACTCGTGGATATATAACTTGTGTATTCTTAACGTATTGACTCGGCACACTTAACTCAATTGTTTATTTCGGATCTTATCATAAAAAGCTTTCATTTCATTTGCATAACGTAACTATAGCTTGCTTTTTCCTCATGTAAAACTATATTTTTATGCCTACCGATTATATTTCCTTTAATATACCAAGAATAATAAGCCCAATCATGTGTGACAGGAAATTCCAACGCTCGGAGAATGTAAACAAGGAAAATCCATGGAATTCAAATTGTTAAGAAATATCAATAACCTTGTAGTTTATACACACGTGTTTCCTATATTCTCTTCGTATCTCACGTGTTTCTGTTCTCTCATTGTTTTCCTCTTCCCATCTTTTCGCTTTAATTATAGCTGAAATTTTCCGGGTACAATGTATGGATATCGTTCGTAGAGATGTTTCTTTTTTGGCTCTCGTGAATTGGGCTAATCATGGGGGGATTATGTATCTTCATCCGTCATTAAACTTTTTAAGCAAATCGAATGAGAAGGTAAAAACAAAATGGAGCTTTGTCTATGGCAATTGAAATCGTTTACCAATGTGCCGAACTTCGTGTCAATTCATTTGTGTCATGCGACATTTCCAGAAAATTCATTTACCATTTGATAATTGATTGATTGATTGTTTTTGTTTTTTTTTTAATGGAAATTTATTATTCCAAAGTCAATTAGCAATGATCGGAAAATTGGAACATCTGTTTATTTCTTGCGAATCTTTCGGTCTAAAGTGCGATTAACGAGACGAACCGAAATTTTTGTTTTTCCTTACACAATTCCGTTTTAATCTGGAGCAAAGAACTGTCAGTCATTTTTTTCTAGTTTTCATATCGTTCTATTTATTATTAGAGGCATTTGAAAAAGGAGAAAATAAAATGGATAACTTCTCTTGGTTCGAAAAATTGATAACTGAACGTTAAATCCAAACACAATGATTGCATGAAACAAACGAGTATGCATGCTCATTAAAATATGTGTATGAGTAGCATGTGTCAGGAGTTATTACTGAATGGGAATTTCAGGAGAAATGTCTCATATGTACGTCCGCAAGTTGACAGGATCGTGGATGCTGAATCAACCCAATCTCAGTATCTACTCCACTTCCTCCGTTACCACTTCCGCCTTTTCCAGCGATATCTATTGAAGGAGGGAATTAAGAATCGTAGATCAACTTTTCAAAACTTCAAGCCCTCAACGTACTTGTTCTCGGGGAATAAATAGAAACAGATTTTGTCAATTACTCAGAAGATTTTTGAAATTGGATCACACGATACCAAAGTATTCTAGGTGCAGCTTATCTGAACTAAAAAAATCAAAAAGTTTAGCGTAACAAATCGAAAGCAATTGAAGCAAAAATTTTTTCAATTATTCGTATACTCGATTGTTTAATTGGCAAAAAATGAGAGTGTTTTTCATTGAATGTCAAAAAAATTCGATGTTTTCTTAGCAATTCACTAGAATGTCAAAAAAAATGTTATTCCGATCGATTCCATCACAAGAAGATGATAGAATTCTCTCCCAAAAGTATGACCCAATTTTCCCACATTGAACTGATTCCATTAGGAAAAAAAAATCAGAAAAACACAAATGTTTTGAATTCCGATTGGACGTGACCCCTTAATAGTTTTTTGAAGCGTAATTTCTTGATTCCCCTCGCTAGGTAGGAAATTGAAGCCTCCGATAACAGAGTCCGATAAGATAACGTCTAAAAACTTTGGTCAACAGCATCGTGCGTAATTTGTTTTCATCGAGATAACGCGTTATAGTCCGATATCGTTGGAAATCCCCGATCCAACCACGAGGCTCTCGACAGGACTCCCATGCATCAAATTTGTCGGACCGTTGACAAGTTTGGAAATTCCAACGCAGACGATTCTCAAATATTTTTTTTCATTTTTTCTGCGCCGAGTCAGAATCTCTATGAAGCAAAGTTGCTTTTCTCCGTTCAGGCGATGAACTCCGTTGTGGAAATATTGATGGTGATCGATCGATCGAATGAAACGCTTTTCTTTGTAGCTTCGGAACTAATAAATTTTGGTAAAACAAATTATAGCTTAATAGAATAAATTTTTCATGTGTCCCAATGTTTTTCACGTAGATAACCGGAACGTGGAGAGCCCAACACAACAATACACACAGGGGGTTCCCGCTGTTATCTTATACCTGGGGATTCCCGGGATGCCTCTCGGAATCCTGCGTCTCCGTTCGATCCCCACGATTCCTTGTGGTCCGAGAAATTTTAATCTCCGAATAAACGAGAAAATGTTTTTTATTTTTTTATTTTATTTTTTTACTTTTCTATTTTAATCTGTTTCACTCTTGCCGCTTCTGAAGAGAGGGAAGGGCGTCCATAACGGAAAACGGAAGCCAAACACACGGTGTCAAAAATGAAGTAAAACTTTCCTTATCACTGATCGAATAGATAAATTCATGACTGGAAAAATGTGTGTCAAGTTCAATTGGTCGAGTTAATAATGCTAAGGGAATCAGCAAAGTTGAGGAAACGTTGAGGAAAATGTACGGTCTTTTTGACATACTTCTTATCATATACGTATCTATGTGTGAATAATAGCAATTAATTAATTATAATGACTCTCTCTGTGGCGAAAGAAAGCTGCATGAAGACAATCAGCAAATCGTGCTTTTAAATTGTTTGTTTTGAGAATTAGCATAACGAGCGTCACGAGCGTTTTTTCCTCGTTCATTCCGGGAAACAATGAAAGAGGTATTTCGCGTGACGTGCTTTCTGATCTGTTTAACATGAATAAATTGCATGGAGGAAAAACTTATTTTCTGTTGAGTTTAATTTATTTTTTTCCGTTATTTTTACTGTTTTTTGTTTTTTTTTTTTCGTTGTACCGTCGATTTTTTTTGTAGTTTTGCTTCGCGTCATTATTTCCGCAGCTAATGGTTCATTATTTTTATTTTCAATAATTCTTGAGCAAAGTTGAAATAAGCAAGGTTCATCGAGTTTTTATTTTTCGTCATAAAGCACGTTCGGACGTATGAACGGTTTTTTCTAAATCCATTGATACATGCAACGACGTTATGAATTTTTTATAATTTTTTTTTTCAACCGCGAATTGAGTGATTGACATTTATTATTAATTAATAGCCAACGAACTCTTGATTCATATCAAAATGAGAGTTTCAGCGATTGCAATAGTGAACGAGATCAAAGGTGAGAATTAATGTCAAGGTGAACACTTAATTACGCGCGCTCGCGAGTTCAGGCAGTTCCGGAGGATATATCGCGATCCAATTACGATTCGCAGTGGAGTACGCATGACGTTAGGCACGTGTGTACGTACGCGCGTATATACGCGCTTAACGACAAACCTTTGATCCAATTAATTGGTTGTTACTCTCTGGAAATACGTCGCTCATATTTACCACCTCGTCCGCATGGACGAGGTCATGAACGCGTATACGGTCGAATGTCCACGTATATTTTTAATTATTTATCGTTAATTAACAGAGTCTCAAAAACATTTGTCCAAGATTCAACATTTTTTCGAATATTCTCTCTGTACAAAATGTTACAAGTATCCTTTGACACTATTTCGACCGATTGCACATTTCAACTATTTTTTTAATGTTTTAATAATTTCGAATCTTGCAGAGTTTGCATTTTTTGTAAAATCTTTAAATTTGTATCGAAGGAAATTTTCATCAAAATTCACGTTTTGCAAACTGAAAAGTCTAAACTCGAGATAATTTCTCGTTTTTATTGTGAAATTCGTAAATTTTTTAGCGCCAGCTGTCAGCGACACTGCGAAGGACATCGGGAAGAGTTTTTAACAGTTTTGGCCTCGAGCTGTTTGAATTTAGACTCTGGACCCCTTGAAACCTTCTCGATTTTGGCTCGAGAACGTAACTTGTAAATTGAAATTCAAGGGATCGTCTTTTACGATGTGCCAATATGTTTTGCAAGAATTTACAGTTTAACGACACAATCGCGCTCATCGTTATCAGCTGTTACAGTTTTGCGAATAACGTTTATGAACTTTTGTTTGCTTTCCTTTCTATGCCATGGAGAGATGCATATTGCAAATGTGCTGAAAGTTCGAGTGAATCGCTCGGTCAATGCAAAAGACTGTTTCGCTTGGATTAACCTGTAACGCGCGAATATGGTCGGAGCAGTGCTGTGGACGTTAATAACAATCGAGAGAGTCCTGGACAGACGTCAAAGATGCATGTTGTTCGCGAATGACGTCAATGCGATACGGCTCATGCGGCTTGTCATTGGCCGCAGTTAATGCTCGCAGCTCGAAAATATTATTGATCGTTACAGATAACGTGCGAAAGCAATAACTCAATGTCAATGGGGGCGAAATGAAAAAGAAAACAAAAATTTATGCAACGTGCTTATTTATTTGCCGAGTGGGTCCGCTGGTTGGAGTCTGTTGAGGCAGCTGGCCAGGTGTATACAAAGGTTCGATTACCCCACATGAAGAAAAAATATCGGAAGCTGTTGTTGGTGAATCGTCGTAGGGGCCGAGCTTGTTGAATGAAAATATATATTCAGTAATTAGTAATTATGAGCTGAAGATAAAATATTGTGATCGTGTTTCGTTTCGAAAGTGTATTCATAAGTGGCGGTGGTTGTTTGTTTATTCTTTGGAACCACACGCATACAAAGAGTGACTAATTAATTCAATGTTTTTTTCGAAGTATTAGCTGTGGTTGTTGTCGATTCGAAATCTTATGTCCCACACAGAATATTCATTTCGACTAGAGTTTTCTAGTTGAAAAAAAATTCTGAGGAACAATATTCCTGCAGAGAGCTTTCTAAAAATTTATTTAATTTTTACTGACGTCCTTAACTTCGACTTTGTCGGGAGATCCTTAAAGAGTGCTCCTTAAAAGTGCACACTGATGCATGAGCGTTCACCCAACCGAGTATTGTCCACAACCGAGACTGTGCGACATGGAAAAGTCCCCGAGGCCAACAGTAATGGAGCTCGAATGAAATCCTAAAAAATGTGACATTAGTAATGATTAAGAAATCATTGAATTTTAGCAAATTGGTGAAAAGGTTGTTCCAGCTTTCACGAGTTTTCTCTACCCTCGACCAAGGCCATACAGTCACAATGATAAGTACGGATCTATAAAGAACGGGACCTTAAAATCGCATGAGGCATAAATTGTAAATTCTCGATTTGATAAATGGAAACGTTTCATTTCTAAGCAGTACATTTAATTCTCAAAATAATAATAATTATTATTAATATTAATCATTCTTGTCTGCTCGAATTATTTAAACAACAAAAAACCAAATCCTAATGTTAATTATATAATAATAATGATAGTAGCAGGCAATAGACATGATGAAAAACACTACGAACAGTATGTGTAAAGTGAACTTAATTTTTTCTTCGATAAAAAACCTGAAAACTAGCCATCCAGTGTTTAAACTTGCTTTTGGCTTGTCTCTGAATTTTTGAATTTTATTAGGCCAGATAAGACGCAACAAAACATTGACATGCTTCTTAAAGATATGAAAATCGCAGTTTCATCACGGTAAAATATGCACCTGAATGTAATAACAAATGTATCGCATCGCATTATTTTATGGATAAATATTCACACTTGCGAATGTACATGTAAAAATATAAATCATCGGATCTCGTGGACTAAAAATAACTCGTCGACGATGTATTTATAGCAGAGTAAACCGTATAATGCTATCATGTGTTCCGTCTCGAAGAAGATGTTAATCGTTTTATGAATATCGAGTTGGAGGTTCGCATGCAATTGTATTTTGGGAAAAATTGCATCACTGCAAATAAAATTTAGTTAAAAAATGTAGATTTTTTTTTTTGGAACACGGTAATCAAAAACATTTGGATAATTTCAAAAGTTTCGTAGTTCTGGCAGTGTATTTGGTTTCTGAGAGAACTGTCAGCAAAAGTTACGATTGAAATGAGAAAGAATTTGCTTTCCGAAGACCAGACTTTCTAGAATATTTCTTGCTGCGATGATAACATTTTTAGGATTATTAAAAAAAAAATTTAACTGAACGGATCCATCGAAATGTTGATCGTTTCCAACAAAATTTTCATCAATATCTGGAAAACGTTTTATTCGCGAGAACGTGTGTTTGAGGCTGATGAAAAGTTGCTTTTTGTTTCTCAATCGTATCGGCGAAATTTTATTCTGCATCGACGTATTACGTGCAGAAAAAAAGTCGAAACCGCAGGCACTAAAGGCAAACGATCTCGAAAAAAAGCCTCGTTATTCGATCATTCAATGGGTAATAATAATTCATGACGCTTAGTTCTGTATGTAACGGTTTGGATGAAAACAAAATGATAATCACTTCGGTACATCTCGTTGTACCGAGGAGCCACCCACGTTGGGACGAGGACCTCCCGCAATCGACCATTATCTGTCTAATTGCGCGCCTAACGAGGCTCTCGCGGCTTTGAGGATAAACCTGGCTTATACATATCGATTAACCACAGCCATTCTTGACCTCACTTCCTCGGTAACGTCTAATTTGCGCATAGTTTCGGAACAATATAGTTTCTTCGATGTATAGCCAATTTATATGGATACGAATCAGCGGAGGCAAAATGACTTTTTAATTATTCCTTCTCCTTCGCAAAGTATCATCGAGAAAAAAAAATCGTTTGATTCAATTGAAAAAATGTATTTTTATTCCAGTCAGCAATTTAGTGGATTGGGACAATCGAGTTTTAATTTTTTTGTGGTGGACCCTTCAGCTTTCATTGCTCTGTGATGAGCGACAAACAGCAAAGTAAATAAAGTTGTTCGGTCGATATTGTCAATAAACGTGACAGTTGTGTGTGCATCTAGTCTCTTCAATTTCAATCCAATCAACCGGTTATTTTTCTAACGTTCTTGTACGTTTCTATGGATACAAATAGCCATGTTCGCATTCGGTGTTTTGATTGTTTAAACAATTCAACAAATAGAATTATGGTCTAAATAATCTTTGCTAGAATTCGTTCTTTATATTTTAGCCAGAGATTTTCTTACTCTTTGGTGGTTATTCTCAGACTGTAACTTATTCTAACGAACTCTGACTGACTTGTAGTCTCAAGGACTCTAAGACACATGGGCCCTTTGTATCGAGTCCTTTTATCAGACTCTTTCTTTCTGTCCACCACGACTTGGGATTTTAACTACTCTTAGTTTTTCTTAACATACACTGTAACTTGATATTCTCATATACTAGACTTGAATCTAAACAGATTCGTTTTTGTAGACACCAGAATTCCATCGAGCCATCATTAGTGCCCTTAACACAATTTTTATGGCTCTGTGACGAAATATTCGGCCAATTGAATGGAGTAAGTTGGAAACATGGGTGGACAATTAAACTGGAAGTACGTGGAGGCTCATTTCTGTGAATAATCAATAATAAATAAATAAAAAAATAAAACAAAAATTTCCCCAGGAATATCCGATCTTGTGAAATTTTGGAGTAATCGGAAATTCTAACGACCATCTGGGAAGCAACTCTCGTGAGCATGACCGAGATGATGGCATTCGGCAATTGTGAGGCTACACTGTTGGGCAAATTGTGTCGTTGGAGACAGGCACTATCAATTTGTTACAATCAAGAGCCATGATGGCGAGAACGTTGCCAAACACCGTAGGAATTCTTATCCAACGGTACCCGATCGTACGTAAACAAAATTCCACAGCATGACAAGCTGCCTGGCGATGACTCGTTGCAGCGATGACCATGTCGCCACGAGTAGATTGCAGCGTACGTGGAGCGTTACCTGTTTTATACTATGAAGATAAAGCGGCATGCCAATAAATTATGTTCTTCGAGAAGCTGCAGACTCTGTATTTAAAGTTTCTTTTCTCAAGACATTCTTGGATACTATGATCAGATATATCCTGAAAAAGAAGCTCCACGTCTGCATAATTTTGAATCATTTAATTTTAAAACAACAAAGTTGCGCTGCAAAGTCACCTCAATTATCAGAAAACATTCTCGACTGTCAATATCATTGTTTTTCGCTTGAGCGAAAAAATGCGTCGAGCGATTGCAGGAATTTGGCTCAGTCGAGTGTTCAACTCGATCGTTCAGTTCGATCAACTACGTTGCCATGAAGTGAAACGTCGTTAACATCGGAATGAACTTAGTGTTCTTGATTGCGTATGCCCCGATATAGCGTAGCACGCAATGTAGTACGTAAACAAGAATATTGCAATAAACGCACGTCCAAGTGGCATGTGGAAGGCTCGTGAACATCGAGTGATGACCGATTCGTCAACGTGTATAATCCTCCGATGTTTTCGTCTTTCTTTATCGTAAAGAAATGGTTTTTCATGCTGCGTCAATTAAGGCGATACGTGGAAGTTTATGGAAAGAAAAGTCTCCATCACATCATGAATGAAACTCGATTATGAATTGTGCCTTGTCTAGAAAATAAAAAAAAAAACACATTGTGCGTCTCGAGCACCAGAGTCTAAGAAATGAAATGATAATTTTCTATCGAATACGAATAAACAGAGACGCAGAGATAAAAGCAGAAGAGATGGTTTGGACGAGAAATTAGTGGAGTACTTTTCAGTCGTATGAATGATGACATAACGCGTAAGCTTTCTTGAAGAGTTACACAAGCAGGAAGCAGATCGGCATCGTCTTGTTTCTTGTCTTGAGCAAAGTCGTTACCTTTCGGCAACTTATCGCTGTGTTTTTGAGCTCGCGCTTGCTACACATGAAACTGTACCATTAGGGAAAGACAATGGAAAACTTTGGCCAAAATTGGCTCCCGAGAAACGATGACTTGGTGGAAAGACGGTCGAATTATTTTTCTAAAATCGCAATTGCGGTGATACAATTCAATACCTTAAAAAATATCGGCAAAGCGATAACCGCGTGATCTTTAAGGTGCTACAGCTCAGAGGAATTTATAGTCACCGCTCCGTAATTATGATGTTTTTTTATAAATCGTTTGAGCTCGATGCGCAGTACCTGAAGAGGACTCGCGTCTCGTCGTCATGGAAGACCCATAGAGGGACACGAATAGCTACGCGAATATAAAAGTGAAACGCGCGCAGTAGAAAGCGTACAGTATGCTAATTTTTGGGAAAGAAGAAGATTCGAGTGTGACGGCCCGGGGTTGTGACGCGAAAAGGGTATTTCCATGATGGAAGAAGAAAAGGATGAGGCTCGCGGTAACAAAACGGAGCCACGAGACAATGAATCGACAGGAATGCTGCACAAATTTATGGGCTTGTCTTGCCGATAGGTCTGGCTAACCTGCCGATGATTCGGAGAATCCATCGTCGAGAAAATAAAACTTGGCTTTATAGAATGTTTACATTGACGAGCCCGTAAGAACGACTACGTAGCTCTCATTGTTCATTGACAATGACTATAAATGCAAATAGACTTTCCGAACTTATTGACGCAACGAGAAAATATCGTTTTTGGAATTTGGAAAAGTGGCAGCAATGAAGGACGTTCAGCAGAGAGAGTCTAGTTATTGGCCATCGTACACACACACTTTGCCTTCACAATTCTCTAATTCCAGGTAGGCTAGTCTGATAGAAGTAGCAGGTTGGTTAACGAAAAGAAAAAAATGCGCTACTCTCAACTGGTTTTTGACTCGATCTCGTGCCTTCTCTTGTATTTGCCGTTTTTTCAAACTTTTTTCTTCATTACTTCCTTCCTCGAACTCTCCAAGTTTTCTCAACTTTTTCATGGTCCAGAAGACGCAGATGTATGTAGTGGTATCGCGAGCGTGGTCGACACACACGTAGCTCGAGAACTGAGGGGGAAGGAAAAGAGAAAGAAGAGAAGTAGTAACACACGCCGAAATAATCGGCTCTAGACTAAAAGAACCGCCGTTCGCTTAAGGAGTGGTCAGGTAGATTCATTCACAAGACCCCCACGGCTTGCACGGGACTCACACGCGGCTGCTCTACGTATATACACACATGGATGTACCGACGAAGCAGCGGTGGACTTGAGTTCAAGCTCGACATTCCAGACCGAGGACCACCAACCGACCGTTGGGAATTCTCTCCTGCTCGTTCTCTCTCTTCTCGTTTCTTTTCTCATCCGCGCTTTCTCTTCTTATTTTTTCTCTCTTCCTTCTTCTACTCGTTCTCCTTCTGTATGCTTTCTCCCTCCAACGTTTTTTCTTCATCTTCCAGGTCTCTGCCTGTTCCTCATACATATCGATTCTCCAGTGAGACTTGCACCAGTCCTCTTGCAGCGTTTTCTTTTTAGCATCGGGCTCTTCCCTTTTTTTTCTCTCTTTTCGACATCACCGCGAAACAAACATGTTGTTTTCATCCACATGTACGATCCCAGGGCTCCATTGCGAAGGTGAATCGAACGAGCATAAAAGAGAAACGAGCTGCCTGCCATTCGGCTGCTTAGAATCGAAGTATATTTCTCCGCTGATACTGTAAATCTTGTTGTTGTTGTTGAGATTAGCTCTGGGGCTGTTTCATCGAAATTTGCTGCACCCCGAAGCTTTTCATTGTGGGACCTTCCGCGAGCTTCACTTTATCATGACCAATCATTGCAGTAATTCCGGTAATTAAGTCTTCTATTGAATTTTTTGAACAAAATCGTATCCAGGACCCCAATTGATTATTCTTGATCCCCATTTTCGGTTTTTCGCCTTCCAAAATATATTCCATTTGGTTGGAAGGGACATAACGATAGGTAATCGTTCTTCAACCTTCCCAGCACCATTTCTGTATATATAGCCGGCGAAATGGACCTTTCTCGTCACTCTCTTTCATTCTGAAACACTGTTCGGACGCGAAACATGTTCGTAGCATGATCCACTGTAAGATTCTATCGTCGGACGATGCGTCGACGTACTCGGTACAACGACTTGCATCGATATTGCAAAAATGGCTTTACGATGCGATTTGATTGACACGTCCAAGCGGAACTTGCCGATTTCGTATCGTCTGCATGTTTTCCTCCAGGCAAAATGTGTTCGCTGTTAATTCACAATAAAGCACGAGACGTTTTACGCGCTCTTTGTGTCTCTTTGCTTCGTCTTTTTTGTCTTTGCATATTTTACACATGGCACGAGCGTGAGAAGATGCTTATGGAGAATGAATGGGCTTCGCAAGGCAGTCACCGCAACCGGACACTCGCACGGGCTCTCTCTCTCTCTCTCCTGGCCGTCGTCTGGATCGCTGGATAGAAATTCGCGCGGGAGGAAGATAGTCTGCTCGTTCGAAAATCGCGTTATTCCGTCCGTCAAGATGATTTACGATCTTGTTTATACCTCTGGCTTCTCGCCGGTCTCGTAGATGACCTACCGTTGGTCGTCAAATCTATACACCGCTGGCGGCCTAACTCAGTTAACGATGGTTCGGAATGGAAGCATCTCTATATATGAAGACCGTATACCATGGGCACCCTGCCATTGCCTTTTTCCTATAGCAACCATCTCTTTGTTTTCATTCTTGGAAGAGAATGCGAGAGGGATCCCGCACTAAACTTTTGCACCGATCGGCAAGCGGAATGGAGAGTTTTGCCGGGACTATTTCCGTTTAGAGGCGTCGCGGGCGTGCCAGAAATCTTTAAGGATTAGGACTTTACAGCATATCTCTTCCAGCACCTTCCTTTCGGGTGCTCGTGTGCCCCGCCTCCATAATCTCTTTCATACTATAACGCCACCTCATTTTTTCACTCTAAAATCTCTTCACCCTTCGCCACAAGTCGCTTCTTATTCGCGCTTCTCAGCGCTTCAGCGCTTCTTATTTTCACTTTTACGCTCGAAGAAACTATCAATAAGTTATTCTTCTCTACATTCGATACCGACGAACGTGTTTCAGTTTTTCGAAATCGTACAAAACATAACCAACAATTTACAAGATCCAAAGATCTCTTGCCTCATGTGCAGGAAGGTCATTGCCACTTTTTTGTTAATCAAGTCGAATTCAGACCTTTTATTCATTTGCATAGTCCCTCGATGGGAAATTCCGAGCTATTCATAACGTTTGTAATCGTAACTCGTCATCTTAACCTTCCAAAGATCATATGGGTCTTTGTGACCCAAGCGACAAATTTTTTTTTCGAAAATCTTGTTCATCATCTCATTTTGAAATAAATTTTTCTGCCCGATTGTTGAATTTCATTTTTGACGAAAACATGCTTCGAACTCTTCAGTTTCTCATTCGTTGATTTTTTATTATATTTTATTAATTTAATTTTTGTTGAATTGATTTATATATTCTTCCGTTTAAAAATTGTTACGACTTGCTCCAGTGCAATAAACTTCAAAATGTAAAAGCTCGAAGTAACGAGGGTATAATTAAAAAATTGCAAAATCTAAAATTGCAGGAGTTTGGAAAAATCTTGCATTCCATAAAAACGGAAGAGTGTCAGCAACGGTAGAAGGAAGTGAAGAGATAAGTATAAAGTGTCGAAACGAAGCTTACACAGTTACGATCTACCTACACGTGGCTCGATCGTGAATAGGCAGAAGGAGCGAGACGAAGGTACGATCCAGCAGAAAACTAAGAAGTAACGAATGTCTTGCAACAACCTCGACAACGAACGGAGCTTTCTCGCAATCTCGTCTAGACGCGAGAGTGAGACACACGTGTGATACGGGGGGAGGCAGAAAAAGGTAAACACTAGACGAGTCAATGCGACTATACAGTTGCGTTCCAATTGCAGTAGCCAGGGCACCCGATCTCTCACGTTCGTTTTGCATTCACTCAACTCTGTTTAAAGTGCCTCCCAGACAAAATAAAACGGCATGCAGATATTGAGGTATACGAACATCAATGTACCAAGTGGAAAGCAAAANAAAAAAAAAAAAAAAAAAAGTGGTCGACACCATTTCGAAGCAGCGATAGACGGTGGCTCTAATTTCATTGTCCATGAGGCGTCGTCTTTATTATCTGTTCAAGGACAGGAGCGAATCACGACATCGCTCAATTGGTGATGGTAAGGACCCTGGAGTCTCGCCCTCGTCACTTTTGCATACACAAGCGTAAACACGCACGTGGAACTTGGAGCCTAAGAAAATTGTAATATAATACGAATCTTGGTGGCTCTCTAGAAATTTCTGAAAAACGCCAATTCCGACAGTTGGCGAAAGTGCCGAAAGAAAAATAAAATTCGTATCGGCATTTTGACTCGCCATGCGAGAAATGTAAGTAGAATGGCATCGTGGGGCTTTCGTAATGCGAGTATACGAACAGATGAGTCAATCGATTTTTAGTCCCACTGGTCGACTGATGAACAGTGTCAACTTCGGATCAAATTCCAAGCTGGAAAGTCTCACACCGTCTCGGACCTTCTCGCGATGCTGGAATGCGCGTCTTTCTATCGGACATACTTTCCAAACGATCGATTAAATCTCTTCAACTGATCTTGCATTACACGCGACATTCCATTCAAAAAGAAGCCGCATTGACAGTGCTCCGTTATCTCTCGATTATTCTTCAGATAGAACGAAAAAAAAAAAAAACTCGAAGACGCTCCTTGCAACTCTGAACCTCGAGAATCGACCGAGCCCATCAAACAATTGGGATCGATGACTTTTCTGTGGGAAACTTTGCAGGAGTCGCCATCGTGCAGCTTCAATAATTTTCTATACAAATAGATGAAATCCCTCAAATCTCTTTTGTCACCCCGACGTAGTCTGTGCTTCCAGAAGCTCGTTGATAAAATTCCATTATCCATTCACAAGACTCCGACTACGATCGTGAACATCATTGGACTAGACGTTCGCTGGCCATCAATCAGCAACACGAATTCAGAGCTCACCAAAACCGCGATGAAGGTCTTGTGCCTGACGCAGAAAACAACTAAAGAATACACGATGCAAGACGAAGGAATGAAGATCAACAATACAATCACTGAAAACCATTACCGACGAACTGACGTGTCTGCTCACGACTCGAATCATGGCCGAAGCGTGACACGATGTTGTTGTGGATGTTCTGACGACTGGTCCAAAGAATTCCAAACACTTTTGGACAACAATTTCATCAGGCTGTGTGAGGCCACAAGACTCATCACTGGACAGATTTACAACCGCAGTCTTTTCTCTGGAGCTTTTTACATGATCTGGATCGTCTTTAAACTTTCTCGCCCGGTCTGTTTTCTGGCTGGATTCATCAATAACATCAGGATTTATTTCCACCAGCGAATAGAGTTTATTGGGGATCAGGGGAATGCTTTGATTACGCTTTTGTACATAAAGCTCCGTTTCCCGCGACAGCAACAACTTGTCAACTTGTAGAATGCTTTTAGGTTACTGTGCGTCGTGAGGACGAGATCAATTTTTAGTTTTTATCGAGGAAATCATCCCTTAAGCGTGTGATAAGGGGAGATGGAAGTTTGTACGGACTAATTGAATACGCAGACGCGGAGTCGCAGACAGAAGCGAGTAGTACGTCTGCGTCAAAAGTCTCAATCAATTTATATCAATTCCTTCTCCTCGTGTGGGTTTGTATGCTGCCCATCGGAACTGCCCGGATATTCCATCGTTAGTGGCAGCAGAAACCAGGCCAAGAGCACTGTCAAGGCCCGTGACATAAATCTTTGGCCCTGTCGGTGGCAGATATATGTTTGCAGCTGAGTTCGCATCGAGTTTGCTCATTTCAGCAAGCAACTACGAACATGTATTGAAAAAGAATAGTGGATATTGCTTCATGCTGATAAGTTTGAAGGACTGACCACAGTTTCGTTTCCTGGGGTGAAAGCCGAGCAACTGAATCGTTTTTGTAAACACATTTGCCAACGGCAACGAGGCACTTCATTAAAAGAAAAAAAAAGAAAAATAACCATCGAAGAAATAACATGAAGATAAGAAAAATGCCGAGGAACGTAATGGCTGCTACACATAATTAAAGGTAATTATATGTACCGCTTAAAAAGCAAATCGATTACCGGGAAATTAGCCGAGGCTTTAATGACGGAAAATGAAGATGAAACTATGGTAATAATAATCAGAGTTACCGAGTCAACAAATACGTCAACAAGGAAGGAAGGAATACATAAGACAATTGCGCTGTCTATAGAAATAATGATGCAACGGAGGAATCGTAACGCGTGAAAAAAGCAATAAAAGATGAGCCCGCACTTACCGCGATGTCAATTAACCTTCGTCTTGCGGAAGTGTGCATCTTCCAACGCTATAAGAAAGGAGGCAAGGAAAATATACGGGGAGGCAGAAAATATTTACGTAATTGCACCGACTGGCGCCATCGAACTTCTTACACATCCATGCGACAATATTATTGCTCAACGCGATCATAGTCGTGCGCGTATAATTTTCTCTGGGATGTTGGGAAGAGGCACAGCCGAGCAAAGCACAATACTCTAAAAAATGCAATTTTTTTTAAATAAAATTTGGAAAATTTGATGATTTTCATGAGATTTGAATTGTGGAGACATTTTCTATTTTGAGAATCGAAAAAATCAAAAATCCATTTTTGTTGAGGGTGGAATTTTGATTTATTTAATTTCAAATATTTGATAATGTTGATGAGATTTGAATTGAAGTAATTTAGAATTTTGAGCATCGAAAAAATAAAAATTGCACTATTTTCAGGCAGTTTTGCGCTTTGCCCGACTGTTTCACTTTTCCTGCCTCTACTGTACAGTTCTTTTTGTTCAAGGACCATGCAGCATCGAGAATGCGAAGATTTCGTATTCCGTTCATTTCTTTGTCAATTTGGATTTGTTTTGAAAATTTTGGAATTTCGAAAATACTTCTGGATGAAAACCCGCGCAGATAATTCAACTGGCATGAATTATGACAACAAGAACGATCACAATTGCTTTATAGATTGTTCACGAAAGTTCATCCTGGCCTGCGGCAACGATTCGGAAAAGAACGAAAAGAAGAAAGCAAACGCAAGGTAGATCGTAGGTTTTTTTTAGCTCCATTTTCTTTTCTCGTTCGCGCGGGCAGCTGCGCGTCACCGACAACACCTGCCGATGGGCCACGTGTTGCTGAAAATAAAAATGAAGCTTACGAAGCAAAAAATACAGCAGACACAAAACATGAAGGTAAAGGTGAAGTTTGACCGGGAAGAATGGTGTAAACTGAAAGTAATGTTAAAAGCAGTTGACCCCGGATGACACTCCCACTTAGAGCACTGGCTGAGATGTGCCCCCATCTGCATCGAGAGGATAAAAATTCACTCAACCCGAAAATGACGAAGGGTAACGCCGAAAATTGAATAAAGAATTTCCAGTTTCGTTTGTCTTCCGAAAAATTTTTTATACGAATTTTTATACCGAATTTTTATACCGAATCGAATTACATTTGCATGATAATTTCTATACAAAATAAGAATGCAGCTATTGTTGTTGGTGAAAGAGCCTCGAAAAGGTTGGTGAAAAGAAGAAAATTCAAACGAGGCTTGTTATACTTAACCCTAGAACGGTAACCTTATTTTTCTGTTCCCTATTCCGGTAACCTGGGCTCATAAATGAGCCCAATTTTGAAAAATTCATATCTCCGGCAAAATTAAACGAAAATGGTACAACCTGGGCTCATTCTCTTCGTTTTTTAATGCAGGATCGCGTGAGCCTGGGTAAAGTTAGCTTGAAGTAAACAAACTTGGCAAAAATTCGATAAAACGATAGAAAACGGGAGAACGAAGGGAGAAAGGCCTGAGGTCGTTTTCGATCATATTATAGTTCCCTGGTCCCATGTGTAGCGCCTTTAAAAGACTTCAACGCAGATACAGTAATTTTTAATTCATATTCTATTGAAAATAGCGGAAGCTTTGACATTTATCGCCAAATTTTGACATTTTTTGCCCACTTTCAGTTAAAAAATGACTCTGTATTTGCCAAAATCTCTCAGAAGGACAATGTGATACCAGGAAACTATGAAGTCATGGTAACTTTTGATATAATTTTCTTTCCGTGCACTCAATACGAGCCTATGATTCACCTACGTGAGTGTAAAGAAAACATAAGGTGCAAATTCGTTTCTTTAATGCACAAACTATCGATGCGAACGTCGCAGTTCTTTAGACCTATTTCCGAAAATACTATTTTTCGTGTTACACAAACCTACCGGGATGCAGAAATTCAGACCAGCTGTTACAACAGTTAGTGACGGAGACACGATCGTGGCATGACAAAGATTCATCTTCATGGGAAGAAAGTTCTACGTCGCGGGGAGAAGTGAGGAGAGAGAAGCCTCGAACCCTCGATAATCCTGTGGAGAAGAAAACTCAAAAGAATTGAAAAGGTGCGCACGCAGTATAGTGATTTCTGGTTCTTCACAGCATCACAGCTCCATTAGTCCCGGAAGAAGTCCCTGGACCGATCCGAGGGTGTACGATATCGATCAGTCATTGAGGAAAATCGTGCGAGCACATTGACGTGGACAGGGGACTCCATCATTTTTCACAAACGTGCAATAGTGTATCTGAAAGAATGCGATGACAGTGGGTCAGCGGCCTTGAACGAACTTGAAGAAATCACGTACAACAATACGGCGGATGGTGTCAGCAGTGGCCTGAATCGATCCGATTCGTAAAATGAGAATGAAAGAAATTTGTAACAGATGCGCGGTAAATCTACGTGTGGCAAATTTCGATCGGAATCGGATCTGCCGTTTGCTTGATTTTTCGATAAACTTCTAACTAATAGGTTAGACAAATTCCATTTCTTTGTAACTTTGGGAGTGGCTAAAAAATATCGTGTGTAGAAAACTGCAGTTTAGTAGCTCGCGATCTTCCCCTGTTTCCCGGAGTGGAAATCCCTCGCGCATGCCAGTGCGCAATGGATCGAGATGATGCAGGTGCATTTTCGTAATAACGTTGAACGCATAAGCGAATATGCAGTTTTACGCTGCGAAGTCTTTGTCATTAAGGGAATGAAAATTGATTGAAAAATTGAAAATTCTTCGGGCGAATTTGCTTCATTTTCAAATATCGCTGCACATTTTTTTATGGTTGACCGGGCGGTATTAATAATGATTTGTTCGCCGCGCTTGAAGAGTGCCTTAACGTTAATGGTGCCGAGTCATAATATCCTGTTGTTGAGACTCGGTGGATATAAAGTACAGGCCAAAGATTTCACCACAGCAGGTTGCATCTCGATACACGAGTCGGCTGCAGAGGGGACTCAACGATACGAGCAAACGGGGTTATAGCATGTCTCTGAACGAGTGCAACGCACGCGAGTACGATGCACAAAAGATTGCTTCGCTGCGGGCCCACCTGCTGCACGATACAAACCGCATGCCGTTCTCGCTGGCATCGATGCAGCTTGCCCGAGAATGCGTACTACTACTAGCGTGAATCAGTGCCACGAGAACCGGTGCATCAGGGGCTCCGAGTCAGTCGTACGTGTGGACTTGAGTGAGTGTGCAACGGAGATGAGAGAAAAAAAACATGTATATATAAAAATAAGCCTCCTCGACTGTGTCTTTTGCTCTCAGCCGCGCCGGCTGCGGCTACTATACTTACTACGTAGCCGGTACGTAGTGAATGCGTAGTAAGCATTTCGCCTTTTATTTTTTTCTCGTCTCGCCATAAAGCTGTATTTACTCTCCAACGATGTTTAAATTTTGTCCTCATCCGCATCTGTACCAAATGAGTAACTGAAACTTCGAAGTTGATGAATTTTGGCGAACACGTTATTGGAGAGAAGGCAAAAGGCGGGAAGTGTATAGGGACGTCGCAATCAAAATTATCGTTGCTCTGATAAAGTTTTTTTTCTTAATTAAATTTAATACAATTTGTAATTTTTAATAATTGATTATAAATTTTCTTCAATTTTTAATTCAAATTTAATTTAATTTTTAATTCAATTTTCAATTCAATATTTATTTAATTTTAAGTTTTATTTTCTTCACATGAATCCATATAAACCGGTACATGAAATATTGAACGGAAAATACATATTTGTTCGTGATCCGCAGCGCTGCGATTTTCTCTAAAGTCATAAGATATTGAAAGAAACATTTTATCTTTACAGATTTCTACACCATCGATCGACCAGTTTCCAATACATTGTCGGGATAACTGGAAAAATACTTTCGTTATCATTGCCTGTCGTTGATTTGATTTTATTTGAACATTTAGCAGTAATAAGGTACGAAAATCAATAAAAACTATTCAAGGGTCGTCCCATGAGTCGATATGTTGTAAATTTAAGTTAGAATTTCGATCAGATTCTCGGCGATTTCATCATCGTTTTTCTTTCATAATACGAGACTACATTGCTACCGGACTACCTGGAAACAATAACTTCGCGTGAATCTCGATACCCAGTCACAATTGCTAAAGTAAAAAGCTAGTCGAAGGCGTTTCTCAAATTCTCAATTGCCACCAAAGCTGTAGGTTGTACAATGAATCAGAGATAAAAAAAAGTGAGAAGTTTGATTGCAACGCGTTAATTGTTTCTCATTTTCCCATTTCGTGTACAACGATTGTCGTCTACGCGGTGACGAGAGATTGTTGTTAATAACAACGACCATTTTTGAAAGTCTTTTCTAATTGCTTGACGTTGAGGCTCTCAGCGCGAGCTTCAATGATACGAAGTAAGAGTGCGTTCGTACGCGATTCTCGTAAACACGTAGATGCATACGCGATGCACGAGCCGGCGTGCAATCACGAAGGGGCACTGGGGCTGTGATGCATCGAGACAGAGAAGAGCCTGCTCTTGCGGTGAGATGAACCACCTGCTGACAGATGTTTGGGTCTAACGAGCAGAGAAAAAGAAAAAAAAAGCAAAAACTGCAGCAGGACTCAACCGAGCGAACGAAGCAACGCGTTGTCTTTGGAATCGGCAGCGCGTTCAACGACTCCTTATCCTGGATCCTTGATATATCTCACCCTCGACTTTATCCCCCTTATTTCTTGTAAAACACCCCTTTTTATGTACACCCCACAAAATTGAATCCCGTAAGGCACGAACCCTGTAGGCTAACCGTGCATAATTGAGTGCGAGTAGCAAAATAATTTGATTGCTGCCATCTGTCGGTCAATTTTTTGTTCAGTTTGAATTCTCGACGACGTCTAATGGACGGTCTAACCACGTGACTATGAAACTGCTGATATTTTAAACAGTTTGATTGTAAAGATACAATCAAATTTGCTCGCGTCCAAATAAAAAGAATTTTCAGCAATAACAGGCGCACACTGTGGAAATAATTGAGTTGAATACAATGTATGAAGCGACATGCTGCACAGTACACCGAGCACACGTCCCTAAGGGAAAAAGGGTTTGGAGAGTAATTTTCAAGAATAAAATGTAAGCGAACGTGGCATGTAATTCGTCTCGGTGTATGACGACCACTGCGCGTCCATGGAGAACTTTTTCGTAGATTCCAAACGAAGGCTCATCCGATACCGCCGGAAGATGAGTCTGGTCGTTCGCAATATGTCGCTATTCTGCCCCATCTTGCCGCTTTCTGGGACGTGAGCGACACACCTGTTGTTCGAGGATCGACGTACTGCTGCACCTTGGGTTCAAGGTAATGCAGCCAACGATTATTTCTCAGACCGCAACGAAGACAACACAATCGTGAGTCTCCACTATTTTTTGAAATTTATTTTGCATTATTCATGGAAAATGCTCTCGTCACTGCGACGATTCAGACGGATCGAATTTCGAAAATATCAAAAATATCTTATTCGTAATCAGTCCTGACCGTTCATCCATTTTTCTTATTGCTGCACTTTCACTTTCACTATATGCGCAGTTGATCGCTCATACAGTGAAAGGCTTTCCCCTGCATGAACATAATGGCAGCAGGGACCATCCAGAAAAAGTTAAATTGCGCCTTGATCGCCTGTCAAAGTTCAGATTTTTTTTTCAGAATGAAAAATAAAAAAATAACGGCGATATAGACGATCAGCAAAAAAGAATCCCACGGCCCAGCATTGATCATAATCGTAAAAAAAAAGAGTGACTACGTGACGGAAAGCACGGAATCTCTAGTACGGATACTCACGGCGCACCTTTTGCTCAGGCCGTTGAAAACACTTCTCTTTGTATACTCAACGTCAAGACGTAGCCGCGAGTCTCCAGATCGATTTACATCTCGAGTTTTCGAATCCAACGATCAAAACTTTTGACTTTTTAGCAACTCGCATTCGACATTTAAATTGATGCATATAAACGATGCAGAAACAAGGCGTACGATTCATAAAATGCATCCGGGAAGCATCTTCTTCTGCAATTGCGTGGACGTAGCAGATTTTGGAAAATAAAACCGAGCGAGTGTTTTTATTCACTCTGAGCAGCTGATTGTCGTCAGCAGATCTTGCGAATACTCGAATCTTGTGAATATGACAAAAAGCTGTCGCTGTGAGAGCGAGTGTAGATGAAATTCCGAAAGCTCCGAAACATTAATTGGGGAGCATCTTTTGGCTTAAAGTGTGGAAAGTTTGTGCTAGTGAATGTTGGTTTCGGTGCTTTGCAGGACGTACAGTTCGGTCGCATCTTCTAATTTTCCATAGAGTTTGCAAGGCTCCATGTCTCTTTCATTCCAGAAGCGTAGGAAATTATATATTGCAGTCTCTCGGGCCTAAGGTCGCTGCTCCAACTGCTGCATTCCTCACGTTAACGTTGTTAAACGAGTTTTCATAAATCGCGAAGCTTGTCCTGCTGGTTACGGGTAAAGTTTTCACAAACTCAGCCCTTCCAATCCCTCCCCATAAAGGCCTAGCCATGGTTTCACATATCACTGTATAGTTAAGGGGGTTCTGCCGCCCTGTTGTCGTTGACTCGGCTTTTCACCTCTTAGGCTTGGGCTCTCCACGACTTGCAAGGATCCCACTACGGGAGCTTACCCCGTTATATACGCGGGCATCCGTTATGCCTCTTGTTAATTAGTTGCCGCCACTTTTCGCAGCTTTCGTTGCTGCTCCCTTCTCCCCAATTTGTCTCCCTCCTTCCCCGACTCACTCTCATCCTGCTAGGCTCTGCCTGATTATTCTCAAAAACGTACAAATTCAAGCCAGGAAAGCCCGCCTCAAACTTTAGGCCTCCGTCGTTATTATATGCCGAACCTACACTTCTTTCTTCCCGAAGTTTTGCAAAGAAAATCACTTTCAAAATATGTCAAAATTGCCTCATGAGAGCTGCTGCGAAACGAATCGTAGTCCCGGTGAAAAATAAAAAATGCTGTAAATTGAAATTTGCAATTGGCTTCCTCATAGAGGAAGCTTTGAGCATCGTGCATCTTGAGCAACTTGAGGAATCCATTTGCAAATTTCAATTTGCAGCATTCTTCTACGTTCTTGTATTTGCATTTAAATTCAATCATTCCGACAAGTTTGCTCAAAAGTACAGAGGGAGTACTGACTTATACATAATATCTTACAAGATTTCGATGTTTTTCGAAAAACTAAGATTTTCGAAAAATTCGAAAACCCATAAAATTTGAACGGTCCAACCGATCATTCTCAAATTCAATACCAACCTTCCTATTACGATACTCTATTTATAAAAAAAAAATTGATAATAAATCTCGAAATTTGCGAAAGTTAGAGTGCCGACACCATTTTTTCGAACATTTCAAAATGCNGTTTTTCATTAAATGAATCATCCAGAGTTTAAAAAATAATTCCCAATTCACATTAAGGTATTGGAGGTCTCAATATTTTATTAAGATTTCGCTGCAGTCAAGAAAAGTCTCTTCACAACGACCCCACGTCCGATTGTTGCCTGTACGTTCGAAACATTTTCTAACTCTGTACGTAAAAACTATAGTTCCATCCTTTTGTTTGTGCCCATGATAGTTTGACAAAGTTCTAACGCTGGATTCGTTTGCAAATGAAACTGGAATTTCATTACGAACGCCTGCGCGGTTTTCTCCTCTCAATTATTCTGAACGACAAGAATCTCCAGAAAGAATGGTATCGATTTGAAAATTCGAGAAATACAAAAAAAGGGGACACTTCTTTTCGAGATTATCGCATGGAACGATCTTTCGAGAAGAGTGTTGATTAGAATAATGACAAAGATGACTACGAGATAAAAGACCTGAAAAAAAGTAGAAGAGGAATAACTGTTGCTCGCGCGGCAAGCAAACAAAAGTAACGAGTACGATTGCTGATGAACTAATGCGTACGTCACGTAACATAAGCCAAATAATGGTAGTACGCGCAACGAACAAAATGGAGTAAGGTCGTCGCATCAGTCATTGCAAGACAATGATGTAGACTAGAAAACACACGCTTGGTATTGCCATAATTGGTGCGACATGGTTGGTGAGTAGTCGAAACGACTCGACGTACTGTAAAGAAGATTATGAATATAGCGAAGTAAGAAAAAGTCAACGTAACAGCTTGTTCAACGTTGTCACGTGGTCTACCGGGCGATGAGCGTAATTGGAGCAAAATTGGATGGATAGATTTGTATAAATAATTAGCAATCGAACAATGTTCGAGTTTTTCATAAAAATAAATGAAAGAAAAGCTGTTTTTTTTTGTCTGAAAAGCCCGAGCTGTCATCGAGTAATTATTGTTGATGCCGGAGAGAGAAAAATTATTTCAACTACAAAGGAATTAGTCAAGAGTCACGCGAGTGATCGTTTTCGTCTTCTCTTTTGGCTGGTTGAGCGTTTCGCACATTTCATAGAGCGGGCCAAGACACAGCAGCAACAAAACTCTGGCGTCTCGTTATAAATACTTGCTGGGCCATCAGCACGGTATTATTAGTTGGACATATATTACTATATACGTAGTAGAAGTATGTGCAGCCGACTGGCAACCCCTCTGTTCGTCGTCCACTCTCGCAGACAAATAATTTCTCGGTGTGTAGTTCATTCGCCCGCCCTCTTTCCTCGAACAACCCTCAGATATTTCGCTCTCGTATACGCACACATTCTCTTTTATTTGGGAATTAAGCCAGTATGAATATTCGAGACAGATTAATAACGGCGGGGCTACGAGAGCGAGACTGTTGGGTCGGCTCGTTGTTGCTCGCTATGCGGAAAAATAATAAATTCTCGTTGTGGAGCGTGTATCGCCGAGCTCTCTTTTTTCCCTTTTTTTCATCCCTTCCTCTGCCACCCTAATACGAAGCTTCCAGCGTCTCAACATGGTCTCACGATCTAATAACTTTTCCATATGCATTCTTCTTTTCACTCCCTAGCTGACAAACCCTTCTGCGCTTTTTCCAAGTGAATTCCTATACAGAGACCTTCGAGATTCATCATCGACTCATAATTCAAAGACAAAAAGAACAAGAGAACCATGGAAATTGTGTGTTGTCATTGGTTTTCTTAGAAATTACCAAAATCCAAGAAAATTTTGTGCGAAATGTTGATAAAAAAATATGGAGCAACGCGAGGAATTAAAATAATGATTTAGAATTAATTAAGAGACGCAACTGTTGCAAACGATTCAAAAAAAGGTCAAATCCTCACAAGGTTTTCAACTCTACGTGCGCGGCAATTGACGAGGAAAACGCTTTCCTTTATTTTTTCTCCATAAAAATGAATAATTTTGTTGAATGCAATGATTTTTGTAATTTTTTCGTAATTAACTGCAATGGATTTTAAAAATAAACGAATTATGAAATCAATAACGATCGTGAACGAAAAGTGACTATGGCAGAAGTCGCAAATGCGAATACCAAAAGTTTCCCGTAGCAGGATACATGAGCGGCGTCTGGGTGGATAGCCGTGCGATGGGTTGGGGCCAGACAGAGCAGCGGAGGGTGCCAAAAGGGAAGGAAAGGAGGAAGGGGCAAAAGGGCCATGAGAGAGGGAAGGAGAACATGTGATTTAGAGAATTGAAGGAAGAAAGAAAAAGCGGGCTACGACGTATCAAGGCTTTCTAGAACGTAAGGATGCGTAGAGAAGAAGAGGGAGCAGATGTCTGCTTCTGACTATACTCGGGGCTATAACCTCCTTCTTATACTCTGCTCCGGCTCACAGTTCATCGTCCTTTTCTCATCAACGGCTAGGCTTTCGCTCACCCTCGATCGTGGCCCTGCTGCTTGTTCCCCCATATTCTTCTCCAGCGCTCATATCGTAACTTTTTCTAACTCCTCTGTACAGCTCGAGTTAACAACGCCGTTCCTGCAGACCTCTACGCAGGATTTGACCCCGTTTTCACGTTTCGAACATCCCCGGAGGACTTTCTGGCTCTTATCTTCTCCAATCTCCGAGGCCGAACCCTCATTTGTTTCTCACAATGTCACAGAAAAAGAGGAAAGAATCATACCAACAAAAGTACAGAGGAAACTTCATCTCGTCCAACGCGCTCTCCGCAAAGCTGTCGCTCTGTTTTTGTTTTTTTTTTTTATCAATTAATTTTTTTTTCTCTAAAGAACGCGGTCCTTCTTTTTGATGGCCGGTCATTCGTTCTAATATTACGTTACGATGTTAATCAGATGTATGGACACAAGCGGATCGAATCTTGGAGTTTGGAGCGGTAAAAAGGCAAAGCGGCTCCTTTTCGGAAGACTTTTGCATGCCATAATATTATAAATCGGAGGAAAAAATTATAGTATAAATTCCTCACCGGGTTGTGGAAAAAGATCCTCGCGCGAGGAATAAGTGGAGAAAAAAAAAAGAATATGATAATAAAGCGAGACTCGTAAAGGGCGCGTTGATACAACGAACGATACGTATGAAACGCGAATGTTTAGCATGAAATTGCGATCAAAACCTTCACCTTTCACTCTTATCTGCGCTATTTTACGAGCGTCTTTACAATGTAAAACGAAACTACCAATTATCGGGTAATAAACAACAATGAGGTTTATAAAGAGGGAGGAGGCTCTTGGCGAAGCCTAAATTAATCCTGTCAAACTGAAATTCTATATACCTGAAGGAGGCTGCCCTCTGGAGAAAACACAAGCACATATATGCCGTCATCTCGATCCGCGGTTCAAAGCAAATTCACAGGAGTGAAAGAGGAAAGAGTGGGAGGCAGCAGAAGCGAGAGAAGAGGCTCGCGAGAACTGATCCTGGCCCAATATTCCCACAGGGAATATATCTACGAGACGGAGGGGGTGGGCGGTCCCATTTACTCCACTCTTCGGGCCTCACAAAAGCTCTTAACCGACGAGAATCTCTTTACACAGAATCCATCCTTATATCCTGCTCTCTTTCGCATCTTTCGCGTTTGACGCTAAATAGAGGACGAGGGAACAAGCACGCGGGCCCTTTTATCATAGAGAACCGTCGGCTCGTTTCCATAGGATAAAGAGCGGGGCGAGGGGCAAGCCTCAGAGAAAGAGAGAAAGAGAAAAAGAGAGTGTGAGAGAAGGAACGAGCTTCGTATGTGTGTTTGTGCGTTATATATATATGTATATCAAGGATTCGCGGAGGAACGAGAGTCGCGGGTGCAAACGAAGCACAGGACTCGCGCACGAAAAAAAAAAAACTCGAGTAGTTTGCCGGGGAGAGGTTTTTTCGTATAAACAAAGTCTCAAATTCCGATGCTTTAGCGCCAGACCAATAAATATCCTTAATTCGCGAGAGTGGTCTCAGTGATGTGATGTATCTTCCCGGAATTCTGCCTGTCTGACAGAAAGACCTCCTGCATATTCGTTTTTCCATTCTCTTGCTCTGCCTATTTCTCTCTCCGTTAATCGCTGCTCTTTTTTTTTTCGTCGACCGCGTCTGAGGATCGGTCAATAAGAACTACGAACGAAAAAATCCTTCGAAAAACATCCTCAACATACTCAAAGTTTGCGTCACTTGCATCGCGATGCCTTCCTACAGAACGCGAAAGCCTTTTCATTATTTTTTTAATGCCACCACAAAGATTTATTCTCTCAGAACGAATTAGCTTCCCAGGTGCCCAAACGTGTTGGACTTTTTGGAAACGTTGTTGCGCAGATTAAAATTATCATTGATATTCAAAAATTTCATTTTATAAATAGAGACTCGTGCACCCGAAGTTAAAGGTACTGAATACACGTCCGACACCGGATTTTCACGGTTTCTCCGTAGGGAGTCTCACAGGAGCAGAATCAGGAATCACGAAGCGATGTTTTTCCACTCCTTTTGGGACAGGCACGGGCTGGTGAAAACCTTACAAGCCCATCATCCCCATAAAAACCATAATAAGAAAAAATATAAGAATATTGTCAGAATTCGCGCCAAGTGAATTATTTTGGTTGGCGATATTCAACAGACGCATCCTGTTGCTTCGTCGTCGTTTCTTATACATCGACATAGCAGTGTGGATCAGTATTCTTGAATACAGAGCGGTTATCAACTTTATGTTGCGAGGTTCCTGTTAATCGCGGGCTTGTTTTAATTCTATGCTCACGTCGGCAGAGCAGCCGTGAAGGAGGAACATTTTTCGTTATGGTAGAGAGACCAAAGAGGCTATTGGCCACGTATAGAAACTGCGTGAGGCGAGATCCTGTCGATCGGGTTCAAATACCTCAACGTCTCCTACTTCTCGATTCTTTTTCGTTTTATTTCCTGCTGCTGACTGATTATCAAGTTTCCTTTACCATAAAGTGACGGATCAGTCGTCGAACCTTACCTCAAGTTTTCGAAATAAAAATTTCGAGGTGTCGCGTTTGATTAATCACAAAAAGCCTCTGCGCAGCGGACGCAGGATGATGGCAAAAATGCGCTAACAGGAGCTTCTTTCAATCAGCAAAACCGCGTGGGAGAAATTTTTATCTTCAAAAATTTCAGTTTTATCACTCAAACTCACATTCGCGAGATATCGACTGGTCCCTTTCCTCGTGGATATCCTTACGGTCCCAAAACTGCACACCATTCCGACCCTTTCAGTTTCGAGCTCTAACAAGACGAGCAGGAAATGATACAAAAAAAAATTAAGTAAAATCGAGAAGAGAAAAACACGTCCCTAGAATTCCTAGAGTCAATTCTAACTTTTCTTTGCAATAAGTAGTCAATTGATTGAAAAGCACGAGTACGACGCTCCGTCACAATCCCAAAAACTGCGTCGCACGAATATTTTGATCACGGAATCGCGATTTTCATGTCAAGAAAACAATGACGCAGTTATGAACGGACGAATGACGAAACTCTAATCCGTGAGAAAACAAAATGCCATAGAGTTCGTATTTTTTGAGCTGTTCTGACGAAATTGTCCGTGAACAAAGAGCTGGTCTAGACTAACATCTGTGCAAAACGGGAGCCATGTAGCTCAAACCGTTCTCGAGATATAAACATTTAAATTTTACAATGCCAGAACATACACACACACACATACACACACACATCCGGACATTTTTTGTAGATATGATTTTTCGACGTTTTGGGACGTTTTAAGCACATTGACATTGAAAACTGAAAAAAAAAAATTTTACCGTCACATAGCTTCCTCTATGAGGAAGCAAAAATTGTTGAAAATCTTTTCCACGAGGCCAAACTTCAAAAAGACTGAATTCTCATGGCAAAAATAAATATTCCAGGCAATTGCAAAATGATGTCGAGAAAATATTGGTAAAAAATTCCTGAGACGTTCACCATGAACATAAAAAATAAATTCTAAAAAAAATAGGTCTGTTGATAATTCTATGATTGAGATTTTATCAACAATTCATGAACCTCGCCTACATTTCCAGCATGAAACGGATCCTACCCATTCACCGCCGGTCCGTTGACCCTACACAACGTTTTCGAAATGTGGACTCCGATATTCAAGGTTATCCGGACGACGCACCAGCGTACTTGTAAAACATAAAGAACGTTCCGTTTACTAAAGTCAAAATGAAACAAGCAAACTTGTTATAAAATGGACTTTCTGTACTGCCAGTAAAGCTGAAGGTAATTTGAGCGCCTTACAAATCTTTAGGAGCACAAAAGAAAGAGTGAATTACAGAATCCTTTCTGAGCATGGAAAAGAAATAAAAAATCTATCGAAATTTCTGTGCATTTCGAAAATAAAAATAATCCACTTCGAAGAAATGACACAAATTTTGGGAGAAATGAAAATTGCACTGACGCGGTGGCTGTAGTTTAAATAAAAGTTGTTCTTTGAAAAATGTTCTTTGGATTTTCAAAGATTCTGATCTCGTAAGCTTCAAGCCTGAAAAGAAACAATTTCTTTTCCTGAAAGTTTAAAAAAAAAAAAAAAAAAAAAAAAAAAATAGTCGACGTTGTCGAATTAAAATAAAAAGCCTTTTCTCTTAGCAGCTGGGATATACAAAATTATACGTGAAAATGTGCACTAAGGGTGTCCTATTTTCCTCATCAACGTTCCAGAAACCTCGAAAGAAATTTTTTTACTTCTCCTCGCTCAGGGACAATCGTCAAATTTTTCAAGGCTTCATGTTTTTTTTGGTGATGAAACATTCAGTAGACAAAATTTTACGTATAAAAAAGATTTAAAAAAAGTCAGTTTTTCTCATTCGTACATTGAAGATAATTGAAAGGGTGAGAGAGAGGAGCAAGAGCATTCACTTTTTTGCCCACCATAGAAGTTAATGTGAAGCATGATTGTACAAAATGTATTTCTTCCCTTCCAAATATGTCATCGAATAAAAAACGAGCAGTGTAATAGCCAGTAAGGAGAACTTGGAAGATAATTATGAAATTTTATAATTTGTACATTATCATTCTGACTATTTTTTCCCTCATCGAAATGATAGACGCTGTAGGGGTTCTCAGTTTACAGAGAGTGCATGGGAGGAGTCTCAATTTCCCGCCAACTTGCGTGTGCATGGTTGCCCTCTTCGTTGGAGTTACAACCAGCACACGAGTAATCTTCCCTATAGCTCTTTAGCATTTCCTCTCACTCTCCCTTCCTTCCTTCCTCCTCCTCTTTTCCTTTTTCTTTTCGTACGTGTGGGTCATTCTATATGTTAGTCTCGCGCACTCGCCGTATATTAAACGGGTCAACAAACCACCTCGTCGAGTACACGAGGCTCCTTCACGTTTATTTGCTGGTGTCGAGAGCTCTCCCACAAATGCAACGCTTTTCGATTCAATCTTGAGACTGTTGTACTTAAAAGCCTTGAGTCACCGGAAACGACGTCAACTACCTCGATCCTCTCTACGTATCATTTGTCTAATTGGTCCGGACATTACGAGAGCATGGACTATCGTCAAATCAATTTCCTAACAATTATTCACACATGTCAAAACGATGGACCAAAAAAGTACGTTTTTGCATTGAAGCTCAATGGGAACGCAGACACCGCGAATCATTCGTTAAGGTATAACTATCGCAGAATGGGTTGATTTAGGATTTTCTTGAAATTTAGTGTAAATATTCTTGACATTAAAACGAACAACTTTCCTATGAGACGAAACATTTTCTGCCGTCTAGAATTTGAGATATTTCATTTCCAATTTTATATTTTTCCCATCTAAACGCATGTAAATTGAAGTCGCGTTTCTTTTGTTTCTTCTTGCAACTTTTTTAACGAAACGTCACTTCAATGTACATGCGTTTAGATGGGAAAAATAGAAAATTGGAAATGAAATATCTCAAATTCTAGACGGCAGAAAATGTTTCGTCTCATAGGAAAGTTGTTCGTTTTAATGTCAAGAATATTTACACTAAATTTCAAGAAAATCCTAAATCAACCCATTCTGCGATAGTTATACCTTAATGCACGAAGAGGAAATGATACAAAAAATTATTATGACATCATAGTTCCCTGATACCAGATCGTCCTTCTGATAACTTTTAGCAATAAAATAGTTTTCATCTGAAATTCGACGAAAACTGTCAAAATATCCAGATTTTCCTATAGAAAATGAATAAAAAATTACTATACATATCGTTGCTAAAATTTCTCAGAGGGACCATGGTGGCATAGTAATTTTTCATATAATTTTCTCTCCGTGTAACTTTTTATCGGGAATTTGCCGAAAAATGTTGAAAATTGGCGAAAAATATCAAAGTTTTCATTATTTTCAATCGAATATCAACGAAAAATCGATGTTTTTGCTGAAATTCGTTAGATGGGCAGCGTACGACCAGGGAACTATACGTCGCATCTTAATTTTTGATATTATTTTCTCTCCGGGTATAATCGCGTNAGCAAAATACCTGATAATATTGTGGGCATTAAAACTTTTACTATGCTGTTTAGGACGATTTTTCATACTGCCGTTCGAAATATTACTGTAATTCTGTACTGTCCTCAAAATACTATAATTTTATAACAATAAGTCACTGGATTCCTAGTGCATTCCTTAATAATTTTCGATTTCGTTTTCTCCGTGTGTTTCTCGTAAATTATCTAACCACGAAGATCGGGAGAACTAATTATTTCCTCGAAATGATAATTTTCTGTGTGCGTTCTACCAGCAGCCTCGAAAACAAGTGAAAAATCTTCTGTTACCATATATCGCACCGTGATCCGTCTAGCTCGTGGTCTCACGTGCTTTAAAGAAAATCCAAAGCAAAAGATCGTATACGCGTAAGTGTGCGTGGATAATTTTGACAAAGTGGTATCAGGGACAGAGCAAAGCTGATTAGAGTTTAGTGTCATCGCGCGGCTTTGGTAATTTGAAACTTTGGCATATATATCGGAAACATCGTGGCAGAGCCTCGAGGGGCGAAAGAAAATTTGAGCTTTTTGAGAAGCTATTTTTTTCTTGCAGCTATATAGGAAACGCGGTACTATAAACTCGACAGAGATGTCCGGAGCTCGATGGCTTTGTATCGAGCTACACGAAAGATACCCGATCTGAATTCATCGCGGTATCGAGTATCGATCATTTTTCTCGATACTCGATCCAACGTCTCCGAGCGAGAAAAGCGGAAATTCATTTTTTACTCGATACAAACGCATCGAACATCGTCATAGTTGATAAAAAGCAACTCCGGTTCATTACTGCTAATTATAATAAGTAAAGCAAAGGTTCGATGTTCGATCAGGCTTTCCTGCCAATTTTTTGTCATTATTTATTATTATTTTTCCTCCTTTCATAAGCCAACGCAGGTTCGAGTACGAATAAACATCGTCAATGAATCGCTCGAGCAAAATCTACCCCACCCTCCTGGGCACCGTTCATTCTTGCATTTACGAGTTTACTCGAAACGAAAGAGTGATTACGAGCGCGTACGATCAACGCGCGTCATTTCCATTCATATAACGCCGAAGAGCGAGTGAGAACGGAGCGCCGCACGCTGCGGTGCAGCAGTACATCAGGCGAACCTCGACCACCGAGCGATTACGTAATGCAGAGCCTGGGAATTTTTTGTATCCGCGGAACAAAATAAACGACAACGTTTCTAATCTTTTTTTATCATCGCGAACACGTGCACATTCGTGAATCCTTGAATGCGCCGCATAAACAGCAGATTTACAATGCCAAACGCGAGTATCGAGAAAAATCGACTGTTCGAACTTGCAATTTATTTTTTCAGCTTCTTTGCTAAGTTATGAATGAATTAGTAAGAGACGGAAGATTCGAGTTGCATGCAAGGTCGGCCTAGAGCTCGCGACGAGTTTTTCGTGCCGATTTCTTGATTTATCGAGACTCGGTGTCGTTGAAAATCCCTTAATCATAGACCAGCACAGAATTCTGTCCTTAATTTTGTTTCCTACCCGAAGAAAAGACTTTGAAAATATTTCACGAGTGATCGAGTCCCGGGAGTTTACTGAAAATCGAACTATGTTTGAAATTTCGTACAAAATTCTCTTAAGCAACAGAGCACGATTGCTCAGCGAGTAGGAATGACATTTATAGAAGAAAAACCAGAAGCGAATTTTCAGTATCTACAAAAAAATTGGATCATCGATGGCGCGTATAGTTTGTTCGCGAGTGGAATGTGAATAAATATACAAAGTCGAGGAGGCAGCGACTCCAGGCTTCGTTCGGTTTAATTGGTCTTAATTTATCTGTCGGATTCCCGCGGATTTATTCCGGTGTTACAGTCGAGCTAAAAATAGTCGCGGTCAACGACGACGACACTGAATAAGTGACGTACCAGCGCGCACTCCCACCGGATAAATACCGCGCGGCAACACGCATGTGTGAATTTACGTATGTGCGAATATAACTCTGGCTGGGGCTGAATATGATGCTCTGTTAGGCGCTTAATTAACTTCCTCATATCGTTGTCAGTACTCGCGTTATGCTGCAACTCATAGTCGGGGAATGTACAAGTTTCACGAGCTTCAATAATAAGGGCGTGGCATAAGGATTTTTAAAAATGAGCAACAGCGACACGCAATAAAGTGACTGCAATGCGCTTGAGCCCGATTGTCGATCAATGGGCGAAAGAATTTCTATCGAAAGTGCAAAACTTATAGTTTTGGAAACTTTTTTTCAAACATCACAAAAATGCTGTCATTCAAAAAATATTCTAGAAAGTTTCTTCGAAAAGTAAATTTTTGTCATTCTAATCATTAATGTTCAAAAAAATATCCACGTTTATTGACAATATTTAATTTTCAGTCCAGCCACGAAAAAAAAATTGATACATCCTTTCACGACGGAATTGACAAGAATGAATTTTCAATATCCTCAGACGAAATGGAGACGAGATGTTGGTAGCATCCACGCATTCTAGAGCAATCTCTGCAAACGAAAGATTTTTCATAATAATTACGATCGATTTCCATAGAGTTAAGTTCGTTTGATGGTGTAACAACACGACATTATCGAAGAGGAACGTATTAGTTGTGTGCAGGAGTGTAACGCAAAAACGTAAGAGCGGAAGTGCTGGTCCGTTAGATGTTTATGTAAAATATCTGGCGAGTACACATCCTGGAGGAAGAGCGCGAGACAGCAGTAAAGACGTACAATGCGAAGAAACAATATATCGCAGTTTGCATAGAGTGTATATATCGGCCATTCCGAATAAAATTAGGGGAGCTACATTTATGCTAATTTTATAACCAAACATTATTTCCGATTAAGTGGATATAGAGCAGCGTCTTGTTTTTTTTTTTAACCATCAACGATAAAATGCAGCGTCAATTGTGCTGCAGCAACGAGAATCTTCCAATTTCAATAAATTTCTATCATAATTAGAATCACTGGACTAACGACTGAATAAAACAAGCAAAGCCGAGTCTCGATGTCAAAGATTTCGTTAAAAAATTCGAAAAAAAAACGATAAATAGATTATCGGTAACACAGGAACGCTTATAGTTAGAAACCTGCTCGTCATATTAATTAACATTCGATGAGCTCATGCTAATCAGAATCATAAAAAACAGTTCGCCAAGAAGCGACCTCCTGTAAAATGAAGATTCGCGCATACGATTGGAATTCGCGTGCGAATAATTGGATTACGAAAAACTTTCGATGTGGATGATTTTTAGACAAAATTGCCCATAGACATACGCTGCTAACTCGTGTGTGGGGTAGGTTAACGTTCTAATGGAAGACAAGAAGTTGAATAAAAAATAAACACGTAGTGTTCACCCGCGTTAATCGCGAGCGTAGGCACACGTGTGTGTAGAAGAATAATGAGAAATACAGATACAGACAGGAATAAAAAGAGAGGAACGAAGAGAGAGAGAGAGAGAGAGAGAGAGAGAGAGAGAGCAAGTTAGTGGTACCACTAACTCTCGGTACATATAAGGCCTCGTGTACACCCACAGAGAAAAGCGAGTACTGTATATACCGAATATGTGCGGTAGTGAGAATGCGTAGGCACTGCATGGCTACGACTTCACCAACATTGGTAGACAGATGCATTATAAAAAACATACTGAAGCGCATACACATGCATACATATATCCGGTGGTTGCTTCGTGTGAAGAATAAAGAGACTCGTACGAAATAAAATGACGCATTCGAGCTCATGCTCTTTCTATATTTATATATCCATTCTATTTTTATGTAAGCGTACGATATTTACTATCCATACTTTCTCATTCGTTGCGGGTCGAGCTGAATTCATGAATGGGACTGTGTGGGTATCAATGGGCAGGCCCAACGACCCACGTACCGTATGTTCTCCACATACATACATATCTCTAGTGCACTATGTCCGTAGTTATATACGCATTCTTACACTTTACCGATTCTCTCATGCGCTCCTCCATCCTTTTTTCCAACAACCGCAAACAATCAAAAGTTTGCAGCTTGATAACGTTGCACCGCAGCATATGCGACTGTCATTTAAGACTCAAGTCATTTTCATTATCATGTTGCACCTGATTTCACGATTTTTCATTGTTAATCTATTTTCCTAGGATGCCATGTTTTGAAAAGTGCCATGTGCACATTACCCTCTTTTCCCATGACGTTCCAATTGAGTCAAATCTTTATTATAATTGTTGCAACGGTGTAATTGTAAACTAAATTTAATTTTAATGATAATTATTACGGGAATAACGTTCGGTCACGTGACAAAAAATGCATTTGGCAAATAATGTATTTTTTGACTTTCATCTCACACTCATAGCGAAGAACCTAGTTTTTCGTTTGAAAATTATTCACGAAATAAAATTCTAATTAAACTGATCAAGATTATTCTTGAAAAAAGAAAAAAAATTTCAATGTATTGAAACCCCATTATTGAGTGGGTAAAAATAAAAATCAGCCTTAACGATAAGAGTTGAATAAATTTAGAATTCAGGAATTAAATCGAAATATCAATCATAGCCGCTCTTCGGGGAGAGTTGAAAGGATTCTTTCCAAATGGATTTCTTTCTTAATCTCAAAAGAGTCAGAGGCCTGTCGAAACAAACGCGAAGTGTATGTCTTCATCGATGGGTCGCTGTGTGCAGCATTTCGAAAAGAATTTTCCTCGGAATTTTCTCTCAAAGGTTATCTGAGAAAATTCTCACGATCGGGAAGCTCGTCGGCAAGTGGCTCGTTGCGGTCTATACTGGCTCATATAAAAAAAAAAAAACATGATTTTATGGTACATTGCCCGGTATCTCTATGTCTTTTTTGTATACGTTAAAACGTCAGTGAGCGTGCGGGTAAGGGTATCGTGTGTTTGTGTTGTGTCAAGTGACTATTCATCTTAGTTGAAGAAAAAAGGTAGGAGGAACGACTTCGAGACTAAAAAAGAGCTTCATTCTTAAAGAATGATGAGTGACGTGGCCTACGGGATCCCGTATCGGAGCTAAAAAATCTGTGGGAGCGTTGATCTCAGGAATAAAATGGAGAATACGATCATCACGACGGAACAAGATAACGATGCAAGGGCAGGGGGAGTTTCGAGAGATTCAGAGTCAGTCGAAACGAGAGATAAAAATTTCGAACGCAATATATACGTATATGTTTTCGCGTTACACGAATGAGAGCACTGGACTGTATACGAGTCGAGTGTGAATAATCGCACAAGAAATCTTTCGACAGTTACTCACGAGACTGTCAAACTGTATATACCCTCAGGACTTGTGTATAACATATATAAATCTTTCTTTTTGTCTAACGTTTCTTTTTATTTGACTCAATGGAATACTTTTTCGAAACGTTCGACCAGCACTAATAATTAGCGGTGACGCGATGATCGATTCAATAGACACGATACGATAGAACGCATAAATTTCCATGTGAAACTTGGATCTCTATCGATTTGGAACTGAATATTCATTCATATACACGGAGAGAAAATAATATAAAAAATTTATATGTTCCCTGCACGGAGAGAAATGCGGGGAAATTTATATCACAAATTACTATGCTCCATAGTTTTCTGGTAACAGTTTCATCCCTCTGAGAAATTTTAGCAAAAACATAGTAATTTTTCATATAAAATTGGGCGAAAAGTGTCAAATTTCCGCTATTTCCGATAGAATTTCAATGAAAATTACTATGTTTTTGCTAAAATTTCTCAGAGGGACGACAATGTCACCAGAAAACTATGGTGGCATAGTAATATGTGATATAAATTTCCCGGCATTTCTCTCCGTGTGGTACTATATCTCCCTTCTGAGCGATTTCAGAAAATCCGCAGTTTTTTGTTTTGTTTTTTGGAATATGAATAAAAAATTTCTATGTATTTATTAAAATCCCTTAGGCGGACGATATGGGACCAGGAAACTGTGATGCCATAGTAATTTTTCATGTTTTTTTTTCTTCCTGTGCGTAGGGAAATAGGATCACGAGGAAATGGGGAAAGAATCGATGCAGGTTGGAAGTCTCACCAATCGGCGTGTACGTATCGAGATCTGGACAAAATTGGAGAGACATTCTGTTCTGTTTGATGTTCAACTGTTCACGAGCATTCAACACTTGCATATTTCCAGAGCACATACGTCTGGAGGCGCCCCCGTTTCAGCAATTTTCAAGCAGCCACGCCTTTGCGTCGGATCCCAATATTTAATCCTCATGTCCGAGGTTTCCTCGTTCAATTTTGTTGAAGACTCTACAAAGGATTTCTGATTATTGGCAATTCGGACTGTCGGCTGCGGGATCACAATAGCCAAAGGTCGTCATTTTCTCCGACTGCAAACATCACAAAACTCTAGTTCGGCACAGTTTTCATGCGATTTCCAATTTTCTTGCTTCCCATTACAACGGCAACTTTCCGATACGAAGCTCGTTCCATATATCCACAAGATTTTCATAAAGCACATAAAAAAAAGTGCATCCTTGGCGTGGGTACGAGAGAATCAACTGAGAGGCATAGAGAATCGCTTTTTTCATTTTCTTTCGAGAAGATGTCGTTGCTTATTTTTCAATAAAAGTGGAAAAACGTTGCGCAGGCTTTTTGGCAGCTGAACGAGCAGCAAAGTGCTTTAAAACTATGAAAAAAAGTGGAACACTCAAGGAATCTCATCTCCGTTGGAGCAACATCGATGAAAAACAACAACAACAAAAAAAACGTGTGAATTTGAAATTATTAGTAAACAATTATGAGAATGACTGAAAAATACAATTTCTGACTCTTGACTATATTGTTTCTGAGATTCGGAACCACAAGGTTGGTTCAAACGGAGAGTTTTTTAAAGAAGAAAGTAATTGCGGCAAAAAAATTAAAAAATAATAAAAGAAACAGTAAGGAGCGCACAGGCGATACTCGGCACACACACGGTCGTTACTACAGTGTCGACAATGTGGCCGGAAATTCACGTTTCCATTGCATAATGGAGTGCTTCCGGTCGACCGCGATACACACACGTAGGTAAGGTAGACGTCGAGGTTGCCGACTCTCTGCGGCTGTAACGCGTACGAAATACCGCACACATGCGGAAATGTAATAATCCGAGGAATCTGATGGTGACTTTACACGCCGAAAGTCTGATTTCTGCGTGCTGTTGGCTTCTCGAATTTTCTGAACTCCGAATCCATGAGTCAGGCTATAAATGTGTTTTTTTTTCTTAATTTTGGAGCGGAGAGAGTGTTGCTCAATGTTTGTAAGTTCTGCGTGAGCAGCGCAGCGAAGGGGATGCCGGATGTTCGTGTTGCGTACCCCAGTTCGTATTTATTGTGAATCGACCGATAGCGATGGGTGTGCAGTCGCAGAGTGTGACTTTGGCGACCTCCTCAAGGTATAAGTACCCTCGGGTACGGCCAATATTTGGTTGGGTGACCACTTAACCGTACGCCGATTGCCTCGCTTCCTTGGCCTTCAAAGAAATGTAAAAAAAAAGTGGCTGTGGTAACGCTCTCGGAAGGTCCCATGAGGAACCTAGAAATTTGCCATTCAGATTCGTATTTTCGTATATTTATCTGAACTTTCCACGTTCACTGTATCTGCGGCACGTCCGATCTCTACCGCTTCCGTTTTTTTTAATCGCCCCATAGTTGCGGAAGCCTTTTCAATATGAGGCGACGAACCAGCGTGCGACTTCTCCCCGAATTTTGTACGCGAAATTAAAACGGTTCATATGACTGAATTCGTAAGAGAAACGTATAAAGGACTTGTCCACGTAATCCTTAAAATTCAAGTTCAAAAGTTGGTTTCGTCGCAATGAACTTAGTGTTTGACCGCGAGCTGTAATTTTGCGAATAACTGGGAGGCAGGCGTTGAAGAATACGTGCATTATTTTTATATCTACACGGAGAGAAAATTATATGAAAAATTATTATGGCATCGAAGTTCCTTAGTACCGTGTCACCTCTCTATAGAGAATTCCACCAGACAGTAATTTTTTCATTCACATTCTATCGAAAATAGCGAAAACTTTGACATTTTTCGCTAAATTTGAAAATTTCTCCACAATTTCAGAAAAAAAAATTACTTTGTGTTTGCCAAAGCTCTTTGAGAGCAGATTGCAAACTCAGCATCGTCATGCCGCGAGAACTTGCACCGCAAAACATTCTCAAATGCTTATGAACTGGCGTCGTAGCAAAAATTGCCCCGAAAAAACTTTATGTCATAAAAAATATCCACCAATAAACAATGGAAAGGACAGTGGCAATGAGAAATTAAAAAAAATGGTTCAAGAAAATGTAGTTTGGCATACCAGCTCCCCTTGTACTTTGGCTACGGCCCTGTTTACGTAGGACTGTGGAGATGGACCGATACATATACAATTCTAGGTCTGGTCAGGCGAGATATCGAAGCGTGGTTTGCCACACTGCTCACCCCGATGCCACACAAAGCTGTCGCGTAACCGATGGGTTACTTTCCGACGGGTTAATGTCTCGTTCTCCATGCATATATACAAAGTGTCTCATCGTAACTCTTCCACTCGAATAATCATCGAAAGATGCACTTTTTCAAAAGAATATTCCAGATATAAAAATATATGCGCGAGTTTTATCGGTGCGAGGAGAAGCTTTTCTTGTCGAGACACTGTGAGTGTTCGAGTGGAAACAGAGGCTTTCTATAAGCTCTTATCTTCGCTTTTCAAAGGCAATTCTCACACTTGACTGTCACTTCACTCCCACTGAATGGTCACTGTTTAAAATTTATTTTACATGTTAAAATTGAATAAACAATCCTGAAACATTTCAATATGAACCTTCGACTCAATCCATCAATCCATACACAGAGGACCTCCGTTTTGATCATTTTTAGTATCGTAACATCCCTCACTGTCTTCTAAATGGCGCTTGCCCCAGAGCCAACCTATGCAGTGTCGGCTGAAAGGCTTTGATAGCATTAGTGGGCACAGTTTTCAGAGGCAAATGAGCTGCCTGACTGTCAAGGTGTGTTGCATGTATTCGCAGATTGTCCATTCACTCCTATGACGTAGTGAATTTAAGAGATTTTCAGTTTTCTTAGCTTTGCAGTTTAAACCGCAACCACAAAAAGTTCCAATGATCACTCCATCGCTTGGTCGGGATAACATTTCCGAGAATTATTGTTGAAAGTTAGATGATGAAATCTTCCGAACGGCGATGCGTTGAAAATGAATATAAGTTACCAACTGCACTCCCGCATTCATCAAATTAGTTCCATTATTGAATTATCGACATTTTTCTGCACCTAGGGAAATTCAAAATAAATGTTAATTTACAAAAATTTCGATCACGTGATTTTACGATAAGAATGATAAGAACGTATGTGCCAATTTTTTAAACGCAACAAATTTTTGGACGTCTTTTGACATGAAGAATCAACAGACAGTTTTTTCCAAAGGTGAAGCTGCAAAGAGCGACGATTCGGGTGCAGCCGGTTGACTAAATGGTAAAGTTTAGGATAAGATGCAATGGCGTTGAGAAACCGACACGGGCGAGCGATAAATAAAAGAGTGCGTATAAACGCGCTCAACATCTGCCGCGGGTGCAGAAATCTTGCACACCTGCTGTCTGGCAGTCGCGTGCTTTTTAGTCTCGTGTCAAATCTCCCGGTTGGATGGACATAGTAGACCAAGAGAGCCACGCATTCGTGACCTCATGTTTTGGATTTACAACACACTGTGCGTGAATTCATTTTTTCTACCAACTTCTCTTTCTACTCCCTTAATAAGTTCTTATCATTTTCTACTCTGTTGCTTCTCGTGAAATGGTATCACGTGGCTATACTGGGACAAGTCTCGACACTCGTTCTTGGCCGAGCACCTTGACTTCCGATGTTGGATGAACGTCCTAGAACGCCACAATCAATTTATTCCTACGAATTAACTCGACACTTGATTAATTAATTACCCAGATTGTTTTTCCAACGAATAATCGTCCTCGCATTCGACACGATCTTCAAATTTACGCCATCCCTATCCCTACTATTCCCTATTCTTTACCTGATAATATAAATGCGAGAGTAACCCTGTTGGTCTGTCCGTTCACGTTGAAACCGCTGAACGGATTTAGATGAAATTTGGTACAGAGAAAGTTTGAATCCTGGGGAAGGACACAGAATAGTTTTTATCACCGAAATCATCCCTTAAGGGAGGGGAAAAGGGGGCGGAAGTTTGTATGCACTATTCCCTATTCTTTACCTGATGATATAAATGCGAGAGTAACCCTGTTGGTCTGTCCGTTTACGTTGAAACCGCTGAACAGATTTAGATGAAATTTGGTACAGAGAAA
>JBAJMU010000001.1:27065796-27105672 GCA_037952995.1 Hyposoter didymator | reverse complement strand
AGAGAGGGAGAGAGAGAGAGAAAGAGCGTGGCAAAGGGTGGAAAGGGAAAGCGGGACGTTTTAATACCGCAAGAACTATCAGCATCACCGGCCACCGCCATTCCTGTTACCACGGAAATTGCCTGTCGTAGCTATCGTCGAACAACCGCAGGTACGCTTTCTTGTCGGTGTTTGAGTACCGTGATATGACAGCATCAGGAAACAGATCTCAGTATTAGCTTTTCAGCCTCGTACGACTGTCCACAAGAATATATAGAAAACGTCAAGGTGTACGACGTGCAGGACGTTGTCCGTATTATTACACTAATCATAACTGCGATCTGCAACCATTCGCGTACACTATTTTTCGCAGCACTCCGATAAAACTACAAAAGGACTCACCAGGATCTATTGAAAAATGTAATAAAGAAGAATACGTTTGGAACTCAAAGAGAGTGCGAATTCAGAGATGGAAAACGTCGAGTTCGCTGTTTGCTCAATTCATTCGTTCTGCTGTCTTCAGGGAACAGAGATTGCAATATGATTATCAGAATCACGAGTAAACGAGAAATATATTTAAAAGCAGCTTCCAAGGATCGCTGGAGCACGCGTGAGAGCTTGAGCCTTTGCAGTTTTTAAAACTAACGAGTTTTTGCGTGTCGGAATTTCATTTCGATCTTTTTAAAAGAAAAATGGATTTGGCGTCCCGGATTGCGTCGACATGCGTTACATTGATGATCAGCAATGATGAACTGCTGCTGTCAGCAAAATTGACAGTTCCGTGAGATTGAAAACTGTTGAATCGACGAGAATTTCCTTTCTGGAGAGACTTTCTAGAATATTTCTTGCTGCAATGACAACATTTTTGGGAGTATTAATCAATATCGATCTTTTCCGACAAAATTTTATTTTCAATGCAGAGATATCGAGACATCGAGCTTCTAGGATATGGCAAAACGTCTGGAGACGTCATTTTTGGGATTATTAATCAATATCGATCTTTTCGGACAAAATTTTATTTTCAGTGCAGAGATATCGAGACATTGAGCTTCTAGGATATGGCAAAACGTCTGGAGAGGAATAAAACGGACAATCGTAACAGCTTAATAAGAGGGGTAAAGGGACATTGATGGTGAATGGGTGGAGAAAAAAGAAAAATGGCTACGCGACGATCCCCTCTGGACAATTCCAGATTCCGTGACCAATGCGTGGGTCCTTTATCCTCTGATTATCGGACTCGTACATCCCCTCTTTTCGCTCTTTTCTGCCCCTACGATTTTTTTCGACCCAGCATCTAATCTGCGGTGATTCATCTTGCAGTATAGTAAGAAGAAAATCGGCTGTACGGTTTTCTTAGAATATCAGAAGAATGGATTTGACCATAGGAGTGTCGAGCAAGCTCTCAGTCTCCAAATATCACGCTCCACACTCTTTGAATTCGAGGACGAAAATGAATGATTGTAAAGGCTCGTGGAGAGAATATTTTTATTTGGAAACAATAATGTCTCGCGAAAGAGAACGAGAGAAGGGCGAGCATGCTCCGAGAGACATTGAAATAATCGAGTTCGATCACAATCGATGCGAGCCTGACGAGAAAAAATAGAAAAAGGAAAAAGATTGACGATCCATTTATTAACATAAAAAATCTGCAGTAACCGTTCGCATTTGAGGGATCGAAAGAAACGATGGGAAAAAGAAATGAATCAAGTTTCTAAAACATTGTCGTATACGCTTGTGAATTAATTCGCATTGTGCGAGAGAGAGAGAGAGAGAGAGAGAGAGAGAGAGAGAGAGAGAGAGAGAGAGCGAGCAAGAAAAGGTGAAAGTTATGTGAAGAAAACAGTAGATAATTTACAATGTCAAGGCGTCGTGAGCTGTAACGTTAAGGAGTCAGTCCGCACCAATAAACCTTTTGAAGCTTTTTTTCTACAAACATTTTCTCACTGTTATATTTTTTCCTTACGAGCACTATTTTCGTTTGGCGCTGTCGCCCAGCTTTTCTTCTCTTCGCGGAAGTCGGAGAGCCCTGAATCTCTCGTTCTGGTAGTAAGGTACGACCTTAATCTACTAACAGCAGCTATACTACCGAGTATGGGGCGTAGGCTCTATGCGGGTGGATTGTTTGCGTTTCCAAGTGATTTGAAAGTCGCCTGAAGAATGAAATATCGTCATTGCTTGCAATAACTAAACGAGCTCTCGGCGCAGAAACCTACAAACACACACACACACACGCAAACATCATGACTCGAATACTGAGGAGGCCTTTAGAGGAACGTATCGTTCATAATAAAAGCGTCTGAAAATATGAGTAGCCAGACTTATGAGTGCAAAAAATTGAAAAAAAAGCTCCGGCTCAGTTGATAGTACAGGCAATCCCATCAAATTTCTGTTACAAATACAGGCAATGCCGGAAAAAAATCTCGCCATATGAAGAATTAATAATCAAAAGTTGGAGGAACCCCAGCACCTGTCACAAGCATTGTGTCCGCTTAAATAAACAAATAAGTATAAACAACTACCAAGAATATAAAAATATCACAAGATCCTCAGACCCTCGTACAGGAGAATTTGGAGGAGAAGGATTGACAGAATGGTAGGAAACGTTCAATTACATGACCGAGCTGTAAAGGATCAAAAGCAGAAAAAAAAATTAAAAATTTGCCAAGCTCATGTCACAGTTTTTGCTAATAATTTAATCTCGTCGCTGAGTTCGAACAGTTCATCCGTATCATGAAAAGTGATACCAATGAGGTTTTCATGAACGTTTTCATGAAAAAACTTCGTGCAATAATATTTTTTAAATATAATCAATTCGAGGCACTGGTTTTTCAGGAGCCCAAGGTTCGAACCATTTGCGACGAAACGACGGCTGTCATTTAGTGTGGGAAAAGTTGACGTTATGATCGAGTGTCGCTCACTCGGAAACCTCTGGGCGATTTGTCACCAGAATATCGCTTTTTTCATTCAAGATAATTTGTTGTACAATTTAGAGGGTGACACCCGGTATATATATGGTCGGAGGTTTGCCGAGGGCCACGGGTGAAAAATAGGGAGCAAGAATTGGGGCGGAACAGGCAAAGAAAATAGGTCACGAGGAGATCGATATGCTCATGCGAGAGCCTCAACTCCTCCGCCACGATCTCACCATTTTCTGGCCTACGTGAGCGCGAGGGAATGGCCCGGGAAGATAATACATCACACGGAGAGAATCATTAGTCTCGAATTCAGTACACTTCGAACAGCCAATGATAGAATAAAAAAAAAAGATAAAAAAAAAACATTTATTATCCTCAAAGTTCCATAATTAACCTCGAATGGAAATTGCTTCTTATCACGAAATTATATTCGCGCGAGTGTACACGGACACATGCATTAACGCGGCCAAGCACACGCGCAGACGCACACACATACACGTGTCTGTACGGCGTTGGAAAAGGAGAATCAATAAATTATTGTACACGAAAAATAAATGCCAAGATTTATGTCTGAGAAAAATGACTGTAATTGATTTATCCGGAAGGTTATTCAATTACGATGAACCGAAAAACGCTTCGGCGTAAAAACTATGTTCACAATATCGAGAAAAAAATTCAGATTTATTAGATTTATGATGGGGAAAGTTTTTCGATAGATTTGCCAATTATTCTGTAAAGTATTAGTCAATCATTGTAATTTTTTTCTCTCGACGTCCAATCCAAAGCATAATTTTTGGGCAGAACCAAAAACAAAGGCAATAGTTAAAAAATCATCGACAAAAATATCAAGATAATTCTCAAAGAACGCGGGAAAATGGGACTCGATGTACTAATTTGTTCGATCGATGGGCGTATATTGATGGCATCTCTGCATGGAGGAGCTAAAAAAAGAATTCCATTCGAAAAATCGTAGAAAAAAAAAATCAGACGAAATTGCAATACCATTACCCTGATCGACGTTCACGAACCTTTTCAATCTCGTTGATCAAGATGACAATTACTGGCAAATGAGGTGGAGTGCTCATTATCAAGCTAGTACAATTACACGTGAAGGGAGGAGAATAAAAAATACATGTGAAAACGGAAAAAAAAGCTACGAAGAGAAACGAGCTCCAGATAAAACGTTATTTCGTAATACGAGCAACCATGAGCATCTCCAGAAAACTCCCTCAAACTTTAACGTGAACGCATCCCCTCATAATCATTGAAAACTCAAATTCATTTTGCTGTCATATCGAGATAATTGTCTTTCTATTTTTTTTTTCTATAGAAAAAATACGTGCATAGAAACAAGCGATCGAAAAAACTGTAAAATATCTCAAGCACAAGGCAGGATGGGTCGACGTAAAAAAATATAAACAATAACGAAACTGGAGAAAACAAATAAAGTTCTTATGGAAGTCGGACTATAAAATGAAAAGCTTTGTAACAATGCAGGCGATGGAGACATTTTTGGTACTGCGACGAACTGGATATTGTACACGTTGGCTCACAGAGACGTGGTAGAAATTTCATAATATTTGGAAACGATTTCCTAGTGCACATGCGCACAGTGCGAGAAATGCAGTGAAAGAGACAACGTTGGTTCTCCAGGGATGGATGCAGCAGGGGTGTTCTCCGGGCGAGAAGGTGAGTACGAGGAAGGAGTAAGTGTAGTAGTACTCGAAGCAGGACGGAGAGGGTGCGGGGAGTGAGGAGAAAGCACGCGCTTTAGAATTTATCGACCACTGACGTCATTCTGCGCTCAAGCCTCATTCCGCTCTTTTCTCCTCCCGTCAACGGAGTATCACGAGTCTAGGTTACTACGTCACGTTATAAGATGGGAAGCGCGTGGCACTGCGGTGCAGATTCGATCAACTGGGGCGTAGCCAGAGCATAGGGATTGTTAAGGCACAATATATGCGATGTGATTTACGAAAAAATGAGATAACATCGAGTTTGTTCGAGACAGGCTTATACAATAAGCCGGCTCAGTTCGATCCAACCTTGCGATTCACTAAACTTTCTCTCCATGTTTCCTTTCTCATATGTACACATGCAGTCTGATCAATCCCTAAATCCACGGATCTGCACCGAAACATTCTCCCAAATATTTGTTTTTATTTCCCAAGTTATCCTCTTTCGTGAGGGACATTTTGTTATTTGTAGATATGAATCTTGTTGAAGGAGCTCTACGATATCGAGAATTCATGTTGGACATTGCGTATGAATGAGTTTTAGGTTTTTTCTATATCGCCCATTCGACTACGAAGTATTTGGGAGGATAAACTTTGAAGGCCATACCGCATCATCATTCCCTTTAAATTGGAGCCTCACTAAAAATGTATTCTCGTATTATGCGATTTTACTCATTCATAGATTATGTAATATGCTATTCGAATAGGTAATTTTTCTTGATGGAGGTATGGGGTTTTATAGGGTTTTGCGGTTTCGTCGCTCTTGAAGGTTCATCAGAATCTATTTATGTCAAGTCAACGTTACAATTTCCTGATTTCGTTTTGAGTTTTGTTCAAATTGGCAGAATCCTCATGTTTAATTTTTTTTCAAACTCAAATTTAATTTTTTTTCAAATTCAAACATATCGATCATTAGATAGAATCTTCCCGAAGCTGCTGCTAATTAATTATCATTTAGATTTGTTAATAAACGTGTAAATGTCAAAACGTCGATTCGTCGTGTTGATGGAAGAATCAGATGGAAGATTTTAAAATTGAGGTTTGCACACGAAGCTATACGACGATGTGCATAATTAAAAAGTGCATCAATGACGTATTGGTATTCGTATAACTGGAAGCGATACGGGAGCACGTAACTATCTACGTCTTCCCGAGTATACAAGTATTGATCGGCCATTATGCTTGGAACGTTCACGAGAGTGCGCTGGCGAAGGTTCCACTCCTACGAGAGCTACGAAATGCGAAAACCCCTCTATTCGCGTTTCTCCATAGGGCTTCCCACTCCGTATACGATTGAGCCCACCCCGCGAACGACTGTCTCGTGACCTGACGCAAAGTGAACGCGGCGAAGGGGAGGTAAACCACCCCTCGCTCGAATCAGTCGTGCCCTTTTATCAAAAGCGCGGGAAAAACGCTCCCCTTATTTTTTCCCCTCTTCCACTGACGTTTCTCCTCTCTTCTCCGAGTTTTTTCTTGCTCATGTTCTCGTGTACGTCGTGCACGCGAGTCAAATGAGAAAGACGTATAAACGTAAAACGTACTGGCCCACTTGGAAGAAACGGAGGAGGCTAAAAAATGAAAGGATTAATTTCTTTTCATCCTTTTTCATCGTGCACTGTTGGTTTTCCTCATTACCGACACGTGGGTGTATGATTTACACGATATATTCGTTGGCGTTTGAAGACCCAGGCAAAAGAGCCCCCCGGTGGGGTTACCAGTAAATAATCCGCCCCTCTTGGTCCTGTTCCCTATCGCGATGGCATCACAATCGCACGTCATCCTTATAACGGAACCGCGAGAGAAAAGCAATCCCATTTCGCCATAACTCGCAGTAATTTTAGGTACACCTCTTACTCGAGACGTCACCTTTTTCCTCACAATTTCCGGAAGGTAATCCGTCCATCTTGCCTGATGTGAAATTGATAAAAAATAGTAGAGTAATTGAAATCTTTTTTTTTCCATTTTAAACGAAATCAAACAGTTTTCTATTCGTCCTCCAGACAATAGACTGACGTTTTTGATGGATTATCTAGGTGCCCTGGGTAAACCTTACCCTTCAATCTCACCTCAAACGCTGACCGAAAAACTGGCAGCAAGTTGCCTGCCTGGAATCTTCTGTATCATAAAAATCAATCGCGTTATGTATTTTTTAACAAAAACCAATGGGCCATGTGGTTTTCAGGAAAATAGTATCGAAAGCCTGCCTCAGCTTCGGCAGGACTAACGTCCACATCCAATGAGATATGTCAACGAAGACTAAGCCAATGATGTATCACTGCACCGCAGGACTACATATGGTCTTTTTAAATCAGGTATGTCGAAAGGCTCACACAAGTTCCATTAATTCATGAAATAAACTACGACGAGAACATTTCTCGTCGTAGGGTAGGAGCCAAGGACTTTTCATCGAATCACACGAGGGCTCCTTGATTTAGGATATCGCCGAAAACAAACATGAACCTCATCATGATGCCTCAGTATTCCACGTTTCGTTGATCACATGCGCCATAAATCATTGATTTATTCAATCATCGTTACTAGCAAGAACTCTTCGTATACTCATCATTGATTTTCACTTTTCCTTTATTATCAAAAAGTTTTCATTGTCACAGCTCGTGAATTGCTTCAAATATTGCGTGGCGATAATCGACGTCTTACAAAGGAGCAGCAAAGGATTCAAGCATAGAAGACCTTAGAACGTCCATCATTATAAGCCAATTGTTCATCCCCTCGGGGGAAACAATTCATGACGATGACAGAACCCAATGAACATGACAGTAAAAATAACAAAAAACAATATCCTTTAGATTCCCCGTGAGAATATTTATAACAGTAATGGTGCTGGTTCTCGGGCATACCAAGCACGCGCATGACCAGCATCCTGGGTCATGTGAGCTTATCCACGTGGACGACTTGTTTTTATGAGGAAAGCACGAAGTTTCTTTTTTTTTGTACAACGTCACGTGTGTATGCTCCTCGGGTATCTGCCACAAGAATCAATTTTTCTTGACGCGTTGTTTACTACATTTTATTTCAAGACAGAAACGATCGAAGAAAGTTTCATGACAATATTGTCTCGAATTTAATAAGAAACGTCAACAAATTTGGAAGATTCATTACCATCACAATTTTCCTCCACTTTCCAGAATCCTTCAGCGCAAGCTTAAAAAAAAATCTGTGAAATAGGGGAAAAAGAAAAGTGCAAACGTAACAGCTCTTACTTATCTAAGCAGAGAGCACGTCTGCTCGAACGCGAGAGAAAGCTTTCACACGAGTGATATGCACAACATGATCCTCCAGCCAGCAATCATACTTTTCAGACCTTCTGTCAGCACACTGGGGCTTTTAGATATTCAGTTCAGTTACATCATTCCTTCTTTAGGGCTTCCACATAAGCGTCTAATGGATGATTCTCTGGTTTTAGGCAAAAAGAACGAGCTGAGATTTCATTTTAACATTTAGTATCGCAAAAGTTACAAAATATCAACGGTGCCTTGAAATCCCTTGTATATGCTTACGGAATGTTTAACCATCGCTATCAGAAGTCATTCGTGAACGACTCTCCGACGAGACAATTTTGTTGGAAAAGTTCAACAATTGTTTTTTTTTAATCCCAAAAATGCATTGCAGCAAGAAATCTTCTGAAAAGGCAAATTTTTATCATTCCAATGATAAATTTTCGTAAGATTTGTATGTTCGTAAATAGACAACAAATCTCCGGAATTCGGGGTAGAAAATTGAGTGGAATTTTGTGTCAAAGTTTCATCGATGTTTGGGCCAAGCTCAACGTTTCACTAAAGGCAATCGACTCTCCCTGGCACACGAGTATATTTAAAAAAAAATACCAACGACAAAGAATATGGTTTTTTATTCTGTCGCTCGAAACCATTGATCCGACAGATTTGATTAAATGCTAATATCCGTCAAATCTCGGGCATACGCGATGCCCTAGTTTTCAAGTAAGATTCTGCCTGTTACTTGATGGAGTTAATAATTCATTGCCACCGTTGAATGCCTACTCAGGGGGTCGAATGAATTATTTGTGTTGTTCTAGCAGTCGAGCTAGCAGCAGACTTGGAAAAAATAATGATCCAAAGTGCATGGATACCGTGAAGGTGAACGTAAAGTTTGACGAACNAAAAAAAAAAAAAAAAAACAGAGAAAAATTCTTGCGAGTGCGCCTCTGTTTCACGTCGTGACTTTCTCCACGTGAAAAAGAAAAGGAAAAATCGCCTTGAGGGATGAGTACACACACACGGAAGCGAGCTCTGCAGACCCACGTGGTAGACTCCGAAATTGTTTTATTCATTTTTTTCCGTTTCCCCTTTTCTTTCCCCATCGATATATAATTTTGATTAACATTGAATATGTATGCCATGACTGATTGGTCTCTGTTTTTGAAAGAAGAGAGATATCGCATAACAACAATACAGAGGAGCTTCGAAATTTGGGTGAAATCGAATGATACGGAAGCAAAATTGACGCGCATACATCTCATCAGATCGTGTCAAGTGCGTACATCACGTTCTAGATTACTCTCTGTTGTTATTCTATGTGACTGTGTAGGTAAAAATCGCTATAGAATTTAGCGTACGACGCATCAAACCGAAACAGGGGGGATGAGCGAAAAGAAAATGGTGCACACCTTATGTGTGTGTGTTTTTTTTGTTTGCTGCGTAGATTTCGATGCCACGGGCAGGGTCATTGGATGAAGCTTATTTTTCGAGCATATTCGATTTATAAGCGCGTGCAAAATGGGCTCGTTGTGTTGATACGATTTCTTTAGCAATCTATAGTGGGGATAAGATCGACCCTTCGTTTCCCATTTAACTAAATTTTACGCAGCCTCCATATGCAGTGAGATATTTTTCATCTTAATTGTTGTTTTTTTCTAAAGTCCAAGTTTTTTTTCTCAATATTTCGACCCTTTCAAAATCATCTCTTAACGCTTTATCTGTAAACGGTTTTTGTGGACCTTCCATCGATAAAACTGGACACGTTATTGCAGCCATCACATTCCAAAAATTCTGAAACTTGAAAATGCAATTAAAAAATTTTAGGAAAATGAATTTTTCATCCTTTTTTTATTCAATCAATGGACCGATCCGTCGTATTTGTCAGGACACGAATTACCCAGGTTTAGAGACGAAGTGTTAAGGTCGTCCCTTAAGGAATAGTAAACGATACTTAAAACGCCGTGGAGGAAGTTTAGCGAAAAACGAAATGTCATTAACGACGGCGTGTGTTTGATAAAAATAGAAAATGAATCTTGAAATCTGTGGAGATGCGTGGGGCTAGACATGGACAGCACCATCCTATTGCCTCACATGCAAAAAGATCAACAATCGAAACGAGACGGAAGCGTTTAAAAATAAACGAGAAAAGTGATTGAAAAGGGTGAGACGATTGCAAATATAGATTTTGAGAGGGCGACAAGGATCACTAACTTTTCCGGGATTTATTGATAAAGTTAAACGTGATGGGATCGAAAAGAATAACAGGCGAAGGGCAAAGGAGGGCAGAGAGACAGAAAGAGCTGCTCTTATGCCAGAAGCAGAGGTTTATTTTAGCGCTAGAGACAATCTCGTGCGCACGATCGTAGAGACGAGACGAGAAAAGACGAGAACTACGACGGCGACAAACGATGACGACCCAAAGTGCATCCCCCCGAAACCAGAATTAGAGTGACTCACTGCCTCTTAAGAGCACACGCAATCTTTATATATCTTTTCACCTCCGTCTTCATCTTTCTTGCACGTTCGTTACTCGAAGAATATTTACGTTTGCATAATCCCTGAGATTCGAAGATGCTGCAGCGCGATATTAAGATCCTGCCTCCCACGACATGACGCAGTGTCATGCTGTTCGGACAGCAGTGGCAAAACGAGTAGACGAAATTTCTGCCAAAATGGGTTTCCATAACGCTCTAATAACTCCTTTTAAAAAAATCCAAATTTCTCACGTGTGCGTTGGAAAATTAATGGCTGCGCATAAAGGGATCGAAGAAAATTCGAACGCTCAGAAAAAATGAACTGTGTAGGCAGTGAGTCGAGTTGAACGACCAAAAGAATTTTAACTTTTCACGGGGACGAGGATCAACGAACGGAGACAAAAAAAAAGAATGATGCACTTTTGCGTGAGAACGGTGCAGCTGTCGTGTATATTAGTTTGCACACGTGTTCATTAGTGTATATCGATATACACGCGGATACAAACGTATAAATGTACCGAAGGCTTTGTGAAAACAGGGATTGTCAAAACCCTCTCTGATCTCGTCTTGTTTCTCCGGGCGAGTAATTTGACGCTTAATTTAAATCCCTGTCGTTCTCTCGGTCTACGTCTTTGTGTCGGTTGTATTCTTAATAGAAATCGCTCGTAATATGAGTTTCGAGAACATTCAAATGCACTACGATGAACAGACGTTTGTTGCGATTTCGTCAGTTCGTCACTTCTCAGAAAATGGCATATTGGAATGCATTGCTATTTTGGTCCATGTATCCATTACAGCAATTGAAATTAAAAATCCCGTTGACGTCAAAAATCTTGTAATAGACATTCGTGTTCGTGGGTCATTATCATCATCCAGTAATTTTAAGTAAAATAACGAGAAATAAAAATTCAATTCATTTTTTTTCATTAACAAGCTTCACGCATTTCTGTCCCGAAAATTTTCATTTTTTTCATCATTATTCGGCGAACGAATGAAATCAGGATTATGAATTACGAAGGAACCGAAGGATTTTACATTTATCGTCAATTGGACGCACTGAAAATCAAATTTTGTTCGATATGTTTGACTAAAATTTTTTTGAAACTCCCAAAAATTGTGTCATTGCAGAAATATTCTAGAAAGTTTCTTTGAAAGCTAATAATTGTCCTTCCAATCGTTACATTTTGCTGACAATTCCGTTGGAAACCGAAAATACTGCCAAAATAATGAAAATTTTAGAAATTATAGAAAAATATTTAGTTTATCGTGTGCAACAAAATATCGACGATTTTTAACAAAATTTCATTTCCAGTGCAGATTCACGTAAACGATTCGAATATGCTCACGCCTTAAATTCTCGTGATTATGAAATTGAAGCTTGCTTGCATCGTTGGAGCGCAACGAAAAATCTGATTTTGATGCATATAATGTTTCGAATATTTGCGATCGCTTGAAAATGAATTTGGAAGGAGAAAAATTAAATTCGTTTCGTGTGATAGTTGGCTTTGCATGTTAAATTTTACTATTCGGTCAGTATGTCAAGAGAGATTTCCATCTAGCTATCGTGTTTTCCGACTATCAATTCCGGACCGTATATCCGCGTTGTTCAGCGCGTAACACGCCGTTATTAGCGATTCTTCGCTCACATGATCTTTTTATGATTCTATCGTTCAGCAATCATTATGCCATTTGTTCGTTATTGCTCAATATATAGTACTGCAAAGGATGTTGACGAATTCCGCGACACCGTGATTTCTATCATCACATATTCACCGCAGAAATTGCGCAGCGATGCAAATACGGAAAAGCCTTATAGAGTATTCGAATCACCGAAACGCTGTTCCCAGTTCGAATACGATATTGAAGTTTGCGATCGTTGGAGTTGAACGAAAAATGTTTACTCCGTTCAGGAAATTTTTATTCATTTGCAAAAATAATCACGGACCGACTGCTCTGCTTCCGAAAAAATTGGAATTACTTAATTAATCAAGCCGTTGCATTCCAACGATGCAAACTTCAACTTCACGTTCGAATCATCGCGTTGCAAGTTTCACTTTCCTCCCCAATCCATTCTGACTTGTCCATGTAATTATATCAAAAAAATAACTTTATGTGTAAAATATGTACACATGTGCCTTGCAGCACGTTTTTTTCAAAAAGACTTCGGAATCCGAGCAAAAAAAAAAGTCGCCACCTTGTTTTCCTTTTGCCATAAATGGCAGAGGAGATTTTTAAACAATTCTCGAAAAATTGAAGGCAGCGGTAACTAGAAATACAGTTACGTTTTCCGCAAGTGCCGAATGGTTGGAGTACCTTAAAGAATTAATTGAATAAAAATTTCTGCCAAAATTCTCGAGGTTTCGGCATTTTCGCTGATGGATTAGAATTTTATTTTCTCTTTATTTTATGTGACCGTGGGTAGTACAAAAAATTAGAATTCAGACTGGCCAAAAGAATCATGCAGTGTAACGAAATAGATGTGAACGATTATTATGCACAATAGAGGAAATATTGTTGATGAGGTGCTTTCCGCAATGCGTAAATGACAATGAGGATCGTTACGAGCGAAATCTGCAGTGTCTGATCGTCGAGTTGGCTCGTATAAAGGCTCGGTGCAGCAGCAGCAAACGACACTCGAATATTTGGCGTTGATCGTGCAAATAAACAATTGATTATTCATCATATTCGAAAGAGTCAAACGAAAAGCGACTAAATGGCGGTTACAAATTGTAAAAACATCGTCAAGTTATTGATCATTTTTTGGTTTCTAAAAATCGGTGATGCCATGATCCACGATGGATTCGCACGAGTGTTTGGATCAGCGGGAACCATCACGAAGTATAATTAGCTCCAAGTTCATTATTTTTTTTCTTTATCCAGTAGAAATTGCAAGAGATTTCATTTCTCTTTGATTTTTGAGTATCGATAGTTTTGACTTTATTTTTAGAGACTATTTAATTAATTGAGTTTATCGAATTGAGTGTTTGCTCTGACGAGTTATGATCTCGTGTGTGTTTAGTGTGAGAACAACGCAACTACTGAATCAACTTTGCAACGATTCGCAAAACGACAATGCAACGAAACGAGACGCTTGTTACGGATGTTTCTTTCGCTCGAGTCAACTACCTTCGGGGTATCCAATGTTAGTGTCCATGGCCTCGTGTGCTGATATTTATTTGGATAATACTGATTACGGTCACTGCAGAGCGTACCTCAGGGTGAGCATTTCGCGCTTAATCCATAAACCCCAGGAAACTAACTGTACAAGAAATTTTACTCAAATTTCCATCAAAATAAACAACTTTTATTATTTCTAAAAAATTCAAATGCAGTTTCTGATTTCAATTCAATTGAATTTATTCGTCTCGATTTCAATTCAAATTAAAAATAGATATTCAATTTCTGGAAAGAATATTTCTATTTTTGTTTTAATTTAAAAATTCATTGAACAATTTTCAATGTAATTTCGATGTTTTTTACATTTTTTATTCTTTATTTTTTGAAAAAAAAAATGGAAATGATGGAATTTAAAGGAATTGAAATAAAGAAGTTGCATTTCTAATTTATTTGTCTCGATTTCAATTCAAATAAAAAATAGATATTACATTTCTGGAAAGAATATTTCTAGTTTTGTTTTAATTTAAAAATTCATTGAACAATTTTCAATGTTATCTCGATTTTTTTTACATTTTTTATTCTTTATTTTTTGAATAGAAATGGAAATGATGGAATTTAAAGGAATTCAAATAAAGAAGTTGATGATTGAACAGAAATTGCACATTTGCAGCATAAAACTAAATATTCAGTTCATTTAGATTATTGATTAATCCAAACTAAATAAATTCAATAGACTGACAATAGATTCTCCAGGTATTCTAAAATATTGTTTCGTGGCAATTGTAAATTCATCATTTGATGATCAGTGAGATTTTTCCTTTCCATATTATTCGTATGCTGTGTCACATCGATTTTCGATTGGATTTCAAAAAATCTTTCGTCGTCCTTTGATAACAAAAAAAAAAAAAGGAAACACTCTGTGTTTCTCACATTGTATTCCGTCAAGTTTAATATTTCGAAACAATTCATAATTGCGGGAGGACGAAATATTTGTAATTATTGACGAACTTGTTGCATTTTTATTTTCAGAACGCGACGACCGCTCTGGATGTAAAAAATACTCCGATGACAATTTATTGCACATTTTTAGAATGCATTCGTCAAGTTAACAAGAACAACCTGGTAATGTAAACCTGCTCTCGAAATATTTATTTCTAGTGTGTACAAAACCCAATTATTTAAACTTTTTTCATACCGCTGCAGAAGATCGTAACTCACTATTATAGGTACGTTCCGAAAAACAGCACATCGACCTCCTAATGAGGCGAGGTTGAAAAACATTGTTTGCCAATGATAAATATTTTTTCTCCGAAACTCGTTATCCGAAGAAATGAAACGTCGTTATTGACGATAAAGTGAATTTCATTTTTTTAATGTAAATACTCGAGACGCGACTAATTAGCAAAAAGGTCACAGACGAAAAATTGTCAAGCTTGTAAAAAAAAAAAGCGGTCAATTCGTATTTTTTTCCGTCTAAATATCGTGCTCCCAGGCTCGATGAATCGTGTATATAAATGTACATATTTTTGAAAAGATAAAAAAGAAGTGGCTGTAAATAATACGCAGGATGCACGCACGGCTTTATATCGAGAGGACGATCATTGGTTCAGCAAAGTGAAATTCATTCCTCGGAAGAAGAAACCGATTTTTATTCTGCAACGGTATGTCTTCGTGCGTCGGGGAATTTGTATGATACGGAGAGTCGGTGAGGAGGAAAACACTGCCAGGCCTGGAGCGGAACCCATAACGCCGAGAAACAATATTAATGTTGATAGGATCAAAATCATAATGGTGAGGAAGGAAGGAGCTTGAAAACGTACGAGCTTCCGGAGCGGCAACTGCTCCCATTTACAGATCCATCGTGTACATATCGAACACATGTTCCGAAATTGTAAATACATTTATTTATTAATTTAACAAAAACTCTTCCTGATGAATTTTTTTTTTTCAAAATCCTTAACCATTCCCAATAATATTTCGACAGACTGACGACTTTGATGAGTCTTTCGATGTTGCGATATTATAAAAATATGATTTGCCTCAGTGCCGAAATTTAAGGAAAGCTTAAAAAGTTTTTGATCGAAACTTTATATTCAATTGGATCGAATAAAGAGGCTCGATGACTTTTGTTAAAATCGTAAATTTCAGTGAATTCGCTTTTGATTCGGTTCGAACACGGAGAGAAATGCCGGGAAATTTATATCACATTTTGCTATGCCACCATAGTTTTCTGGTGAGAGTGTCGTCCCTCTGAGAAATTTTAGCAAAAACATAGTAATTTTTATGAAAATTCTATCGGAAATAGCGGAAATTTGAAATTTTTCGCCCAATTTTAGATAAAAAATTACTATGTTTTCGGTAAAATTTCTCAGAGCGTACGAAACTGTCACCAGAAAACTATGGAGCATAGTAATTTGTGATGTAAATTTCCCCGCATTTCTCTCCGTGAACTTTAATCAAAAAGTTAAGTAAGAACTTTGATGATTTGCCTGGGTGGTGGCAAGTACGATTTAAATATCTAGAACTGCTGAAAAAGGAAGCAAGGACCGTAGTTCGGGAACACAATTAGTGTGTTTCAGAGTTTAAATAATTCACGTTTTTCATGAACGGTCCAAGCCTGAGGAAATTGTTTAATATTTTAAATGCACTGCTGCTTTTGTAGATCCGATTGTGCGTCGGTGAATCGATAAGAATGGGAACCTCGGTCTCGTTATCGGATACTTTTTTGACCCGGTTGTTCGTTAATACGACCGCGTGTGTCCTCGCAAAAACCCGTTGCTCCAGCATGAACCCAATAACCGGAGCATACAGACAAGAATCCGAACTGACGAATAAACTCCATATAACGAGCATCAACGCGATTCTCGTCAATACGGACTACGACATAAACATCGTTCAGCTACCTTTTGGAAATGGTATTACCGACGAATGTGCCAAGTATCGAAATGTACGTCAAGCTGATTGGGCAACTGCTCGATGCACCGATGTCCCTGGCTTTTATTAGATGCGACGGACGAACATTGTTCGAAAGAAAACGCTGAGATTTAAAAATCATCCAGAGTAAAGAAAAATATCAACAACATCTTTATGTGAATATTTTTCTCAGCATGTATGGAACGAACCAATTATAGCCCTTCACCTGAAAACCGTACTCAAAGTCACTGCTGGATCGATTAATTTTTTTTTTTTTCAATCTTCATCACTTTTCGGATATTCACGAAACGATCGTGGTGGAAAAATTTTAAAATTAATAAATAAGGTGAAAGAGTTTTTTATTCGTAGGATTTAATAAGTTGAGGTTTTTTTTTTCAAAATAAGTTAAAAGTGTCCTGAATGTTCTGCTTATAAGCTTAAGATCTTTTATATTTTTATCGAATTCAAATGAAATTAAAATTTTTATAAAATATAGAAACTGTTGATCATTATTTTTGCAGGTAATTCTTTCTGTAACTTCTTTAAGGATTAATTGAAAAAATGATTTAGCTTATGAAGCTGAAAAATGAATTTGAATATATTCAACAAGTTGTCGAAATCAATTCTCACTTGACAATTCTGTAAAAAAAAAACCCATATACACGCCTGATGGAGTGTTTTATGTTTTCCCCAAAGTGGCAAGAAAAGCTAGGTTACAAATTTCTGAAGAGATGATCAGGCAACCATTCAAAATCTTCGTCTTGATATTTCAATCGTAAAATTGTATAAACGTCAATAAGTTTATTTAATTTTCATTGTATCAGTCTGACTTCCGGGCTCGCGTATCGGCGGACAGATGACGCCAGGATTCAATCGAGAAGCGTACACTCGTATATACCAGTACCGAATGGCATTCGGTTATCTTGGTCGCGACATTGCCGCCTGTTGCCATATGCGATCACAGTTACCGACTTACACGAGTATGTGCTCTTTTGGTAGTGAAATAATTAAATTAACACGCAATAAGCGTCAGTATGTGCTCTTTTGGTAGTGAAATAATTAAATTAACACGCAATAAGCGTCGAAATGACTCTCTTGCTGAATTCTTCATCGAAGTGAATATTTTTTTCATCCGATTCAAATGCTTGTCCCGTTTGAATTCAAAGTTAAATGATTAATACAGTCCGACCTCTCAATAAGCACGCCCGCAATAAGCACGCTTCCCCTCTTTCGCGGTAGAACACTTCCCCCACNCATATAGCGCCAGTCACGGACGCAAAACGAGCGCCAGCTTCGCGTCAGGTCCTAACGCTAGGACCTAACGTGAGACACATAGCTCGATAGCGACATACAAGTCTACGTTATTTGCGCTAGAATCTGAACGCCACGTTCGTAACTGACGCAAATCTGGCGTGTTTCTGGCGTTGGTTGTCTTGCTGGGACGCCTGATGGAGTGTTTTATGTTTCCCTCAAAGTGGAAAGAAAAGCTAGGTTACAAATTTCTGAAGAAATGATCAGGCAACCATTCAAAATCTTCGTCTTGATATATTTCAATCGTAAAATTGTATAAACGTCAATAAGTTTAATTTTCATTGTATCAGTCTGACCTCCGGGCTCGCGTATCGGCGGACAGATGACGCCAGGATTCAATCGAGAAGTGTACACTCGTATATACCAGTACCGAATTGCATTCGGTTATCTTGGTCGCGACATTGCCGCCTGTTGCCATAGGCGATCGCAGTTACCGACTCACACGAGTATGTGCTCTTTTGGTAGTGAAATAATTAAATTAACACGCAATAAGCGTCGAAATGACTCTCTTGCTGAATTCATCGTCGAAGTGAATATTTTTTTCATCAGATTCGAATGTTTGTCCCGTTTGAATTCAAAGTTAAATTATTAAAATTACAATTGTTATATTCATCTGCTAGCTATACAGATGAGAACTAATGCAGCCACAACGAGTTGCGGAATATTTCAAATCGGGACATAGCGACATCTTCCGGTAAGTATCAAGAGAATCGGCAGAGAATTACCGACCGAGTCGAGAGAGAAAGAGAGAGAGAGCGAATGTAGCGAACACACACAGCACCAATCGGCGTAACGGCGACTTGTGTATAGCAATAGTCTCGATGTATTCATCTTGATATGTATTCTANGCTTGGAGCTCGCGCCTGGTGGGGGTACCCGATTTCTTGGAAAAACTCTTCCCCTTGGGGGCTCTACCGTGCTTATTGAGAGGTCGGACTGTATTACAATTGTTATATTCGTCTGCTAGCTATACAGATGAGAACTAATGCAGCCACAACGAGTTGCGGAATGTTTCAAATCGGGATATAGCGACATCTCCCGGCAAGTATCAAAAGAATCGGCAGAGAATTACCGACCGAGTCGAGAAAGAAAGAGAGAGAGAGAGAGAGAGAGCGAACGTAGCGAACACACACAGCACCAATCGGCGTAAACGGCGACTTGTGTATAGCAATAGTCTCGATGTATTCATCTTGATATGTATTCTATTCACAACGCCACTACAAACTCCTGCTCCTGTTTCTCTTTATACTAGCGATTCACGAAGCTACTGATAAACGTCACTCAGTGAATTGTTCGCAGAGTTAATAAATTAGTAAATTTTCACTCGGGTATCAGGATATTCAAACCAAAACAGTTCGTAGTGTGGTTCGAGTCTATGGAGAGAAGGAATAGATAAATATACCAGTGTACGTTTTGACGTTCGATTTCTTCGTAATTCGAATTATTTGTTTTTTTTTGTTCATCGAGCTGGTCAAATTTTGAGGTTATATGGCCAAGATGAGTCACACCGAGTTGCAGAAGATGAAGCAGTCGCTGAGTAAAGTAAGAGCTTTCGAATTACATCGATTTCATCATTTTATGCCCTTCTCGAATTTCCCCACAATCATTATTCCCCCCAGTTCGTCTTGTTGTCCTCAGCTGTCACTTTTTCATCGACCTCACAACGAGCGTTTGTCATAGACCCAAAAAAAAAACAATGTCCATACATTTACACACAGTTAATCGTCAGTCATCGTTGATCGCCTACTAAATTATTTCTCAATGATATTAAAAATTGTAATTACAGTATCAGAATCCAGACATAACCCGCAAAGAAATTTACAATGTTTTGAAAAACTACCGCAGTTTGCAATACAACATGGAACCCTTCGGTGAGTTTGGCATTGAATCGTACCAAAAAACATTTTTTCACCAAAAACATTCTTGATTCTTATTAAAAATATTCAGAAAACTGTCCTAGTAATCAATCCCTGTATTTTTTTTTCCTTAATTAGTTATTGACTCAAATGATAAACAAATTTTTACTCATCTCAAACAAATTCTCTTTCATTTTAATCCTGGAGTACGCACTGGGTCATTTTGATCGAACAATTTTTTGTCACCGTTTTGCGTTTTGTCTCTATAAAAAAAAAAGAGAATATGTATATTTACCGGAATGCAGCAATTTGAAAAATGCCTCGGGAAATTTATACTCGAAGCGTCAATTATGGAAAACTTTTTTTTTTCGCATTTTTTTTCATTTTTTTTTATATTTCAAGTGTTTTTCATTGTTCAGTCTTCAACGACGGCTCGTGCAAGGAACTGTCTAATCTTCAGGGCACTATTCCAATAACTTACAAAGGCAGCACATACAATATTCCTGTTTGCATTTGGTTGATGGATACGCATCCCAACAATGCACCGATGTGTTACGTCAGGCCTACCGCCGATATGAGCATCAAAGTCAGCATGTTCGTCGACCACAATGGCAAAATTTACTTGCCGTATCTACACGACTGGGTCCCAGTGAGTAAAGAGCTTAATCTGTATTCGAATTTATCAGTTCCATGATTTTCCATTGAGCCTCTGTTTCGAATTTTGACTCCATTGCCTCATAGGGACGTTGAAGTTATCCATTCATTTTTTTTTAGATTTTCAGAATCGCCTCAATTTTTCTTTGATGTTTAGTTTTTCATTTGGAAATTATTTTCGTAGACGGACACTGCGTGTGAATTTTTAGCTGTCGCTTCAGAAAATAGAATAATTAACTTTGTTGCATTCTTATTGCCGCATAATTTTTAATTACTTTTGAACATTGTCATCAATTAGTGTCAACAAGATTTTCATCTTCCACAATCGAACGATTTCTTTTCAACGCATTCGAATCAGCAGGGAGCTCAAAATCACGAAACTATAAAATTCCCTCACATGTTTCTAAACCTGGACACCAACGGAAAATATAAAATCGATGAAAACTGTTTTGAAAGTGCGTGGGAATGGTTGATTAGCAGAATACAAGCTATTTTTTTCCAGCACTCCTCGGATCTGTTGAGTCTCATCCAAGTAATGACTGTCATGTTTGGCGAGCATCCTCCAGTCGTCGCCAAACGATGGCCTGGTGGTCAAAAGACAACAACCCCCTATCCTGTTCAACGTGAGTTTCTTTCCATTGTTTTAGTTGATTCGCTAAAGTTTATCAAGAAACGAACTTCACACCGAATAAATGGCGAAGGGAAAAGAAAAGTTTTTCTAAAGTCCAAATAAATCCTGCAGTAGCCACGGAATAAAATTGTGTCTCCCTTGAAAAAATTCAAAGTAGAATATCGATCATGAAAACCATACCAATAAATAAATAAATAAATAGATAAATAATGAAGTAAATAAGTGAATAAATAAATAAATTAACAAATGAATAAATGAACAAATAGATAAATAAAAAATAAATAAATAAATAAGTAAATAAATAAATAAACAAATAGATAAATAAATAAATGAATAAATAAATGAATAGATAAATAAATAAATAAATAAATAAAAGAATAAATGAATAAATAGATAAATAAAGAAGTAAATAAGTAAATAAATAAATAAATCAACAAATGAATAAATAAACAAATAGACGAATAAAAAAATAAAAAAGTAAATAAATAAATGAACAAATAAATAAATAAATAAATAAATGAATAAACAAATAAATACATAAATAATTTGCTTTTTTTTCATTTCAGCTTTTATGCCAATACCGAACAACGGAGGAGCTTTAGGCGCAGCGGGTAGTGGATTTCCACCGTATCCTACCTCGACACCGTATCCAACTACGAACCCGCCATATCCTGCGGCGGCAACATCCAACCATGGTTACGGTAGTTATCCCGGAATGCCAACGCCATATCCGGGTCAAACTTATTCCGGTTCGTTCCCATCGCCCTTCAACCCAGCCAGTTTACCCGTGAGTACGGATTCTCAATTTCCCGTTGGAACGTCCAACAGACTCCAGCAATCTCCGAACCATAAAGTAAACAATAAAAGTTCATGAAAAGTGAGATTTGGTTCCGTTGCTGAGAAACAATCCAATGAAAATATCGAGCCACATTTTAACTCGATCAATCAACTGGGTATCGAGATATCGTCGTCGCCATTTCGAAAAAGTATTTTTTCTCCAAAAAATTGAATTCTCACGATACGACCTCGTGATAGAAAAACAATTAGCATGTTTTTGTCGCTCGCTGAATAAATAAACTGATTCTTAAATGTGATTTTCCTCAAAAGGGTGAAAATCCATACCAGTCGCCATCGATGGTACCAGGCTCGGTAAACACGGGCAATTCCGACACGATAACCGAAGAGCACATAAGAGCCTCGCTTCTCTCAGCAGTTGGTGACAAATTGCGGAGACGCTTGTGCGATCAGTTTTCCCAGTTACAGGCCGAACTTGAAACGCTTCGGCGGACCCAAAAGGAACTTACCAACGGTTCCTCCCGACTCGCTGACTTATTCACCAAACTCAAAAAGGAGAAAGCTGAATTGGAAAAAAACATAAATATTCTACAAGACAAAGAGACCGAGTTGGAAAAAGAAATCGCTAAATTATCCGACAGCCAATCCATCGACGTTGACGAAGCAGTTACGACGATCGCGCCTTTGTACAAACAGTTGAGTAATTCCTTCAAAATTATACAATTTTACTAAAACTAAAAAAAAAAAACTAAAAATGAAAAAAATAAGTTTTTAATTCTTCAAATCAAAATGAAAATTTTTAAAATTGGAAAAAAAAAACAAGATCGATATTTGGACGTACTGTTGCACCGCGTACGAAAGTTTTTCTCCAAAAAATCGAAAACGACAACTGAAAGAACGATTTTCAAAAGAAAAAAATAAAAAACCATTATTCGCACGTAAAGAAGCTTCACGAGCAAGATTCATTCCATTGCGATCGATCGACGAATCGACGATTACGAGAAAATTTGACGAATCGCCAAAAATCGAGGTTTCAATATAAAAATTAAACTTTTTCTTTGTTTCCGAATGATTCGCAGGATGTTGAACGCGTTTGCCGAGGAGGCTGCAACCGAAGATGCCATATATTATTTGGCCGAGGGTTTACGGAGCGGAATTATCGATTTGGACGTATTTTTGAAGCAAGTTAGGCAATTATCGCGTCGTCAATTCATGCTCAGAGCTTTAATGCTTCGCTGCCGACAGAAAGCAGGCCTAGCTGGATAAATCGTCGAAAATAAAAGCGTGATAAATGTTCTATAACGGGCTGGTGCACACGCAGTGTTCCACAACTATCAATACACATTATTTTATTACTATCGCGAAGCAAAAGAAATTTAATGAAAATATAAATAAAAAACTATGTATCTAGCAGAGAACAACAAGAAGAAAAAAGATATTCATCCACAAAGTTATTGTAATAAGTTAGATATAAGTGCTATATTCGTTGTACAATTGGAATAAACGACAAAATGCGTACTGTGCACACGCAGCATGGAGAGGCAAACAATAAATAAGTCAAAAATGACATTTTTTTCCTTTTTTTTGTTGTTGTTTTTTTCATTTATCGAAATAACAATGGTGCTGGTTTATTGAACATGTTGGTTTTTATACAGGAATGAATGAGTCGCGATGTACGCAACTCCTCCGAAGTCTGAGAATCTTGTGCAATCCGGAATGGCCTTAAACTGGAAAAACCGAAAAATTCAATGTTATTCGTCGTCCAAACTTGAGCCTCCAACGTTTTTTCGGGCCGCAGAATTCGGTGAACGTCTTTGCGCTATCACACCCGTAATTATGCATGAAAAAATCTGAAATCATTCGGAATTCATCTGCGGACTGTACTTTTTAAACGGGACTAGAAACTTTTTGTTTTCTTAGTTTTCGTCATTTTTTTTTCATCAAATATCAAGAAATGTGCGGAGAAGCATGGAAGAAGACGGTTGATGGTTAAAAGAGCGATAGACTTCAAAGCCTTTGAATCCGTCTACATTTTTTCTTACGCGTCGATTGCACAAATGCCATGCGCCATTTTTTTCCTTCATTTCATTGAAATCATGAACGAGATTTTATCGGTCTCCAAAGACAACGTAAGTTGTAAACGTCTTCATTAAAAAAAACTTTGGCAATGGGACGGAATTTGTTTTTTTATCAAATTGATTGATTCAGTTTCTGTATCTGTGGATAAAATGTTTCTATTTGTTGGAACAACTCACCCCTATACGTAAATGCCGACCCACAACATGAGGAAGAGGACACCAAAACCTGAGAAAATAGCAGCAACCAGCGAGACCAATAATTCCTTGTATATGTCTCTGGTGAATTTAGTACTCGTGACTTCGTAAACAAAGAACCATGCGGTGAAGAATATTCCAATACCCAGAAGAACTACTGCCAATATTGGAAACACCGCGGGATTTATAGGCGAAACATACCTCGTCATGGACTCAATTTCGATCTAAGAAACGACGAAAAAATAATTTTTGTTAGCCACGTATTTCGACAGTTTGATTTTTCGGCAAGAGTACGATATCCGGGGCGCCATAATTTGACAGTATTATTAGGGTCAACACATTGAAATAAATCGAAAATGAAGAGTGAAAAAAATCGATATCTCGCTTCGTTTGCGAGATATCGAGCTTAAATCGATTTATTTTGATCCAGAGACCCTTAATACATCATCAAATTGTGGCGCCCCGGAAATCGTACTCTCCCCGATTTTTCCACGCGAGCCTAATGTGACAATTTTTATGACCGTTTGACCTTGAATACCTCGAGTGAGATTATTATTTGCAGTTAAAACTTTTCGTAGCGGATCCAAACACCGATGATCGAGTGTTGCTTGCTCTTACAAGTGACACCTTAACTTCGGCGCTCGGATCAGTTGGAGGTTAAGGTCAGAGCCGGTGGAGATATTAATTATTCAACATGTCTGTTTTTTTCGTCTTTGAAACGGAGAAATAACGGAATTTACCAAGAAATCATTATATTATGAAAACAGTTCGTAAAACTTGAGTCTTCGATCTTACCATTTTGATGATATATCCTTTTGACGTGGCTAGATTTGTTGCTAACTCGGTATACGTCGAGGAGTCTTGCTTGAGTCTATCTGCTGAGCTCTATCAAAGAGTCGGGCGTGAACTATGCAGTACACGTCTCTTGACCCGCGAATGCGTGTTACCAACGTATTACAGAAATTTTTAAGTTACTAGAGAAATATTTTCGTGAAACTGTCCAGTTTTCCATTTTCCAGAAAAATTTACCTGTGAAATACTTCTTTTTCCGTTTTGTTGCAATTTTTAAAATAATCCATCGTGAAAAATAGTGCACAGAGAGCAATCAGCCAAATTAAACGCGGTCGCGAGTGGTGTTTACGCTCAATGCGCAATTAGAGATACGGAAACAGAGAAGCATTCTTCAGGAAGTCGGAAGAAAGGAAGATATTTTTTCACAACGCTGTAAAATGGATTAATATCTTTTTATCATGATTATTTTATTCAATTTTTTTATATTATTGTAAAAAAATTATCGACAGTCGGTAACTCAAGATCTCTGATTAGAAATTTCGAATAAACAAATTTAATTCGTATCGACCAATTCGTTCGTTCAGCGATTCTTCCATCGACCAATATTCATTGATAACGGTAAATATGACTCAAGAATTTTATTTAGCTCAATTTTTCGTGTGGCTCTCGCAATAATTTCAAGAGAAACGCGTAATTATATATACACGTTGAATCAATCCTGTCAACTTGACATTCCCTCGTATTTCGTGACTATCCAAGATTATTCCGAAATGTATACAGTACTACTTTCTACCCTTAAATAAGTTAGTGCAGTGATAAGACGATTCCAACATTATGCAATACAATTTGTTTGGCTTCCACCAAACTGACAGTAGTTCCTAACCTTTGATGGGAAATAAAAAATCATCCAAAGAATATTAGCAGCAAGTACGAAAACAAGACAATCGTGACGATCGCACGTCGACATTTACACGCATGTTGAAAATTTTATTCACGTCAATTCACCACCTGAATTATCGAAATAGGCTGCCAATTTTAAATTCCTCGATGAGCGATCTAACGAATCGGTTTTAATCAAAGACGGAAATTCAGGATGTGAATGAAACGGAGTTTGCTTCAGAAACGAAAAATATTAAAAATACGATAGATTTTTATTCCGGATCAAAGTTTTTAATCTTTCATAAAAAATTGACTTTACGATGAGACAGAAATTTGCGATAATTTGTTCGATAAATAGACAGCGCGTCAATTATATTTCCAAGTGAATTTTATTTTCTTTTCATTTAGAGCTTTAAAATGAAAGACGGCGGACGACTTCTTGAAGTTTTACTGAAAGTCTCAGAGAAAGCCGCCAACATAGCAAGAGCGTGCAGACAGAAAGATGCACTCTTTAAATTGCTCGTCCAAGAAAAACACGGCGATGAAAAAAATCCTCGTTTTATCCAAGATTTCAAGACACTCGCCGACGTTCTCATCCAAGAAACGATAAGGCACGACATCGGAACGGAGGTGAGTTCCATTTCCAAAAAATCCTTCTAAAAAACCCTAAAAACGTAAACAACCGAATTTTTATTATTTCCTACAGAATGTTGTCAACTTTTTTGGAGTTTTCTGAAAAATAAATGAACGATAAACATTTATTTTTATTTTTTGTTCATAAAAACTTTGGAAAAAAGACAAATCTCTGTGCCAACTTTCAATTGTGCTCCGTACAAGTCTTTACCCTGCAAAATGAAAGCCGTGGCAAGAATTTCTTTTATCAAGCTCGTCAGTTATAGAAAATTGAAAAAAAAAGTAAGACTTGAAAATTGCTATCCAGGAAAAAAAGAATCGTCGGTGAACGTTTTTTTTTGTTTTTTTTTGCAAATTGATTAATTAATTGATTAAGATAATTGACAAAAAATGCCATTTTCATTATGGATTCGTCGATCATCATAAATTGTTTTATTCAGAGAAAGACAGTTTCCAGAGTTAGCGAAAATGGTGAGAGGCGAAGAGACAAACGTGTTCAGCAACACTCTGGGAAAGACAGTAATCGTTGAAGTTTGTCCAACGTCCGAGGAAACGACACAATTGCTAGCGCAAGTTCTTGACGACGATGTTGAAATTGCTCAGCTGCTGGCTGCTGAAGTTCACAAGGAAATCACGTTGGAGGAAGTTCCAGTCGCTGCGGAAACAGCGGGAAATTGGGATTTTGATACTGACATCGGCGATTTGGGTATTTGGATCGATCCCATAGGTGAGTTGGAATTTTCGTCTAATTATTCGGCCCATTCATCGCCTCAAGCTCCATATTCATTCGAACTGCAAATTCGTCAGACGTCTCCAATAATTGGAAACCATCGCATCGAATATTCCATGGAAATTTGTTGGCTCACAATCATTTCGAAAAAATAACGCCACAAGTTACATACGTGAAAATGTAAAGAAAAAATTGAATCTTCCTTTTCTTAACGGAGTCATTGGAATTATGAAATATTTCGGGGTGGAAAGCGAAAGCCGGATTTTTATGATTCTATTACGTGGAACTAGCGAATTGAATCGGTGGCGAAGCTTTTTTTTTCGTTTTCTGGAAGTGAGAAACTGAAAACAGAGAAAAAAAGGCCTGGAGTAAATTTTTTTGTTGAGAAAACTTGAAAAAAGATGAAAATTTTGATTAACAATGAATAATTACCAACAAATCGAGTCTCTGAATCATTCACGATGTTGAATTTCTAATTTTGGGAGTCCAACGGAAATATTCGATCCATTCGCAATTGAAAAAAATTTCCCAATCGCTTCAATTTCCTTTGACATTCATTTTTTTATTTGCAAATGATTGGCCTGGGCGGACACAGTATTTGAATTTTTCGTTCCGTTCCCGAAAAGAAAAAACAGAATAAAACAAAGAATTGCGTTGTCGTCGCCTTTTAGGGAAAATTCTGTAAAATGAATTTGAAATTTTAGACTCCACCGCTGATTACATTGCCGGGGAAGAGCTTGTGGATCAAGCGACCGGTTTACATTTAGGAGGTTTGCAATGCGTGACTGTACTTATCGGGGCGTACGTTAAGAGTTCGGGTTTGCCTGCATTGGGCGTGGTGAATCAGCCTTTTTACACATTTCAAGATTCGCAGTGAGTACGAGTTGCCTATGATGCGAATGTTCCTTCCAGCTTGTTTTTCTCTCCAAGCAAAAAATAAACGACCCCGATTAGCTGTCGCAGGGAAAATTGAATGAAGCTGAAGTTCGAAATGTTGGAATCCAAGAGAAAATGAATTTTTTCACCGATGATTTGTTCAATTCAAAAAATCATCGAAAACTTTCGATCTTATGCTGTTTTTGTCGTGAAAATCGATCGTTTTATCGTCGTAATTGTAAGAGTTTTGTTGCATTCCAACGATGTAAACTTCAACGTCATAGAAAGTCGTGAGAATCTTTTACTGAAAAGGCTTGTTTCTTCGGGTGTAGATGGAAAGGACATTGTTATTGGGGCTACATGGGCGGAGACGAAAGAAAAAAGCATTCTTTTACCGTTCCGGACGAACCGAGCGACGTTTTGTTGCTCGGACGCAACGAGGATCCTGCAGTGAAAGCGAAATTTGTGGAGAGTGGATTCAGGACGGTAGAGACACCAGGAGCTGGTTACAAAATCCTGAGTGTAGCGATCGGCCGAGCCAGAGCTTACGCACTCTCAAAAAGCACTACTTTTCGATGGGATACGTGCGCTCCTCATGCTCTGCTCCGATCCCTCGGCGGAGGAATCGTCGATTACTCCAAATTCGCAAGCTCCACAAATTCTGAAGATTGCCAGCTTCGCTATTCCGGCGAAGACACCACTTTCGCGAATCGCGGAGGTCTCATTGCTTATCGCGATCCGGAAACCTTAGAATCCCTGCTGCGAGCTCTCACGCTTGTCTAAACTTCAAGGCTCGGTTGAATCGGGTTTTTGGCGCCTTTTCGTGATAATGATCCTTTCCCAATGATCTTCAAGTCGAATTTTTACTATCGAGTTATTTTGTTTGTCCTGAACCGTCACAATTACGAATTATCCGTCAAAATGGTAAATAACCCGAACAGGCAACAAAGTAGCTTGAAAATCCGAGATTTATGTGAAAGGAAAAGAAACGACAGATTCGGTACATAATTTCAGCCTCAACCCGTGAACCGGCCTTCTTCGCACGTTGCTTAATATTTGATGAAAAAAAAAGAAGAAAAAAAAAATTATTTTCGCTCCAAAAGGACAGTCTGAAGATTGACTCTGAATTTTTTCAGATTTTTCCATCAATGATTGCGGGTGTCAGGGCAAGGTTCACGGAATTGTGGCGCCTGAAAAATGTTGACGGATCGAGGGTTATAATAACGTCAGCCACGAATCTGACGCTCGCGCAGTGCGCGTCTAATTTACCTAGTCTTCAGGTAAAACAGCTGCTTCACACTAATCACATGAGTGTTAAATTTTCATAATATTTTTGGCAAAGTTTGATACAAAAATTAAACGAATTGTCGATATTTTTGTGTACCAGTCCAAAAAATGTCAATACGACATTCGTGAATGTCAAACTTTCGCGGATACTCTCAGGAATTCCATCCGTAATTTTGAGGCAATTTTTAATCGCCACCGCTCATTCTGGTCCTCTGGAAATTCGCAATAAATTTTTGTTTTTTAGAAAAAGTTTTTATTTTTTAATCAAGAAATCAGAATTACTCAAAAATAATGAATGACATTCAGAAAATTTTGATGGAAATACAACGTCGTGCTATTTGAAACTCATTCGACGACATTTTTGTAGGTTTATCGTTGTTGATAATTTTCCAGGTTCGCGAGACAACGAGCATTTTTGTTTTTATTGATTTTTGCACGCGACTCACGACCCAACTTTTGCGACAATTGAACACTCACGTGACTTTTATGGAGCAGGTATTTTACTTTGAAAAACTTCGATCATCTCCGATCGACAATCAACTTAAAAACGGTGTGACCACATAGAAATTATTTTTTAAATCTTTATTCGTTCATCGCGCCTTTTACGCTCGATGCAAATCTTTATCTCGTTGAATATTATGGATCAACATTATTTGCGCATTTTTCGTCCAAGAGCCTCGAAACAAACAGTGTGTGTGATCAATTGTTAGGGCGTAGGTCGTTGGCGTATCCGATCCTCGAATTTTACCAGAAGCTAGAAACATTATTTCTTCCTCATTTTTTTTACCTCTAGTTAAATTTCCGGACCACATTTGCCATGAGAATCACAAAATCCTTTTTGATTCTGCGCAGTCAAATTCGCACTGCATTCCAATGGCTCGGACTCGTTGGCGGTCGCGCTACGCAAATTCCAAACATCTAACGCGCGCGATTAGAAATTTTATCGCACGCTTGCTCATGAATGCTCGATGCGATAAATGACAACTTGGAAATTATTTTGCTACAATATTAGCGACTATTAAAAAGAAATGCGATCAGTAAAAATGCAGTGCGATTACAAAAATACAGTAAAAAAAAACGAAAACCTTAATTTTTTTTTCCTATTTTTTTGTTGAAAAAATACAAAAAAAAAAAGAAAAGGAAACACAATTTTTTTCCAACGTTTTTTAAATACAATAAAAAACGGAAAACTCGACTAAATCAATGTTTTTTTTAAAGAATACTGCAACAGAAAAACGAAGAATTCGATTAAAATGTTTTTTTAATTTTTCTTAAATTCTCACGTGATCATTTTTGGGATGGAAATTTGCGAACGTCTCATTGCGCGACCCGCTGAACCGAAACGAGCGTTAATCATAGCAATAAGTACAATTTTCTTAAATATTTTCTTCTCACGTTCCAATCGATCACTGTCGATTTTTCGAATGACGTTTATAATCGTTGTTTAGTGGAGGACCAAAGTCGACGGAAAACTGTCGAAAGTACTTTAATGTTGTTTAGCCTTTAAGCGAGAAGCTGACGATTCCTAGTTTCGACGGATTTGATTGTTTTTTAATGAAATTTCTATGTTAATCCACCGCCTTGGCCAAAAGCATTGAGCACTCGCAGAGAGTTGGGATGAAAAGTCGAAAAATTCTGCTAGAAAAAAATTTAGCTCAATTTTTTTTTTTTTTTTTCATCCACCAAGCAAACTTAAAAATTCTGGGCGTGGTGACATTTTTTGAATTGTCAAAACAGTGAACTTAATTTTTTGATTCCCAAAATCTTGGAGGAAAGATTTTTAGCTTAAATTTCGGTAAGAGAAAGAAAAACAAAAATGTGGAACGTGAGAGCTTAGAGCTGAAGTTTTTCGGGCCAATATTGATGGTATAAAAAAGTTGGTTGATTACTTTTCGAGATCTCGACACTCGTATTTTTCGAAAGAATCGGATGAACGAGAGGAAAAAGAAAAGAAAAGAAAAGCCCATTCGTTCGTCTCAACGAGCTGCTTTCTACACTGGGTTACGATTATTTTTGACCGAGATATTCAACTTTCTCGTTTGTACGGAAAACTTACAGGGCGCCTGATACTTTTGGCTAAGGTTTTATAGCAACCCTTCGTCGGTAATAATATTTCTCAGACCCTGAATCCGTACTCGGGGGATTTAGAGCTTAGTCTCGTTTCATCGTGTGTGTTACATCGGTTTTCGACCTTTCGGCTACACACCGTGCAAATTTTCCCAGCCAATATTTCTTCCAACTAAATTTTGTGTGAAAAATTATTCCAGGTTTCTCCTTCGACGTTAAACACGTCGATTTAGAAATATTTTCAGGTTTCTCAATCTCACACGTAATAAAGTTAATCCGAACGATTTGCGCGAGTGAATCAAACTTTTGCAAAGCTGCGATCGACATGAGTCGCAGAGTATGAAAATAAAAGAAAATAAAACAGGCTTGCTTTCCAATGCAGCCACTTACGAGTCCAGTAGATTAACCAGTTTTAGGGATGGATGGATTTTGAGGGACGAGAAAGGAGCTGCAATATTTTTTATTCGACGCGGTATCGAAGATCGAAATTTCGTCGATGCCTCAAATCTCACGCTGTCGAAAGATCGAGGAAATATTTTTACAATTTCACTACGTAGTGAAAAAAAAAAACGAAACAATTTCAGAAAGTCGATTTTCTGGCCGGAAACGAGTAGAAAGTTGGACAAAGAACTTTCAATACGTCAATTTTCTTTTGTTTTATCATTAAAACCGCCTTGACAGATTAGATTTTGAGAAAAGCGCGTTGAAAGTTTTTTCTCGTGGTGTCGAAATTGCGGTACTTTTTGACTCAATTGCCAAACACACTCACGTACCGTTGATTCGCGGTCTCTGGATCACGCTAAGCAAATGCTACTCGTTCCAAAAGAGAATAAAATGGAAAAAAAATAAAAATAAAAAAGAACAGACAGAATCGATTGTTCGCAACTAAAAATCAGGGCTCATTGAATAATTGCATGAATATTTTTCTGGTGAATCAGGGTCTAATGAAATGTTTTTAAAAAATGTGCACGGTTGACAAAACTTGGAAAAATTGTTGGTGTACGTTTAAGAGTTTTCTTACCATTTAAGCTCCGGTTCCTGTGACTGGAAAATGCTTCCGTCGTCACTAAACTGTTTTATTACGTTTCTTCATAATCGCGTGATACGTTAATGCCAAAATACTGGGTCCACGAGCCCAATTTTCTGTACATTAATATCTCAAGTACTTTTATTCCAAATATCGATTCGTTTTGTACTCGCGACTCGAAATGTGGGAATTGACATTTCTTTGGTGATTTTCGACGAGTACGAAACGAATGACAATTAAATGTGAATATTGAAGGTTGTGTCGTTGTATAGAATTTTAGTTTCATCGAGAGTTTCCAGAACCAAATAAATTTCAAACTGTTCAAGTTTTTCTCTTCGAAATTTTCTATTTTTCTTATTTATTCATCCCCCAATCACTCGGATTTGTGCTTCCTAAAAAAAAAAAAAGCTGCATCGAGGGCTCACGAATTAAGTTGAAATTCATGAGCAATGAAAAAAATTTAATCACATTTTTGTGCCACGTGGGAAATGAAAGATTGAGAATGAAATCCATTGAGACGGTGTGAGCAAAATGATGAGGTCCCGGAGACTGACGTCAGCGTTATCGACTGTGCTAGGAAATGGAATGATTAACCTTGGACTCTTTTTCATGTGGTCCAATAATCCCTACGTGTTCCGGGGCTATGAGCAGAGATGCGAAGAGAGACAGACAAAAAGTCAGATAATGAAGTCACTGATTCTCCTGAATACGAGCTACAGAGTCGAACAAAAAAATCGTTATTCAGAGATTAATGGTGAAAAGCGTTGGGTCACCACTAGAGACTATGGAACCAGCAAATTTGATCGATGATTGCGACGTGATTGCATTCGATCTACTGATTGATTGATCGATCACTGATCAATCGAATTGAATGAAAAGTCTTGGCAATGAGCTTGAAAAAATTCGCTCGGAAAAGAATTATTTATAAATAAATGAAAGAGAAGCTGTGAACTTTTGTCACGTGCGAATGTTGGTGTCGACCAAACCAAAACATTATCCAAACCACAACCTCATTCTTCCTTTTCAAACCCATTTTGATACACGAGCTTCATTCCAGCAAAAAATTTATCAGAATCTGCTCCGTGGTCAGAAAAATATTGAGAGCGTCGTCAGTTCGTGACGCGAAATTTCGTCCCTTTTTGGCTCGTCAGCAGTCGCGTTATGAAATTCTTCCACACGGTGCATGCTTTGAGATTTCCAAACTTTTTCGTGCGGAAAAAGGAGTGAGAAAATAATCATTTTTTTTTCGTTTTCGATTTTTTTACATGACATTCGGTTTTGGAGGCAAATATCGTTGTATTTTCATTTTTAGACAAAAAATCTATCGACAAATTGCAGAAGTTGATAATTAATCATTCTTTTTTCTCACACTTTGATAAAAACGACCGAGCCTTTGAGATTCTCCAATTCCCCTCTACAACATAAGAGTGGAAAAAAATGGAATTTTTCTGTCGTTGATTGAATTTTTTCAATTTACATTTCGATTCAGAAAAAAAAACAAAATTATAAATTGAATGATTCGATTATTAGAAAAAATTCGGCTCCACTTGGAAAATCTGTGAAAAAACAAAACTAATAAAATCTTTTCCTTTAAACTCAATCATCAGTTCACTCAGTCAATCATTGAGTGATGGAAATAATAAAATTTTGCAATCAACTCGGAGAATATTTGTTTCAACAAATATTTACTTGTTTATCGAGATAAAATTCCTATTGAAGTTTCAACGAGTATCCAGGAGTCTCGATAGGTTTCATTGGTATAAATACGAATAACGTTCGAGCCGCGTCGGTTTTATCATGAGGCTCTAAAAGCTCGTGAAATGATCGTAAAAAATTGGAAAGCTCTTTTGATTATTCTACAAATATTTTATTACCATGTTTTCATTGGACATTGCAGAGTTGAACGAATTCGCCTTCGCGTACATATAACACGCATCAACATTCACGCGAATGCACAAACAAAAATTGCAAGAAGTTTATACAACACGTATGTGAAAATAAATATGTACACGTGGATTTTACAGTCTTGAATGACGCGGTTCGTTCATCTATTTACGAACTTTGTAATTGCGCGGCGAATATAGAGACAGCGTAAAAAAGTCTAGGTCGCGATAAGCACAATTAACGATGGGCTCGGGAAACTTCACAAGCTGATTTTCTCAACAATTTCTAGGCTTGGAAATGCATGTTTTACTTCACAAGATTTTCGAACATTTCATCGCCACGTGTTTTTTTTTTTTTTTTTTAAATTTNGTGGGAATAAAGTTTTATTATACGATTCGATATTGAGTCGTAGAACAAATTATGATCATTTATATGTTTGATTTTATCGCTGTACATAAAATAATCGTCGTATAAAAAATATATGTAGACAATTTGGAGAACGAAGTCAAAGGAGCCCTTTTATCGTCGACAACATGCACGAGTGTGGTGACACATAAATATAATGCTTACAGGCAGACTAGAAAAAAAAACAAAAACAAAAATGCAATATTTTGCTTTTGCAATATGCACCAATTTTCCGAAAATAATTTATTTATTCCATTGTCAGTCATTTGAGGTAAATTAGTGGCTGCACGATCGTCGGGAAAATGACAAATTTCCAAAATTTTCTCACGACGAGAATTTCATTGGGAAATTTGTCATTAAAAACAGAGGAAATTTCTTTCAAAAATGAAATTCCGACACTGACGAAAGATGCCACGTACTTACGAAATACATTTGAAAAATCTAAAGAAGCGGATTTGGATTTTCTATCCCATTGCCGATTGGAAGGGAAACAAAATCAAATCAAATTACAAATCAAATTACAAGGGAAACAAAATCAAACAAAAATTACTTTCGAAATTTTCGTCAATTTATTTTGCACTTATGGGGGTTCAGTAAGTCTGACAATTGACCTCAATTCAATGTGTTTGTTTATTATTTGTTCCACCTATTCGTTATCATTTATTCCTCAAGGTCATTAATCGACATTTTAATTCCGTGTCAACGCGACGAAGATTTCAATAAATAACTTTTTTTTTGTCGTACTTCGGGAATAACATTTCCGCAGATGTGCTTTTTTCTACTCAAGGGCTCACCTGCACCTCAGAGTGCTGAATAATTGGTAATTTCCCATTAAAAAAAAAAATTAAAATAATTGAATGAAAAAACAGAAGTAGTTTTTGAATTTTCGTAAAATTTTGCGCACCATAATAATTCTCCACAAAAGCGAAAAGAATTATTTGAAAAAATCATTGGAGATTTCGACTTTTGACAATGGGAGCAAATTACTATAAAAAAAAGAAAAAGAAAGTTGTCATTGACATTTGGAGAATTTTTTTTTTCGGAAATTACGTTCGAAGGCAATTATATACAATACGATCGTGCAAATTCAATTTTTTGATTTGTCTGCGTGTATGGTGAGCCATAAAAATACTTACTTCATAAACTATAGACGTGAGAGAGCTTTTTTTTTCCACACGGGAGTTAAAAAAAACTACACAATTTCGTAATTATTTATTTATACATATACAAATCACAAGTCTTTTTAAATATTCACAGTAAATAATTCAAATTTTCTACCAACCATCTGAATCGATATTGGAATAATCGTCATGAAAAAAAAAATGATTTTCGATTCCTTCATTCTTGAATCTTGGTTTCAAATCCAACTCAGACTCCATTATCTAAAGTATAAAACTTTTATCTTTGGTGACCACATTACATTTGGCAATGGCGGACTAGAAAGTTGTTGCATAAAAATATCAAAATAAAAAATTATTTTTTAAAATCCGAAGAAACTCTTCATTTGCATCGTTTACGAAACACATTTTGTCTTGTTGTTAAATCTGTACAATGACTCGAAGGGCAAGCCCTTTTTTTCAACGAACATTAATATTTGTGAGTATTTTTTTGACTAAACAGACATTTTGAGAAATGATCTTTCCCTTCGGCGTTGACGAATCACGCATTTTTTCATTGGGCTTACATTTGTTCTTCCGTCTGACACTCGAGACGTATGAAATGGCGTTCCAACGGGCGTTGGACAGTGCGAATCGTTTCCGTGTTACGGAAACTCGCGCTTCTCACTGGCACACCGTGACTTCCGTTAGTTTTTTTTCGTACGCTCACGTAGGTCGTGCACGTGTTGATACGTCGCAAAACCGAATGATTTCCAGCTTCGAAGCCTAAAATTTAAATATAAACGCGGCTCAGTCAATAAAATTCGAATAAAATTCCAAACGAATGAGACATTCGATATTTTTTTATTAAAAAATGCGGCAACAATGTCAGCGATTTTTACACTTTGCCGGTGATCCGATTCAAGGAACTGACAAATTATAATTCACTCAACAAAAAAAAAAAAAACAGTTAATTTAATTGATTAATTTCAAGCCTCAAAATCTTTCGCAACGATTGATCGTATTTGGATGCGGAACTCACCTGTTAATGCGATTCCGGCCATACTCGTGTTATAAGTGCCTTGTCTTCGGTCAGGAAAGAGTTTTCGAATGCAGGGCAGCCTCGAGAGTGCTGCGATGAAGCCAGATCGAAAACGCGCATTCATCCAACAATATATTACAGGATTGTAGCAAGAGTGAGACATTGCTAGCCAGTGGAGAGCAGTCCATGCGAATGGCAAGCCCTTCCAATTGTTCACCATCTCATTATTGTTGTCCAACACCAACTGAAACGACACGAAATATCGAATCGAATTCGTTTGCGCGATTATCGTAAATACTCTAAGTTTTTTCGCTCCTGCTTCAATGCTTCGGATCGTGTAATTTAAATATTTTCTGGCATGTATCATGTTATTTGCGCGTATACGATTCCATCGAATCCGTTACACATCGGCAATTAACGGAGTTTGATCGATAACGGAGTTTAACTCGCCAACTCGCCTCGCTCCATAGAGATCGCTCTGGAATTTAACGTGTCAAATAATGTTCGTAATTGCTTCATCAAAATTTAATTGCTATTTCTGATGAGGGCTCCGTCAAAATACTAATTCAAAGTTCTTCATCTACTTTCAATTCTAATTACAGCAATATTTTTAGTCACTTAAAAACTATCGTGGATTATTTCATGTTGGTTTCAATTACTCGATGTAAGAATCGCTATTTTCGATATTCTGCTTTGCAATCGTTCACTGGGCAGAAAGGATTTGAAAATAAACGTCAAACTCAATGATTGGTTCTGGAAACCACAATTTTTTTCAAAAATTTGCTCAATCGTGTGAATTAGAAAAAATTTCAATGTTTTTCGAAGCGCCCACGATCAGCAATTTTTTTTTATTTTGTACGAAAAAATTTGAACTGGAATTCCCAATGTTTTTGGAAGTTTAAAAAACTCTTACTCGATAAAAACTTGATTAAAAATAAATTTAATAGATTCCCAAAAAAAAATTGATTGAACTTAATTTCGTGGAATTGAATTTAAAAAATAAAATAATTTTAACAAAGTTATTAAAATAAACGTCGGAGAAAAAAATTCCAAACAACGGGCGAAATCGGAGTCTCTATTTCTGTCGAAACTCGAAAAAGGTCATCGAGATGGCCATTGAGCAATCTCTCAATTCCATAAAGCGGATTGAATTTTTATTAGCCCACAAATAATTCCGTCAATCAAATGCAAACACATCGATGGAAAATAGTCAAAACGGCCGAGCACGAGGCGAAACAGCTGCCTGAATATAAAAGGTTCATGGCACAATTCCGATTTTTCGTTCAACTGGAATTTCAACTGGAAGCCAAAACATTTCTGTGGGGTCAACTGCTCAATGCCTTTTATTTGTTTTCCTAATCAATAAACTATTAATGTTTGTGGTGAGTATTCCCGCTCGGAGTGTAGAAACACATCGAATTAATCATCGACACCAGCTCCATATTTTTCCTCTCAATTATTGTTCCACGTTATATCCTTCCAGGGAAATAATTAATTAGATCTCCTGCGAAATAATTAATTGAATCTCTTTGTCATTTTGATTAATCTGATTGATGCAACAAAAATGTCTCGTTCATCATTCGTACAGCCACCATGGAAAATGTAATGTATTTTTTATGTGCCAGATAACTAACAATGAAACTAAATAATGTTGTGATTAATGGTTTCCAAAGAACGCTGTGGTTCTCTAAAATTGTTATTGTGTTCTGCTTCGAAATCACAATAAAGTCGATTTGGCTGTTTGCCAGCAGTTTTTACTTCTGCATTCTCTCTTTATCATTTCTCTCATCCTCCAGCCTCGTTTTTTTAAGCAAGAAAATATGGCAGTAAAATAAAACGCTTTCAATCCTATTAGCCATCACCGTAGGCGTGTGGTTGAGTCAACAAGAATAAACGAATTCGTATAAACGAGTGACGTTGGTGGGATCAAACAGAATCCAACTTTATTTTCGTTCGATTAATTTTAGTTTTTTCAGGTTATCGGACAGACTGTTTCGGCTTTCATCCAGACTTTTATTGTTTTGGTGATTCAAGATACCTGAAGGAAAAGCCTAGTCGAATCAATAAATATATAATGAATATTCTCCATTCAGATTCGTTCCAAATTTAACTCTCAAGGGTCGCGTCACGTGGACTTGAAACATTATTGAGCTTAATATATAATGAATGCTCGATATAATAATTTAGGACTTGAGACGAATCATGCTACACTATTCGTGGCAACCTAATCCCTTGAAACTAAAAATCCGAAACCAGTAAAAAGCAAAATGCGATATTTTGAAAAATAAAAAAATAAAACTGCAAATTTTTCCAAACTCTAGCGTCGTATAGAGAAATGACTTTCGTGATGATAACAAATAAAACGAAAACTTTAATGCAATTTGAAATTTTTAAGGCAGTTTCGTTTTGATCGAAAGTGGAAAAAAAGGTCAGACAGTTCAATTGCTATCTAGTTGAGATGAAAATTAAGCGCAGTCACGATGAATTCATATCGCAGCCCCAACTGATACATTTTTGTGCATGGTTTTTACAGAATCGGCCAGAATTTTTCGGCCCATTTTTTTTGTGAATGAAAAAACGTAACAATTGCAACATGTAGACTTTTTCGCATTTTCCATCCTTTCTGTCTATCGTTCAATTAGGGGAAAGAAATCTTTCCTCATGAAGACCGACGTCATACACACTAGTCGCGTTATAAACCGATTTTTTTCGGTTTATCGAGTCTTTATATTGAATTAATTAATATCCTGGGAATAAATATCGCATGAGCATTATTCCTGCCGCGGAGACTTCGCGAAACTTTATGAAAATACTGATTCAATCGGGAATCAGGGGTACAATGGAAAATGAGAAGCAAAACAGCTGAGGGTCTTAGTTCGAATTAGGTTATCGGCAACTTTATAAAGCCGTTACCTCCGTTTGAGTGCCTTTCTCTGTCAATCGTTGCAACTTTGATACGTGCTGGTAATCCAAAGGAAAATCCCCATTAAGGACGTAAAAAATTCATCGTTTTCTTGCCCCTAAAGAGCATTGCGTCGTGCTTCTCAAATACTGCATCAGGGAAAGTGATAAATAATCTTCTTGTTCGTGAGAAACGTTCAACTCGAAAAACAAAAATCTCGAATTTCAAAAAAAAAAAAAAAAACTTTTCGTGCGTTGTGTTTCTGATTCTATTTTCCATTTTGAATAAGTTTTCACACGCAAATTTTAAATCCTCGTTGGTCGTCAAAATCAAAATAAATCTTCGATATTCCTTCAATCCTTTTT
>JBAJMU010000001.1:27041598-27065574 GCA_037952995.1 Hyposoter didymator | reverse complement strand
CGAGGGGCTATTCACTGTTTCGTGAGGTGCCAAAGTGATTTCCGACTGAAGTCGATTTCACATGATTTATGTGATTTCAAGAATGATTCTAAATATTTCTCAGACTATATGAATTCATAGAATTTCATTTGATTTCGAGTGATTTCGTTCGATTTCAACAGTGAGTTTCGAATGATTTCTGAAATCACTGCAATCAAAGAAAAACCCCGAAAAGGGTTTAATTCATTGTTTTTTCAATAGCTTATTATCAAAATTACCGCGAGGACCTGGTAAACAATACTACGAAAAAGCACAACAAAATTTCTTTGTCTCGAGCGAGATTTCCAGCGATTTCCAGAGTCAAGTGATTTCATGCTGATTTCGAACGACTCAAAGTGATTTCAAGCTGATTTCAGGGGATTTCAACCACGGTCAGATAATATCGATTTAATGACATTCTTCGGGATTTCAAGCGATTTCTCACAATTTTGCATTCGATTTCAAAGCGAGGTGCTCCACTGATTTCACAAGTGAATAGCCCCTCGGGGGTCTCTGTGACCCAGCGATATAACTTTTCCATTAGATTATTTCCTCATATTCACGAATAAAAATTCATCAATTGCAACTGAGAGCTTTCCAGATAAAAACATTGGGTAAAAATTATTTTTTTTTTGCGTGACTTTTAGACGCAGCGATATACACTTTTGAGTCTTCGTACAGAATTTATTTCCTATTCTGTCTACCAATCGCGAAGCAGTGATATTGAGCTCCGAGCAATCCGATTCCTCGATATTGATTTCCTTCCACTCCGTCTCATTGAATCAAACTCGTTCAATCAAAATGGATACTTCGTTCATGGGTGACGAAACGCTTGGATTATTCATGCCAGGCTGCATTTCATTGGATCTTGATGTTTAACTCAACGAGAAGTTTTCGTGCCAAAGAACTTGGAATCATAATTTGTTTATTCGAAAAGTTGAACGACAAAAAAATATTTGTAATATAAAATTTTGTTTTTACGTTATTACAATTTAAGAAATTTATCATTTTCGTGAACTAACGCTACTGTCCGAACCGTTTTCCAAATTTGCAGATGAATTCAAAGTCTTAAGGGAAAAAATCATCGAGATTGATCGGCAAATGGAATTGAAAAAACGTTATCCGGTAAAACTATCGATGAGTAACTCTATCGAAGTAACTCTACGATCTAACATGGTTGAGTATTTACTGGGCTAGTCTTTTTGACGTCGTCGGAAGGGAAACTTATCATGCACAATAATTTGCATAATACATCAAGCCTCAGATACTAAGAAAACGTACACACGAGTGAGGCAAAGCTCTAGGGACGTTTGCATTCATTTTCAAAAGTCCAAAGGAAGTCCTGCCCGTCCTGCCACAATGTTACAGTATAGAGTTCCCTTGAAGATACGATCAAAGGTTACGAATAACCTTATTTCGTCGAAATAATCGAATTCCAAGGGAGCAAGAAACATTAAATTAAAATCCTTCGATTGTTCTGAGGGAATTGTTAAAGTTAGAAAAAAGTGGTAGTGACTAGAATTTATTGGGAGCTTTTGGCATGATTCAAATTCATGGAGTTCATTGCTGGACATGAAGGGGCCGAAATGTCGAAAAAGTTAGTTCGTACTGACCGTGAGAACGTTGAACGGCAGCCAACAGACGGAAAAGACGATCACTACCGTCATCATCATCTTGATCATCTGAAATGGAAAAAAAATAAAACGTTTTGGTCAATTTTGAGCTGTTTTTTTTTGTTCTTTTTTCTGCAAATAAAACAAGGGAAACTTTTGCCGCATTCTGTCAGAGACAAAGCAGACGATTCGCATTTTGTTATTTAGTTTTTAAAAATTCGTTTCTGTTCATTATGCATCCGGAATTTTGCCAGAAGGTTTAATAATCGTAAACGAATTAAGTTGGCGCATCCTATCTGGCGAAGAAAATGTCAAAATGTTGCTTAGGCTCACGAACGCCCACGTAATATCGCTGTCAAACTTGGTGCGGTCAGAACGTTGTAATTGAATGGGCGGTTCCGTTTCGAGTCAGGACAGAACTCACCACCGAGTTTTGTCATTTTCCTGTGCCATGCAATCCAATCATGATTACTGGCTTTTCAGTTCGCACTGTTCGTTCCTTTCCATGTCGTTGTCAATGCTAACGACGCTTTGCTCGGATAAATCCGAGGACCGACCATTTTCTCTGTTCCCACTAATAAAACGCCAATCTCAATCTCAACTTTTCATCCCCGTTCGAAATTCTCGTTTCTATTCTGTCCCGTGAAAAGTGCCTCAAGGTTCGGCCGCTTGTACGAAAAGCAACAAAAAAAAAGTCGCCTTTTTTCCCATTTCGCATCGTCTCGTGTCTCAGTTGCTTAGTGCTCGAGAAAATAAATAAGCCAACATCGGTGGATTATACTTGAAGGCTAAATAAAACTCCGGGTCCCACGGACCCGTTGTTTGGACGAGAAAATTTTCATTCGTGAATTTTCCACTTTTTAGGGGTTTTTTTTTCGGTTGAAATACTCTCCCAATTAGTTGGCCCATCGAACATCGACGAAATGTGAGAAAATTCTCACGGAATGAGACAGACTCATGGCAGACCTTGAGGGCAGAAAAAAGGATGCAAGGATCCTCGTTGTTTTGCGCCTCGAGGACGTGAAATAAATCTCTGTCAGGTGGAAATTCCACTAAGCTTCTCGCTGGAATTTCGAGTATTGAATGATGTATTCGTCGGGATTCAGATTACGTTTCCACTCCTTTTACTGCTCCGGTGGATATTGCATGGCATCCGGAACCAGAGCACTGACGTTCGGAAAACGGCCACCCGTACGGAAAAAATATACATACAGGCAAAATAAATAGGCGTCTCATTTATGAGACATATATATGTGACATCTGTTTATTTTGCCCGTGTATATGTCGCATACATATTTTTTCCGTATGGGCAGAAATTCAAGCGGTTGTCCATACGATCGAAACCGAATCTGGCAAACGTTCACGAACCGTCGAAATTCCTCAACTGCTTCCAGCAGATATAGTAACATGCGTCACGGAAAGAACTCAATTTGCATGGTCACCAGCGAAGCGATACGAGGATCAGAAAAACTTTCAACGGATTTTTTGCGACGGAAAATATTGTGATCCTCAAACATTTATTGCTTTGTGGAAAAAATTTAGAGCGAATAGAGCGATTTGCTCCCTTTGGGTATCGTTGCCACATCGGAGTAGGAGCAGTAGCAAGATTATGATACTGGCGTTTGCATCCGTTGGAAAACAACGAAAAATTCATTATTTATTCATCATTTTAATAATTGATGCACATTTTCCAATTTTTTTTCGTAAATTCAGTTTTCGAATTGCAAAGAAGGATGTCCCACTAGTTTTGACAAATTCTGTATGAAAATTACGAGCTCCGCTTAAAAAAAAATGAGTTTTCGTTGCATTCTAACGATGCGAACTTCAAGCTGGTGTAAAATTTTATATTTGAGAAGGTAAGTGGCTAACTCGTCGAGATTACGATCAAATCTGAGTTGCGAAACATTTTCCAAGCACGAAAGGTGCTGCTTCAAATTTATAAACTTTTTTTTTCTTTTTACCTGTTTCCCTGCGATTATTTGGTATTTACAGCAAAAAAAGCTGTGGCCATAAAACTGTAAAAACTGCGTATGGAATGTGGCATCAAAACGTGATGTGTTAANCAAGCTGGTGTAAAATTTTATATTTGAGAAGGTAAGTGGCTAACTCGTCGAGATTACGATCAAATCTGAGTTGCGAAACATTTTCCAAGCACGAAAGGTGCTGCTTCAAATTTATAAACTTTTTTTTTTTTTTTAACTGTTTCCCTGCGATTATTTGGTATTTACAGCAAAAAAATCTGTGGCCATAAAACTGTAAAAACTGCGTATGGAATATGGCATCAAAACGCGATGTGTTAAAATTTCATTTCGAGCCCCACAGTTTTCCAAAGGATCGAGGAATGTCAATGCGTCGATTCTTTTCGAATGCGTCATCCTCTTTAAAGCTCCATTCACAGGAGCTTCGCGTTTCATAATTCTGCAGGTTCCTCTTTACTTTCGTATTCTTCCTTTACGAATAAGTAATAAGTTTTTTTCTCCCAGTTAACTTTGTTTCCGGCTACAAGTTTGGAAAATGATCCTTTAATCGTGAGGGAGCAATTCTGAGTTCTTAATAGCTAATTATCGTCCGGGAAAATGCAATGGGAATGGGAACGAGAAAAAGAATTTCTGAGACTGCACCGAGTTTTCTACCACCCGAGAGAATCGATGGGAGTTTTCTTATATTGCAACAATCTGAGGGTCGCGAACTTTAGCGACTTTAAAATCAAGTGAGATCGTGTCATTCCGTGGGAAAAGTTTGGAGAAGCACCGAAGAATATACGGGATGGAAAAGGAGGACGAATAAGACGCGAGGAATGAAGAAAAACGTTGGGCAACGTTTCAAAGCTTCGAGGACTCAAAGCAAACGGCAGAACCATTTCACACAGTGCGGACTAAATCTCTGCGAGATTCCTGTCAGAATATTCCGCTTTGTGTGTGAAAGTACGAATGTTCGTCACATCGTCAGACGATCTTGTTGAATGTTCGGTCCTGCGATCTTCACGAATATTTCGCCAGAAAATCCTGGAGTCCCTGTATAACCTTCAACGTTCCCGACGTTTCCGCATTGAATCGTTTACCTTTTCTCGTCCTTTTCCATTCGTTTATGGATCATTCCATTATACTTTCTTTTCTTTGGATTTCCTCGCTAACAAACGTCCTCGTTCTTTCGTATTCATGGCCAAAGACCTTTTTTTTTCAAAGCAAATCTATCGAAGATCAATTTTTCGTGAACCGCTTCCAAGGGCTTTTTGGCTTTCGTCCTCGTGGCCTGAATTCGTTTAAAAAGAAACAATCTTCGTGAGCTTTTCCTCTCACAATCCCATCACATCTTGACCAAAAAAGGAATGAAAATATAAAAAATACATTATCCAAATAAGGAAAAAAATTGTATCGTCCTATGAAAGGAACGCTCTACGATGTGAAATTCTCCAGCATACGGGCCTACGATCATTCAGCACTTATCGACAACCCAATCGATAACAAATTGAACACTTTTCGAAAGATAATCCCCATCATCCTCGCACCCATCTATTCCACTTTTTTTTAACTTCGTTTCGACGCTAAACCACTTTACTCAATTGGCTCAAACGCCCACGTTCGATCGAGAGGAACAAAATGCTGTCACGTGGCACATAGTGCACTTGCAGCTCAACATTTGTAAATATTCCGATGTGTTTTCGATCTTGCTGCCACCGGAGCACTCTTTCTTTTCAAGTGATACGATCGAGCGAAACAGGACGGATTATTGGATTGGAAAATTTTCGAACGTAGTCGACAAGAATAACAATAACAAATATACGTGACTTTTTTTTGGGCGGAGATGATTTTCGAGTGGAATTTCATTGAATCTTTTTGATTGGATCAAAATAAAATCGTTAGGTGTGAAATCTTTTATGACAAAAAAATGTCGTATTTCCGTTGTGCAACAATTTTTATCTCCACGCGTTGATGTTGGGAGCAATTTATCGTGATAGCGTTTTTTTCTTTCGATTATTTTATCTCCACAGATCATCGTTTTTCCAAGACTGTGAAGTATTTTTTAAAAATATTCTCATTGCTCACCGTTCGTCCGTTTGTTATTCATGAGATGAAAAATACGCGAATAAATTTATGCAAGATCGAGAAAAAGGTACAGCGGCATATTGAGGAAGGAAAATATTGCGATAAAAATAAGGAGCATAATAAACATCGACGTCGGATCTGGCGTCGAACTATTTTATGTTATATTTTGATTTTTCAATATTCTTGCGTTCACCCTCGGGGCCTTTCGTTTCATTTCCAACCTTTCTCGTCGCCCACATCGTTCAAGGTTCACTAACTTCCTGTTCCTGTTCCTGTGAGACCTTCAGTCCTGCTCTCAGCCATTTACTTTTTAATCCACTACTGTGTCATTTGGACGAGGGCCAACGGAAACTTCGAAAGACTCTACCGACACAGGCAAGTATATATTTTTTTTTTTCATCGAGCTTCAGATCCCTTCAACGATCAGAAACTCAGAAAAAGTCCCTGCTATGTGCAACGATCGATGCACAGGCTGATCCTGACGATGCATTCGCCGTTCTCGATTCTCTTGTATTTTTGCCTGTTTTTTTTTGTTGTCTAGTGTGGACTGAGCTGCCAGCACAAATTGCGATAACGATGTTTATAAAACAACTAACGACGTCACAATTTTTATTATTGTTCATTCTCCGCCACAGAATCCAAATTTTCATACTCCATAAACTGTTGGGAAATTCCTGTACATTCAGAAATTCACAGCGTCGATTATACAGCATTTTACTAGAACGATGTCAGGCCCTGATCAGGTGAAAGTAAATTATTCCTGGCGATGTAATTTTCGTTAGTATGTTGAGATTCATGTGCCTGCTCCGGTCCATTCAGGCGCACGGCGAGATAATTGGCGATAGGTACTTTACGGATATCGAATTTATTGGAGTATGACGAGGCTATATCCTGATGGGGCTCTATTGAGGTCCGGATTGGAATGAGCAGAGAAGAAATTTATGCAAAAATTTTGACGTTCACTTGATACGATTCGCTCAGGAACAGATTTGGATGCCTGGAGATAAAATATGTTGAAGCTAGAGGAAAGTTTGTCGAATTACGACTAAAATGGAACCGCAAGAACGGTCCAGAGATTAAATGGGTTGAAGCATGGCAAAGTTTAATTCCTGCAACAGCTCGAATGAACCTCAGGAGGATGTTTTTACCAGAATTAGAAGTGTAAACTGCTCTACAGTCCTGGTCACGTTCTGAGATAATCTGAACCTGGATTGGATGCTGCTGGAACCTGATTAGGTTCTGATCTCGTCCTGGACGAGTTCCGATGTAAAATCTTGGCCAACACATCGACTGGATTCGTTACAGAGCTTCCAGCTCATTTCTTTGAATTTCAACCAACGAATTTCTTCAGGGGAATGAGAAAAAAAACTTACAAGATCCATTGGTATCATGACTCGGTGCGTTCCATCAATTCTACGAGGATTTCGTGGGATTTGGCAAACGAGATCCAACCAGAATATAAAGTCGTTTTATTTCTTCACGAAGATGAAAAAAATCGAAAGGTAAAAGTGCTTTCCTCTCCTTGAATTTTCTCCCAATAAATTACAAGCTCGCGATGTTTGTACGCGGACGAAAAAAAAAATCCCTACAGCCAATCGCGACACAAATTTCTATGGTTCATCTTGCATGTTTTTTGCTTTTCTGTCTCGCATCTTATTCCAGTGTTAGAAACGTGACTGCGATGAGCGAGCAACTCCTTTTAAATGAGTCGAGACAAAGATTATAAACAGATGGTGGAGTTTATTCATACCCTCGAGGGTGTTTATTTCAACAGCTTCGAAACAATTTGTAAGCAGAATTCAATTGTCGAATATAAAGTTAAATGAGTTTTTTTCTTTCACATTGTTCACTCGTAGGCTCATATATTCTTGATTCTTTTCTCGCCGGCGCGAAGCAAGTATATTTTCGACGGTGTCTACAGGCCCATAAATACATCGAAAACGAAACCAACGAACAACACTGTGGAATTTCATGCCAACACGATATTCTTCGCTTTATTTCGTACGTGGGATCGTACAATGTCGTGGTGGATGTTCGCAACTAAAAATATAAATATACGAGAAGGTATAAAAGAAATTTATATATAAACCTTCGATATTTTCCACTTGGCCAAGATTTTCAGTGAAAGTCGTCCAGGACCAAGGGAAGGAAAAATGTGCTAAAAAAAAGAAAAAACAAGAAAAATAAATAAACGAAAAATATGGAGAAAAGCGTAGGTGAGTCGAGACGATAATGAAGAAAAAAAAATGGCAGACAGGTTCGCGTGTGAAATAAATATCGTCTCATTGCCTCGTAATTCGTGGCTGTTGTGAAAGTGACCAAGAGGGGAATCTAAGGTTCGGTAACTGCTCCTTTGTCAGCGCAAAATGTACGTATACAAACCCCCTTCAACAATAACCGAATCTTTGGGATAAGCAGAACCCTAACCCATGCGCACCCTCTGCCCATAACACAAACCACCATAAACTTCTTTACTGGAGATCCAGCCTAGGCTCTCATCCTATTTATTTTTTCTCCACGTTCTCGCGAGTTAAAATAATCGAAAAACACAAACTTTGCACGAAAACAAAATGCTGTACAACAATCTCAAGTCTTCACCATTACGATTCATTAATTTTTGGCTAATCAACAAACAAATTTCAATTTTCTACAATAATCGAGAAAACTTTTTATAAAACCGGAAATGCAAGAAAAATATTCTCCCCTCAAAATTCGGCATAATCGCGTTCATGTCGAATAATCCTTCGCTCTTTGCAATAAACTTTTTCGGAGCATTTGGAATAATTTTTTCAGAGTATTTCTTCATGGTCGTTTGTAAAATTTATGTAACTCGATTGACCTTCAGTACAGAAGGATTTTACAAGGGACAAGCATTTTGGATGATTCTCGATAGATCTCGAACATCAAGGCAGCTCTCCTCGTCTCCAAACTTGAAAATCGTCAACTTTTTTACAAAAAATCAAATTGCCACAAGGTCTAGGCCGCCGGACTATCTGCCTCGAACGATATCGATAATAGTTTACGATCTCTCTTCTATCTACGTTGCACTCTTTCTAAGATGACTGGTTGTTTGTCATCTTCAATTTTTCCCCCATATCTCTTCTCCGAAGGAGGAAAATTCAGTGTTTTGCTGGTTTTTTTAATCTAATGCCGTGAATTTCGATTTTTATCACTTATGTCAACTTCCAAGAAATATTTCTAACGGTTTAGCGATCGTACGTTGATAATACCCCATCGATTATTTATCCAACGCAATTGGGAATTCGCCACAAACACGAAAAAACAAAAAACAAAAACGTTTTCTAATGAAAAATATAAAAAATATAAAAATCCGTGCGATCGGGAGTCGAGAGCGGCGGCAACGCTCGCGGACCCTTGCCCATTCCCAAAATCTCCGAGTAGATAGAGCGACAAAGGGCCAGCCAGCTAATCTGCGCTTCGCACTTGCGGGAACACGACGATCTCGAACCCGATTTGTATCGGAATTCAATGTTATCAAACGTAATATGAAGGAGAATATTGCCGGAGATTATATAAGGGAAGCAGAGAGATCTGCAAAGCGAATGTTCCGACCGCTGTCTCTTGGAACATTTGTCAGTCCAGTTCAAACGGAAATAAATTTCGTCAAAACAAGTAGGTTCGTTTTACTTTTATTTCATCTCATTTTCCCCGCTCTCTGTTACTTTGGCTACTCGATTTTGCAAGGGAAGGTCGTAGCGGTTAATTTTCATTCGCAGTTTTCGAATTTTTTTCATGCACTTTTTGCACCATTTTTTTACAGTGCTGCATATCAAGAGAAACTCTTGCACAGGTGATTTATTTGCACTCTGAATACTTATTAGTGACATTGTACATTTGACGTTTTACAATTCAATTTTTTCGTATAGTTCGAAATAAACATTTATGAACGTTCGAAATGATAATTTAACGTCGAAACTATTATTTTGTAACGAGATGCACAGGAAACCGAATAATTTACAGTTTTCAAGTGAATATTTTAGTTAAATTTCAGTCATTTTTATATCTTGATTTGTTATTCAGATTCCAGTGATTTTTGAATGTTAACCACGAATTTTTGTTTGGGTTTGTTATCTCGTGTATTTATCAACAAAAGTATTAGCATATCAGTTTCTTGATTTATCGCATTTATTTAAATTTTATATTTCTTTTTATAAATTTAGTTTTAGAAAGAATAAATTATTTTGTCGAAAAAAGACGAAATTCGGATTTTCTTGCTCGAGGCTAAATACTCTTCGTGTGCTTTACAACCTCGTAGTCAAGTTGGAGTGCTCGTCCATACATACAGGTCGTTCGGTTGACATACATGAGGGAATGGTATAAAATTTCGAGTATCCAGATTGAAGCAACAACCTCCGACCTTTAGCTTACTCAATCATCATTTTTTTAATTGAAAAAAAAAAAATAGCAAGATTCGGCGTAACGTGCAAGTTGACGAAGTAGAGGTGTAAGAATTTTTTACCAAATGTTCAATCGATGTTTACCGAGGGATCAATTTCGTGGACGCGTGATGAATTTTGAAAAAAATGAAAAATAGAAAAAGTAACGAAACTTCGGGATAACCGTTGAAGAAAATGATTTTATTAAAATGCGTTTGCCATGTGCTTCGAGCTTTTAGGAGATCGTGTTGTCAAAGTTGAAGGAAAAACTCGAGGCGATTGAAAGAAATTATTTTGGAAAACTTGATGAGTGAGTTGCAAATTTCCTGAAACGCTGGCAGCGCAAACCGTTAAAGTTCAACTCTGATATATAAGTAATCAGTTTCATTAAAGATCGTAATATTTTACCTAATTATTTAATGATCGGAATTTTTATCAACGATTTATGAATTTTGTCAATTTTTTACTTAAAACTCATCTCGGTCATTCTGCCCTTTATCAATTAACAAATTAGACACAAAAGCGGTTGAGGATTTCATGAAAGTGTCTCCAAAGTCTCGCCTCTTCTGGTAAAATCAATTTCTCGAGATTGAGCCATTACTCGAGGTCACGCACTGTTTCTCATAAGCCCCACGAATACCAGGACTTATTCAGGGATCAAGAAGGAAAGCATCATTTTATTGCTACGGAGGGACATCGAGTTACGGAAATTTTCTCATGAAATATCGATTAACTAAGACTTTTATAAAGCTACATCGTTAATAGCTCCATCGTCTTGCAAGTATCGTGATGGTTCTTTACCCTTTTATCATGAATATCGACAAGGTTGTCCCATTGTCGAGGTGAGACGCGGGAGTAGTGATCCATTTTTATTTTTCTGCCCACTTGAGCGGTCTCTATAAGTGCAGCTGCGGGCGAGCAGCCTTATAATTATTTAGGAGAGAAAACAAAGGTGCCTCACCAGCATTTTCGTTATCGTCGTAGCAAAAAGATTGTGAAAACATTAATTACGGGCATTCAATTATTTTTTCCTCAAGTGCCTTGATCGGAATTTTCATCAGTTTCGTAACACCTTTATCACGATACAAAAACATCGTGAAATCAGTGTTTTTGACATCTGTCCAAAAATAAAAAATAAAATGCCATTTATTTTCAAACAATTTCCAAATTAGTTTCGTTTCGTATTTTTTCAACTGTCATAATCGGAATATTAAAAAATCTAATGTTTTTTTTTCACGTTTTTTGTCAATATTACATTTTGCAAAAATTCACAGAATTGGATAAGAAATATTTATTGGTTCGATATTGTTTTTCCAAGTGGAAATGTTTTTCCGGCCAGGAAATCTTTCGGAATATAATTCGAGGCACGTTCTCGAGCAGTATAAACATGAGGATCGGTGGTAAAATGATCGCGATAATAATGGAGGAGGGGAAAAACCGCAGTTAAGTCGGCCGAGCAATCACAGAACGATAATTTGTGGGAGCGACTCACCGTAAAGTATGTCCGATTTGTTTCGCCGCTCAGACACATAATTACAATAAAGGATATCACGACAAGACATAAATCTCGCCAAGTGCTTTAAATTAAACCACCTAAAAATAGAAACTCAATGGTTAATTCTCCGAAAGTTATGGTGTCTCAAAAGTTCGTTCACTGTTGTAGAAATGCGATAAAGAGAAATTTTAATTCGCAGTAAAATGTGCAATAAAAATTGAGAGATCGATAGGGGAAAAAATGAAGAAAAAATCATTTAAAAAATTGAATTTTTCTTCAAATAAAAATTCGAAACTTTTTAACCCTCGTAATCATCAACGCCATCACAATGTCTATACCGTCGTTCATTGTTCCTGCTTTCACTGTCGAGTGTTTTTACGAACCCATTCTACCACTCGAATCCCATTTTTCTCCCACTTCACGGCCCTTGTTCCTGTTCCGGTTAGCTCTCGCAGAGTGTCGTTGCTCACATGCGTCCCTCGATCCAAACGCACTACTCTGTCGCATTTACCAGGGTCAAGGGAATCCCTGGAAAGCCCAAAAGATATAGAAGCGAGGGCCCGATTTTTATATGATTCTCAGTTAGTTGACACTTTCAGAAACTCAGGAAAACCGTCGGTTGCTCAGACACGAGCTGACGCATGACTGAGCGGTCACCCAACCGAGTATTGGACTCGCCCGAGGTTGGTAAGCCCCGGAAATCGCCATAGCCATGTGCACGTCTGCACATGGATCGCAGCTGGTTAATCGTCATTCTTTTTTCTTCAATTTATTAACTATAAACCTTTTGCATGAATTTTTTTTTTCAATTAAAAAAAAAATAAAAAATCGAGTAAACTGACCGGTCAATCGATGATTAACGAAACTGTGGTGTTTGGATGAATACTAGAGAGCAAATATTTCCACAATATGTTTCCCACATACGTCGACGCTTTCGGGGGATCGTATTGAAAGTTCACAGTTGAATTAAAAAATCGAGATAATTGCGACAGCTTATATTCGAATAGTTGAAAAATGAGTAGCGAAATTTCTAAAACGCCGATTAATGGTTGACGTTGAGGTTTAAATTTGATATAAAAATCGAATAATTCAATGATTGAGATTTCTATCGAGAATGACTGAATTCTGATTATTCTTAACACAAATTTGAAGCATTCTATTCATTGGTTCCCGTCCAATTGCTCATTCTCATGCATTTACTGATTAATTGTGTTTTTATAAATATCAATTTTCTTCCTCAAAGATATTTGGCAAGCAGTCACCCGAGGGGAAGTTCATGAAGACACGTCGATAGACCGAAAAGTCAATGTGCTAGAGAGATTGACGCAAAAGATGACGCGAACGTGAAAAATCGTTTATTCAACTAACCTCCAAGTGTTCACTTTGGATTCGACGTCGCGTTCATTCGAGACATTACAGATTCGGGAAAGTAACTTGCAGGGAAAGTGAAAAGTCGCGAATTGAGAAAAGAAACGTTGAACGTTAAAAAACTGGTAAGCATTCCCAGAATCTTGTTCCTCTCGCACGATATCGACGAAGTAAATAACGCGAGATTCTGCCAGGCCAAGAAATCGATCTCTCGTGTCTGGTTAATCGATAAACATGTCGATCGCGCACTCTATTTTACCGATCAAGCCACTGAAAACAGTCTCATTGTTCGATACAGCGATAGAGTTTGTTTAAATTCGTTTTTTTTATGCATTATCCATTTGGCCCATCGAGCAACGATTTAAAAACACAAACTCACTGCGATACGAAATTGCATCGTAAATTTGTGGATGCATAATTTTGAATAATGAAGAGGTTGCGATAGGGGCTGGTTGTTCTCGTATAATTAAACAACTCGGGTACATCGGTGAGCTCACATCGTCCTCACTTTTCATTCGAGATCCATCGTCATCATGAAGTGGTTACGGTATTCTATGGTCAGACTCACACTTCTGGCATATTTTTTTTCTCATGGTAAGTTCGTATGACACAATTCATTCAATAAATCCAACAAACTAAAAACATATATTCGATTATCACTGTTGAGTAGCGATGGAAAATGTTCTCGAAAATTCATTCACTTGAGGGGCAATGAAGGAATAAATTTCAAACGACAGAATTTGTAAATATTAATAAATTAAATCAAAATTATATATTGCTTATTAAAATCCCGCATTGCTGTAGTTTTCATTTTTTTTCGATAATGTTCGGCTGTAGAGAGTTTCGATCGAAGCAAAAGTAATTATTGTTCAGCCGCTGGGGGATTTAAATTTCACGGTTCTTCGATCGTTACCGCGTTCTCTTTCCCTGCAGTCTCGTTCTCATTCCGGCCTTTTCATATTTTCCTGTTGCTAAAAATGAATGAATTCCTGAATGAAATAATGTTGCATTTACCAAATTCACTGATTAGTGTGGATGACCCTGAATTAATTATTCGCGAAGCTCTAGAAAACGAGTGAAATTTTTGTGAAAATCATTGCCACGTTTTTCCACATTTGAAATCAGTTAGATTGTGTCTTGTTTTAAATCGAATTAAAGTGTGACGATAATAAATATTGATCCATGACAATCTTCCGCGACCGGTGATTGTCTTCCGATTAATAATTGGATCGTTGCTCGAGTATCCTTGTACCAATTACTTTTTTAATGCGAAAAAACGTTCGATCGAATCGGCGGTATGATTGAATTATACGGGGCATCCGTTTTATCGAGTTTACGATTCGATAATTGCATTCGGTCTCGCTCTCCAGTTACAATCTATTCGTCTATACGAGCAAAATTAAGACATACATTTTTTCCATTAACTTTCGTTACAGTCAATGCAGCCACGGGAGATGGACTGGAGACGATTTTTTTCCGTCTCTACAATGGGTAATTGTAATCATATTTCCTTTCACTCGATTCGCTCATGAATAATTAAGCTTTGTTCAATATTTTATTTATATTTTTTAGAAAAACTAACGATAGCTACATCGATGCAAATATTGACGAAGCGGAAAAGTTAGGTTCCAGCTTTAATATCGAAAAACCTATGGTGGTTTACGTCCATGGGTTCACGGAAAGTGTCAATAGTAGCAGTGTGCACACCATCGTCAATGGTAAATTCATCAAATTATTTAAATAATAATTAGACGTAAAATAGGGCTCAACGTTTTCAATATCGTTTTCTAATATGAATATTTACTTTGTCCATGATTTTAGAAATAACCTTTACAAAAAAAAAAAAAGCAGTGCATTCAAAAGTCACACCTCCGGTTGTAAAATAACGGGCCGACATTTCTATCAGTAATTTCACGGGAAAAATCTAAATCGGGAAGTGTCACTCGTGGTCGTTGGAGAACCAATACGAAAACTTGACGCGCATGCTTCCGCTGTTTCTGCAATTATTATTTCTTTTCTTTCTATTCGACCCTATTGCTGGGCGACGTTACCATAGAAAATTGTACATCAGCGTCACAAAATACGTATGTCCATCTCGATCAACCGCTGTGTCGCGACCTTTCGTCACCAGGAAACGCCGTGCCCGGAAAAATCGGTTATTCTCTGTCGAAATTTCATAATCCTGGATCGTGCAAGTCGATAGACTCGTAAAAACTGTCAATGGAAAAATAATTAACAACCGCGTCCTCCAAAGTCACTTTTTTTTTGAAGGTGTGGAAAAATTTTTGTCTAAATCGTCGCTCCCGAGTTTATTAACGAACGCGGCGAGTCTCGCGCTGGCTTTCCCTTTTTTGTGCTCGGCTTTCAACTTCCACCGCGTCCCCGACTTTTTTAGTCCATAATGACGAATTTTTGTACTTGACCCTCACTTGCCACCTTGGGGCAGAAACTACCCAGGCCTATTAAGGAAAATAGTCATTTTTTCACTTTTCTTGGTTTCAGCATTTTTTTGAATGTACTTAACATTCATTTTTGCTTTAACAAAATAAACAATATTCCAAAAAAAACTTTCAATGTTTTTACAAAAATTTTCAACTCGAAATATTCAGTAGTTCGTTTTTTATAACGATTTTTATCACTGGGGTACAAATCTACCCCATGCGGTGGCAAGTACCTCAATTTACAAAGATGTGGCAAATGTGTGGGTTAAAAATGAATAAATTGTAATAATCGTCATTTTTCTTCTGAATTTCCTTCTCAAGCTTATCTCAGTCGGTCAGACCACAATATATTGGTCGCTGATTGGGGCGTCATCGCCGGAGAAAATTACATTTCGGTTGTTAAAAATGTCGAACCGGTTGGAACATCAATCGCAAAGGTTTTGAATGGCTTCGTTTCAGCGGGTTTTCCGTCACAGAATATCCACATCGTTGGCCATTCTATGGGCTGCCATGTGTCGGCTTACATTGGGAGAAATGTCGACTTTCCACTTCAACGAATCACTGGTACGAAGTTCAAGCATCACAGGCAACAATTTTACAAGGAGACAAGGAGGTTTCCGGAACGCGATAATTTTTTTATTCTTGATTCGTGAGAATGAGGGAGCGGTCGACCCTCAACCTGTAAACCGTGGTCGTTTTCGTCAGCCGCGGCCTTCTTCGCACTTGCTTCATATTTAATGGAAAAAAATGAAAATAAAAAATCTATTTTCGTTTCAGAAGTACAATCTGAAGAATAACGTGAAAAGATTTCATTTTTTGAACGAATTAAGGGTTAAAATTGACGAATAATTTCGGATTAAAAATTGTCTCGTTTTTGCTGAAAACGTTAGTTTCTTCGATAATTTTATCATGCCGTACGAAATATCTTCAGCTTCCACTGGCTATATTTTATAATCAAGTTTCGATTTTCAATCCTACGATCGTTTTAGCTGCAATCAGCTAAAAATATCGAGCAGAATGATCGAAAATCGATTTTTCGAAAATCGATCAAAATTTCATTCCTGAAGTTATTCATTACGTCAGATGATTGAGCGCACAATTTTTCACACAGGTTTAGATCCTGCCGGTCCCTTCTTCAACTTGATGGGTGATCCTCTTTCGAAATCGGATGCAGAATTCGTCGACATTGTCCATACGGACATGGGCGTTTATGGGATCATACGAATAACAGGCAGCGTCGATTTTTTCCCAAACAGTGGACGGAGAATTCAGCCTGGTTGTCCGACTCAATTCTTACCGTATTCGGATTCTGGTACCGAACTTTTTTTTTTATTAAATAATTTTTTATTAGGTTGATCGAATTTTTCCATTTTGCTCCAAAAAAGTATTCAATTCGTAGATTCCTTCTTCAGTTATGTATTTTGTTTCTAATTTAGAACAATTTTCTTCTCATATTTTGCCGTCGAACGATTTTTCTTAAATGAAAAATCTCTTATTTTTTTTTCTCTTAGTTTTCCTCTTATTCCCAATTTAATAAAAATTTGGATTTTTTCTAAATTGGATTTTCCTGTAGAAGAGAGACTCGTTTCACTGCTAAACTGTCAATCTGTGCCTTAAAAAAAAAAAAACAAACAAAAAATGATTTTCGATGTCTCGTAAAGATTTTTGCAGCCACCACCGATCATGGGTTTATTATGCCGAGTCCTTGATGAATGAAGACGCTTTCCCGGCAGTCCAGTGCTCCCATTCTATGAGGATAAGACGTAGATCTTCTGGCGTTATAATGGGATACGGAGTCTCGAAGCAAGCGTTAGTACAGAAGTTCACAGAATTTCTTAAACCTCCTTAGCTAACGATGTTCTGAGCAAGCGTTGGAGCTGACGATGGATCATTCGAGTCTTTCGCTTGTTTCACAATTATTTCAGTTTTTAAAAAATCTGCAATAATTCGTGAGCTTTTTTTGGACCCTTGACGAAATTAGTCCCATAAAAAAAAACATTAATATTAATTTCATGGAAAATATGATCATTTTGGTGGAAAATAAATTTGCGAATACCATTTTTTCCATTCGCAAGAATCCAATCGAGTTATTGCCAACCAATTGAATGATAAATGAAAAAACGTTGGACATGTTTGATTTCCATTGCAGAAGAGGATCGTATTGCCTTGTTACCAGTTCGTCAGCACCCTATGGTTTGGGGGAAGAGGGTAACCGGCAGCCAACGAAAAGGGGAATCTCCAGCCTCGTTTCTTTGAATGCTCTCTCGTGAGTTTTGAGTAAAACATCCTCGCTCGTGGCCTATTAAAGGGCGAACTTTTTACGTAGGCGAAATATTGTCACCGAGTAATTTTCTCGTGAATGTTGATGGTACGAAAAAAAAACGAGTAAAAAACGTTTGCAACGGAATGAATAAAATTGGTTACAATTCGCTTCAATTATTGCGCCGTTTTCCTCTCCACGTTATTCTTAATCACCAGCTTCGATTGTTTTAATTTTCTCCGGGCTGGAATTTTAATCGGAAATAAAACGAAGCACATTCAATGAATTGTTTCAAGTTAATTACGAAAATAATTGACTGCCAGGTTGGAGGACTTTTATGCTAAAGTCTTGCACCTCGATCCCATTTAGATTGAAACTAATTAATTTAATCTCCTCTCGACGCGATGAGTGTATCCGAGCGACAGAAACTGCGGCGCTTCGATCAATGTGGGAAAAAAATGAATATAATCGTATGGAGCAGTCAAGAGTCATTTCGAATGTACTTGACGATGATGTATCGTCTCTTCGGGAAAATTCTCATTGCGATATAAAAAAATAGGAAATTGAAAGTTGAACTTCGAAAAAATGCTAATGGCGGGACGCGAGCAGGCGGAAGCGATGTCCTCTAATGATTATGGAGATCCCGATGGGGTTAAGTGGATGAATATTCGATGGTGATATCATCGAGAGGAAATTTGGTTAATATTCGTCAGCCCAGTGTTTATTCGTCGATAGAAAATATCATAAAATATGCGTCATAAATATTTGCACGAGCCACGAGAGCATGAAAACAGAAAAAATATCGAAAAGTAGTTCAGATTCTTGCGAATTTTTCACCAAAAAATACCCAAAATTTGGGAGCATCATTTTTTTTTTTATACAGCAAAGATTTCCGATGGGAATTCGGGACCAAAAAAAATATGCAATATTTTCGAGGCAACGACTGCTGCGTAAAAATCAGTGCATCCTTGAGGGACTCTCGGTTCACATTTCTCGCGTTCTGAAATTCCAATGTCAGTGCGAAGTAGCCTCGAATATAAACGTGACCAATGAGCATCCTCTATTAATTCTTATGACGTGCAACAAATTCAGAGTTTCAGTTTCAAATGTAACAATCGTTTCCTTTCCATTTCCTGGACGTCCCTTCATCAAGAACTCGATCCTCTTACCTTTCTTTTCGATCGTGCCATCCTCTGATCCCTCGTGTTTTCAGCCTCCCCTGGTGGATGCTTACCCCACACCCTGATGGCTATACTGCTGTAGGTAAACGTGAGTACGATGAACGGGACGATGTACTGCAGAACGAGAAGTGCCAACGAGTAGTCATATCTAAATAATAAAAAATAAAAAATAAAAATTATTATTCGATAAATTATTCCGAGAAAAAGTACGAAAAATAATTTTTAGCATCCCTGATTACGGAAATTAGAAAAAAAATAAGTTTTCGAATATCGATTTCGTGAGTGAAGTTTTTATGAAAAAAAATTACACTTGCGTAGAAAAAAATGTATTTCGCAGCACAAAATAAAAAATTCGTGCTGTCAGTTCTTATCACGTTCATTAGAAAGCACAGTAATTTTTTCCAAAAATCCCTTTAAAAATTACAAGTTTTTTCTCTCCGTGTGGTTAAAAAAAGTGAGTGGTCGGATTAAATGATCGAAGGAATAGTTACTCGAAGATCTCGATAGCTCCTGAACTGATTAATTTGTGCCAACAGTTTGTTCAAGACTTATTGTGAACTTTATAGAGAGTGCTCGCGCAGTTGTTAAGCCGGAAGTTGAATCGCTATTGGAGAAGTTCCGAGCTCTTAAGCTTCTGCGCGACTTTGCAAAACTTTGAGCAAAAGCATCGCATCCATTGTTCATTAGAATGAAGTGACTAGCAGTAGGAAATTTAAATTCGAGGAATCGTTTGCTCCTTACCTCTGTTCCGATGGCCAATCCTCTTGGCATATATATTGATCGCACTTTCGGTAACGATCGTTTGGCTGGTGAAGACGAGACACGACGGGGATCGGGGATGAAACTATCAACGCGATCGACCACACCGTCAAAATCAATAACTTGGCTTGTGTCTTACTCATCCGTGGCTTTAATGGCCACATTATCGCCACGTAACGATCGATGCTGATCGCCACCAATGTGTAAGCGCTCACGAGAACCGATACTGCCTGAACAAACATTGTTACGGATATTATCGTTCGTGCTTTTCCAATTATTGTTGGAATCGACGCTTATGGAGAACCTAACAAGATTATCAATCTACGTTCCACCCTTGAGGGTAGTTCGAAAGACTTTGGCCGAAACCGGTTCAGAGTCGTTTTTGCAAATTCGTAACCGAGACTTTGAAATTTAATTAATAATTAATCGGATCTTGGCTCAACTTGTAATTAGAAAATACTAAAAAGTCAAATCCAATCCATCAAAAAAAGGACTCGCGTGAGGGCGAATCCACTGATTTGCCCTTAGGCAATTAAATTTTAATGGAAAGTTTACGCACAATATTATTTTTTTTTAAATAATTAAAATTTTGTCGTTGACACAATTTTTCATTGTTACTTAAATATCAGTTGACATATTTGCACCCGTACAGGAACGTGGAATAAGAAATTACTTCAGAGAATCGGCGCGACCAACACTTTTCAGAAATAAATCCATTGAAAATCGTGTTTCGATTTTTCTGCTGACGTTTTCTCCTTTTTTATTCTCAAATCCTGGAAAATCACAAGCGACTGAAACTTGGACGAAACATTCCAGTTTTAAAACAAACATTGACTATGAAACGTCCAATAGAATTTTTTCTATCGTATTTTATGAAAAACGAAGAAACAACAGTTCGAAAATGTTTCGATGGTTCCCTCGAAACTAAAAACTGGAATGCCGTTTTGGTCGTGATAGTCTTTGATTATGTTTCGGAGCGATTTTCGTTTTCCATATAGTTTTCAACTCCGTACAATTTTCACGATTTACTGAGCAAGGGAATAAAAAAAATAATTAAACAAAATAAAAAACGACAACAATTTTCATTCCGGAGCTGAAGTGAATCTCATGGTCGGAAAATTTACAGAACAAACGTCTGATTGTTTACGCACGAATAATTGTTACCTTCGTCGAGTTGTCGATAAACGTCAAACTAATTAAAACAAGAGTAGAGAAAATTGATATTTTTTTGGAAACAATGCTCCGAACTCCGGATAATAAATTAAACGAGTATTTTTCCCATGACGAACATTATATGACAATGAAAATGTGATTCTCAATATGATAACAAAAACTCTCATCGATTGAGCTCGATCGTCGAAGAGTTAAATTACTCTCCAGAGAATAAAAATCCTCGTGAAATAAAGATCGTTTTTCCCTACCTGTGCATAATTGACGATCGGACAAAGCTCGTGTCCAAAAGGCCAGTACTGAAGGATGAGGGTACTGATGAAACTCGTTGGGATACAAAATACAGCCATCAGTATGTCACCTACTGCGAGGTTGACGATAAAAAAATTCGTCACTGTCTTCATCCGAGGGCTACTGTAAACGACGTAACATACGAGACCGTTGCCCAACAGCGCGACCACGAATATTATGGAATAAAGGAAGTAAACTGTAGTCTGAAACCAAGTTGTTGCGAGGGTGCTATCAGTAGGTAAAAATTCATCGCAGCTCAGTGAGTTCTCGTATGAGCTCAAATTTCTCCAAACATTGTTCGAGTTCTTGAGCCCTGCAGCTACTTCCATCCCATAATCATCCAATGCTATGGTTTCGTTCATTTTATTGTTGTTCTCCCTGTCATCCTGTCCTGCAAACAAACGAATTATTATCGTACGGTAATTCGCAATACTCGATGATCAGTTACACAGTTATACCACACTTTGTAGCAGAAACCTGCTCTCGAAAGCTTTGGTGCGCTGAATCCAAATCTGGCCGCAGAATTACTCTGTCACGTCAGAATTTCGAGATATTTCAACCCAATAATGCAAAAAAACGTTGTTTTCCCTATTTTTGAGGTTATTTAATGGAGCAAGAAATTTTTCCCCAAATCGCGGTAATAGCACCTGAAAGTACAAGTCTTTCTGCATCTATTTTTTTGTTTTCTTTTATCAACTTTTTGTCAACAGCCTCATGCACTAAAGGAATCATTAAAAAGTTCTGAGGCATTCGTTTCATGGAATGCAATTGTTTCAATTTTTCAAATACGTAGGTAATACGAATTACAAAAAATTTGAACTGAGAAAGTAATTGTGATTGCCTCATGAAAAAACATGTTTTGTTTATTTCAAAAAAGCTTTCATCAAGCAAAATTTTTATATCGAATTTACATGCAAGTGTCAGGTCCCTACTGATGATCCTCTTTACATCCCTGTCGGCAACGAATCAGGATTATCGCGCATGAAATTTATTCAAGTCCGTCAAGATTTACATGATCAAGATTTCTTCAGAACCGAGTAACGTAGATCACGGATCAAATTTGTTCAAGTACGACGAGGTTTACCTCGTCAAGGTTCCCTCAGGACCCGGTCAGCATGATCGTAGATAGAATATTTCAAACTTGCCCGAGGTTTGCCTGGTCGGGATTTATTTATAAAACCATCAGACTGAAATAATCAGAAAGAGAATATTTTTAAGTGCGGCAATGTTTGAGTTGGATAATTTTGACGGATTAGGATGCTCAATTCTCGAACTGGAACTTCACACTCTTGCATCACTGCATTTCAATGGTGATGAACTTTTTAATCGTTAATGGACACACGATGATGGTTTTTCGATTATGAGTGTAGAGAAAATGTGACACATGGTTTAGAACGTCAATCTTGTGGATCCACATGAGCGCGAAGACTGCGATGTCAGAATTGTGAGATGAATATTGGGGATTCAGTGGAAATGACAATTTCTCGACTGTTAGTTTAAAATTTATGAAAAGCAGAGCAGAAACAAAAAAGATTCACGAGATTCTATCTCCTAATTTATTTGCATCGTGAAAAACAACGGTGAGTCCATTTTTAAAGATTTCATAGTCTACCTGCTTACAGTTCGGTCTTGCCGAGAATAAATTTTATTTTCGTACATGATAGGAATTGTGTTATCTCCGTAAAAAGGAGAGAATTGATCTCGGGCCAATATCGAAAGTATTGCCAACTTTTTTATACATTCTTGCGATTTTTGTGATTACAAAAAAGTTAATACAGATTGGGTTTGATAAAGATTGATGAGCTTGTTGAGGAGACGATCTCCCAGGTCGCCTCGTTACCTCATGGAGAGATGAAAGAGGATCCGAAAGTGGATCGAGAGTAGGATGCTCCAGGAGAGACCGGGAAAAAATCCGGAGACTGTAACCTTTATAAAGAGAATCTAGACAAGTTGGCGCGTTGTCAGATCAACGAGAAAATATATTTGTGTGGATGCCTGATTCGTAGATAACTAGCTCGAGTGCATCGAAATCGTTATTTGTGAAGCATCGAGACGAGCTTGGGAACGAGAGCTGAGCTAAAGGAGTTCCATGGACTTTAAAAAAAAGTTTTTCCTTTCTCATCCATACAAATGCAGAATTTTTTAGTCAACTCCATAGCTGAAAAATATCGAGGCATCCACCCATAACAAACAATTGTGAATTGATCTAAAACGATGATATTTACTTCGTTCTTAATGAGACGTGATTCCTCCTCGTGGAGAAAACGAGTCTCCAGTGACTCAGATCCCTGGATTACTGTTCTCAATAACACTTAACATCAACAATGAGTACTGAGTTGCATTCGGCATTTTTATCGTTGCGAAAATAGAGTTTTGACGTAAACGTGAATAACTCTTTATTTTGCACATGATCATTTGGCCATGATGCACGGAGAAAAAGAAACAGTTAATATCACAGCATAAATTGCTTAAAAAACTGGGAACGACATTTCATTTTACAGTAAAACAGAGTAATGTATCCAAAAATGATGAATTTCCCTGTAAAAACTGTGATTTTCACAGTTACACTGGCTTGTTCACAGTTTAGTACTGTCAATATGCCATTGTACCCAGTAAAATTGCTCCGATGTAAAATTAACACAAGATCACTGATTTTCATACTGTACGCAGCTGCAAAAGTTACAGTGTACACTGTATTGAGTACAGGGTGATTGATTCAATTTTACAGTGTGGCACATGGTAGTTTTACTTTTCTTTCGACAGTTTGTGACGTTACCTGTACACTTTGAGATTTTTACAGTTTACTCTAGTTTATTTACATTTTGGTACTGTGCAAAAATCAGTGTTCTCAGTAATACCTGCATGAATTGACACAATTCATGCAGGTATTACTGGCGCATTCCCCAACTGTCAAATTTCGAGTTTTGATAAATTGAA